>JBAMHV010000007.1:17417475-17429577 GCA_037177535.1 Pseudomugil gertrudae
TAGTTTAGTTTAGTTTAGTTTAGTTTAGTTTAGTTTAGTTTAGTTTAGTTTAGTTTAGTTTAGTTTAGTTTAGTTTAAGATTTCATTTATTTATTTGGATCCCCATCAGCTGAAAAGCAAATGCTAACAGCTAGTCTTCCTGGGGTCCATTTTAAAAAAACATTTCATTAATTTAATCCAAACTGGAATGTGATTAATTGAGACTTTAAGTGTTTATGCTGAACTTACTCATGCTGTATAAATTAACATTGGATTAATAATAGGCAAGGCAAAGCAAGGCAAGTTTATTTATATAGCACCTTTCATGTAGTTTAGTTAGTTAGTTATTTTATTGTCCCTTATGGGAAATTTGCTTTTGCAGAAACTGTACAGTTATATTACGCTTTCAACATTAGACAGTTTACAAACATGTGACAACAGACAATACTATGTACAATACTATTATTACAAGACTGAGAGAAAATGAAAAATGGAAAAACATCTCAGATTAATGTTTTTTCCTCTACTGTGTAACATTGGTGCAAATTACTGGAACTCTCCACAAAACACTGGGAAACTAAGTGTGTGTAGATTAATGGAATTTTATTGGATGTAGGTGAGTATTTGTTACATGCAGTGTTGCCTATTTGTAATTACATTGATAAAAGCTGTTTTTTGTGTCATACAGTCATTTCAGGGGATTAAGTTTAGGAAAATGCCAACATTTGTTTTATTACAGGAGGTGTAATATCTGAATCTGTATGGCTCATTAGTCCATAGATGCAATAAGCATCTGCGTTAGCAGTGTGGAAGCAGGATGATACAACTCGCATACCTCTCAGGATTTTTCTCACTTTGGTTCTTCACTAATTGGTTACATCATGTTAGGTCATTCAGTGTGAAAGCCAAATGCATAAACAAAAACAAACTGGATTATTGTATTCCAGCACTGAGAAACAAATGGATCATTTTAATAGACATTTTGTGTTCAAACTGGACAAACACATCACTTATATTATTTAACTTAAAACAGCTCTGACTTTTTTATATAGAAACCAGCACAAATATTTTCATGTTACTTGTAAAATACACAGGTTTAGGACAATTTCAAAAGCTACAAAACGTAAATTACATTGTAACTGGAAAACAACCAACACTCATACATTTACTCATTTAATCTATTTAAATCATTTTCTTTGTAAAAGTGCTAAAAAACAAACAGAAAAAATGTTTAGCTGCTATAAAACTGTTACTGCAGGTATAAATTAAAGGCAAGGCCACACACAGGGAAGATACTCATCATTTATCACGCTGTTTTCCTCAATGCAGGACAGGAATAGCGTCTCCAGCCCATAAAGCAACCACAGATCTCCAGTGATCCCTCCCCTCCCTACAGCTGTCGACTGTCTTTTATGAATGTGCCGTGTGTCACACTGCAATTTCTCGCTTGATAGTATTACAAAAATCAACTGCATTTTTGTTGCATTTATCTCATTTTTGTGCTAAGCTGGCTCATAACCAAGCGACCTATTTATTCCAGTCCATGAATAATTTCAGTCAAAAATAGGATCCAACAGGAAATGAGAGGAAACATTTCTCCAAATGTTCAGAATGCCTGGCTCAGTCTTCCTTCTCTTCTCCCAAAAGTATTTTTTTAAAAACTGAGTTTTGTCTTAAATTGACTGGTTGTTGTTTTTATTCCACACATAGAAATGAAACCATTCCCTACATCCTTTAATGTAGTATTATATGTCTGTCAGTGATGTAGGTGGACCAACAGCAACAATGACTTCCACTAAACATTTGTAATATCTTCACTGGACAAGCATCAACTATGCTGGAAGTGAGAGAAAATTTTAATCAAGAAAAATTTGACTGAGTTAATATTTGACAAATTAAAGATCAGCATTGTTATAATATTTGCTACCCTTCCAAAATCAAACAAAAAGTTGTCCAAAGGTTTGAAATCAGCAAGTAGCAGATGCTTTAAGGTATCCAGTGACACAGTAATGAAAATAAAGAATTATTCTTGTTAATTTCCACATGTAGTCACAATCTACTAAATCATGGATCGACGGATCAAACACACGTGGAAAGTGTGCCAAAATGACACCTAGCCCAGAAGAAAACTGTGAGATAAACAATAGCAAACAACAGAAAACATGATTGTATGAAATAATATTGATCAAAGTTGCATCCCAATAACGTCCATATGTGGAGAGTACGTACATACTTGTGTAAACAGTATACAGCATGTTGGTGCATGTATGCTGTGAGCTGGTGGATAAACTGCAACACTGGAATATTTTTCCAGTCTGATTGAGTGACTTCTTTTACACTCTGCACAATTTTGTCCCCTAAAGGGAGGGGTTGCAGGCAAAGGCTCCCCATCACACTGCAACAAAACAAACACAAAATCTCTCTGTGTGTCTCCGTCTCTTTTTATTTTCTTGTAGTGTGTTTGATCTCCAACAAACTGATAAGTAATGAAACTCTTTATGAAATCATTACACGAACCTAAACAGAGTGAAATACAGTAAACCCCCCACTTTAAACACTTCTGATAAATATCACGCAAAACCCAAAAAGATGCAGAAGTGCAGAGGTTTTATCTCCATCTCTTCAGTGCAGATTGTGCGTACATTGTTTATGCTTGTGTTTAGTCAGATGGACTATTCTCTCTTCTGTGTGAAGGTGAATCTGTGTTCTTCTACTGGAAAAGGGGAAAACAGATTGATAAAGAGGAGCCCAGTTCAAAATACCTTTGATTGAAACTGTACATTTAGAGCTTGTTTTACACATGCAGACTTCCTCACTACTAAGCTGGAGTTGAAAATGTTTCTATTGACTGAACTGAAGCAATAAAACAATCTAGATTTAGGTAGCTTTCATTTGAATCCATACATACATACATACATACATACATACATACATACATACATACATACATACGTACATACATACATACATACATACATACATTCTCTGCCGCTTATCCGAGGTTGGGTTGCGGGGCATGTCTCTTCTACCTGCCCCTTTCCCTCCTTTATGTTTTATTTAATGCAGAAGAGAAGGTAAGAATGAGTGCATGAGTGTAAAGACCACAATAAACTGTTAATTATTTATATTTTGATAAATGAGAAGTGTTTTTTATGTACTTAATGTTCAGGAATTAATGTTTTTTTTTTATTCTATCTTTCATTTTTTTCACTACACGCCTGTGTTGTTTTTCCCCAGCATGAAACAAACGCAACGTACAAAATGACTGACAACAGAATCAGAGATGCAGTGTGTTATACTGAGGAAATGTGTAAACAGCACAGTACAAGCAACAGCTCAAGTTAAGGGTACTTGTGACAGATATAGTCTTCTGATCTCAGATGATTGTTTTTGAAAAAATGTCAGAATTGAATATTTCGACCTTGCAGCACGATATTGTCACAGATGTAATCACCACCCCATGTTTCTAAATGAAATATTTGAAATATTTCCCTCCATCCCAACAGGGTTCAAATGTGTTCGGGTGTTTGATAGAATGAGGTCGTACAAGTTTTACTTCTGGTTTAGGTCGCTAGCTTTGATGTGGGAAAAACACAAAGGTGTGAGTGTGTATGTGTGTGCATTTGTGAGTGTGTTTGTTTTGCATCAGCGTGCATAGAAAAACATAGAAAAGTTTCAGACACTATGTGCACATGTTTGCAGCTTGGAAAGTTCTGCGCAGAAAATCAAGAAATGGCATCAATGCACCTTGATCCAAACTGTTTTCAGGTGTGTGAGATGATGTTACCCAGCTGATGAAGTAGACCACACTTTTTCTAAAAACATCTTGCCCTTGGCTGTGCTTACCATTTGTCTCTGTCACACACAGCTCAAACACATGTCAACTCAAGGTCAAACATCTGAAACACACCTCAGAGTTCACAATGGACAAGGTCAGAGGTGCATTTACAGGCGGCGAAGACAAAAAGTCACATTGTCACATAAACAAAACAGTGATAAACAGCGACTTCATCCACACACACAATGGTGTGTGGATGAAGATAACATTAAAAGCATCAAAGAGGGGCTTATACATTTATGGGTACAAAAATGTTGCCCACACACACTTAGAAATGCCTGCGTTTATAAGCAACTTGAATTATGAATGAATTTTTGTTCTGTTGAACTCCTGGCTGTTGTCTCTGTGAATTAACTCCTGTCCCCACTTCAGCTTTTACATGGTCGTTTCTTATGTGGCTGCAGGAGTGTTTGTGAAAGCATGTGAATATTACATCACACAAAGAAATTCACATGAAGGTTAGACCTCATACTTTAAAGGAAAAGGGCCTCAACGCTGCACCTCTGCAAGAACAGCTCACAATGACCACTCCTGGGACTTACTTCGGGTGTTTTTGAAGTCTTAGCCTTTGATTTTAAAGCAACTTTAAATTAGCTTCTCTTGGGTAATGATTCATTATTTAGGCTGGTAATTTCTCTTTTTACACAAGAAGCAGAGTATAAGCTGTTGTTTCTTGTAAAAAGACTTTTTTTAGTTGTTTTTACTCTTAAAATACCAAAATATTTTCACAATGTGCAGATTTTTTTTTATATATTCTTAAAACTGATCAGCCTTTTATCTAGTTTCAGTCAGATTGGAGGCATAAGTTCATTCATGCCACATGCTGGGTCAATGCCTGCTGCACAGACTGGGAAGGTTCATGTGTTCTGCCTTGATGAGGTCCCCACCCAGTGGTAGTAATGTTAAAGTGCATCAAATGATGCTGTCTTACAGACACACAATTACACACAATGATGATATATAACCCCCCCAAATTACAGCAAAACAGCCCAGATCTTTTTAGTCATCCATGGTCTGTACTGCTTAATTAAAATTCAGGGTTGCAGATCCAGAACTTTTGCAAAATAAAAACATTCTGCACAGAATATGCACCATTTATAAAATCTGCATTGTGCCACCACATCAAACACATGATGTTCATATAAGAAAACAGTTTTTAACCTCTGACACAGTAATGTATTAAACCTTAAACACTTTTAGGATGTTCACTTTCCTCATGATTTCTGCAAGTGAGACATGCAGAGAATTAACACAAACAAATACACTTTGCAAAATGTATTTACTCATCTCCACATACTCAAGTCAGTCAATCTGGAAGCCAGAACAATAACTCCAGTTTCGCTGCTACTGTAAGCGCAACAAAAAAACGTCCTTGTGTACCAAATGCATCCCAGCCCAGAAATTTCTGTAATGTCAAGAAATGGTTTCAAAAGTGTTGATGTTAGCTGCTAAATGTTTGCGCTGGTCGAAAAATTTTTTTTATTTTTATTCGTGTTCTCGTTGAGCTGCCCAAACGATGGATGCTGTATATCTGCTGAGATTCAGCTGGTGTGTTTTCAATCAAGCACGTGTGTGTTGCACACCTGCTGGATGTGTTTAACCTGCTGGTTTACAGGAGGGAGGCGGGGGAGGGGGGGGGTCTTTGAATAAATAAATGTGTCCAGTATTTTGCAAATCTCTGTGTGTAGTGCTAAAAGTGTGAGGATATAGTGTTTACATTTGTGCAAACAGTTTGCTGGTGCTTTGCTTTTGGGATGTAAGGTTTTGTTAACTATATCCTTTTTTATTGGGCATAAAAACAAATATGTAAAATACAACAAAGCGCAGAATATTGTTGTAGTTAAAATAAAACCTAAATCTTATGCTTAATGTTTTAGCCAAAAAGAGTTTTAACTAAACTTGTCAGTGTCGCAGTTTGAAGGTGCAGAGTTGGGAATACCGACATTTGCATTTGCTTGAACCAAAAACTCTCTGCTGCTTATTTTGCTGACACACAGCAGAGTCTTTGAGCTGGATCTCAGAGCCTGACTTGTTTCAATGTAGAGGCGCCAGCGTCTGCTGGTGTGTGTGTGTGTGTGTGTGTGTGTTTGCAGCCAGACCAGCCTGAGCTTAAGTGCATTTATTCATGTCTGCTTCTTGCTAAAAATCTGTGAAAGAAACTTTTGTTTACTTTCACGTTCAGATGAGAGATTCTGAGCTCTGAAGACATTCAGTCGACAAACAGCTGACGGCTCCAACTGCAGGTAAGGATCGCTCTCTGCTACTTTCATAGAGCTTCAGAACATTTCTCCCTATATTCGTAAAAAGTTATTAATGTATTCCTATTTTCTGTGTTCATCCCTTTGTAGACATGAAGTTTGTGATCCTTTTAGCTGCTGTGAGTGGTGAGTCATGCAACATCTCGGCTGTATTTTGGTAATTTAAGCTCATGTTTTCAATTATAAGCTTAAAAGCACATGTTTTAGTGGCAGATAAACACATTATAATAATCATAATGCTCACTTACATCTTGTTTGGATATATTTGGATTTTCTTCATATTTACTTTATAAACAACATATTTGGCTCATTGTTTTTCTTTATTTCTCTCAACTTCCATCTTGGTTTCTTCATGCATTTTGTTTTGTAGCTGCATGATAGTCTTTTGAGCTCTGCATACATGTTACATGTAATTAATTATAAATAAAAAGATGTTTTTTACGATAGCTGGGATTGGCCCATTCAGGGACAAAGCGGTAGAAAATGGATAAATGGATGGAAGATGTTTTTTACTTATTTATTACTTTAGTGATAGGCTTTTTCATTTTCACATAGTAATAATAATGACCTGCTTTTGTATTCAGGAGTTTTTTCGGCTCCTTTCATAAAAGAAGAGCCAGCAAAGCATTTCATCAGGCTGAAGAGGCAGGTGGGATACTGGGACCCATATAATTCACAGAACCAGTGGGGTTACACCATTCAAGAACAGGTACCACTGAAAAACTAAGTCATATTTTGTGCCTAGACCAAAACAGAGACATATATGAGGTACATTTGTTATTTTGTTCAGGTAAATGAGCAATGGACAGACCTTCGTAATGCGGCTCAGTACTACATGGACATGGGCAACCTAATGTTCGACCGCTCTGTGGCTGAGTGAGTGAGATAACTTTTCTTCTGTTCCCCAGAGAGCAGAAAATTCACACAAGTAGCAAGTAGCACAGTTGTAAAGTGTGCTACTTGCTACTTGTGTGAATTTTCTGAATTTACTTGCAAAGGATTTTATCCATCAAACATGTTTTATTGTATTTAAAGCTGCTATTGTGACAAAATGTGATTTAAATTATTTTTATTCATGTTTATGTCAATGGTTTTCTATTTATTCTGGTTGTGTTACAGTGAAAATAACAGGCGCTATATGGAGATGCTGCGCAATACCCAAGCTCACCTGGACAGCCAGACTCGTCGACACTAATAGAAGTAGAAAAGATTTCCCAGTGAAACAGGGTCCCAATAAAACCCAGACTGTTATCCTACTGGGGTTTAAAGAATCTGATCTGCTGATTTCAGACTTTTTAAAAGTCTCCATTGTACTGCAGCGTTTCTGTGCTGAATGTACATTTTGTGAACAGCTGTTTGATGAAACATGATTTTAACAAACTGAAACTGAAGCTTCAACAGAAAATGCATAAAAATAAGTTTTTTCATAAAATTGAGTGTGAAATAATAAAATATTTGCATTTGTACAGTATCAAACATTTAATGAAAAAAGAAATAATTAATACAATTGGCCTTTTTTGTCTTGTTAGCATCATAAATGTCATTTGATAAAGTTATTGTATGTCAACTATGAAAATATACCCAATACAGGCAAAGAAAAACTGCTCCATATTATAAGTCATTTATTACTTTTGTTGGTCTAAACCCAGTCTTTAAACATCAAACAAGCAAACCTTTATTGTTTCTTTATGTAGTTGTTTTAAGGATCTCTGGTTTCCACTGGGTGGCGCTATCAGATGCAAATATTTTCTTGCAACATGATCTTGAGCGTTTGGAATTGTGTACATGTCACTAACAGCAGTGAGGTTCATTACATGAAATGGCATAAATCACTACACTTAATAGTTCAAATGCTGTACTTCAGACTGTTATTTAAAGCTTTCATTGCTTCACTAAACTTTATTTAATGTCTGAGTGGCAAAAAACACAACGTTGTATCAGAGGAGGATGAAACAGACAAAGACAGTAGGAGTTGATTAGACTGACTTCACTATATCAATATTAATGTCCTAAACTGTTTTTCAAACATATTTGTTGTGAAAATAGAGGCTACGGCTAATAGGTAGTAAAAGGGTTGCTGGTACCTTTAGAGAATGAACAGAATAATTGTGTATGAAAGAAACACACGTTTATAGTAATATCTTGATATTGCTTTTGGATAAATCAATGAGTGCAATTTTGCTTTGCAGATGCTGAAAAGTTTGGATAAAATTAGGAGCTTCAAAAGAAACAGTTTGAATAATGATGAGGAAGAGCATAAATCAAATCAGTCATTAAATCTTCAGTGCTTTAATTCGAGTTTGCGTGTTAAATAAAGTTGGAAGAGTTTTTAACATTTTTTCCAAACTTTATTCATGTTTAACTTAAAAGTCTTTTTTCTAACTAATGAGCATGTGTTGGATTATGTGTATATGGCAATGCGTTAGTGGGATCTTTCACTCAGATTGTCTTAATTATCTATAGTTATGATTTTATGACATCATGGTAGTTTGCAGCTTTCTATACACATAAAACAAACACAATATTCTGACTTAATTTTTCAACACATACTGTAACATTGTGCACAGTGGATGGAGAGACGTGAAAGAGTCAACGTACTCCCGTAAAAAGCTCCTGCAGTGGTCTCTTCTGGCTTGCTGTTAAATAGATTCTTGAACATGGACCATCAATCGCCTTTTAAAGGGAAGCTTATTGTTACTGTTCTGAGGGTGGATCCTCGCTTGCAGTGGGAGGAGGAATTTTCAGGAACATGTGCAGAGCTGGAGTGAAGATGAAGATGGTACCCAATACAGCGACAGAGAGGAAAACCCACAGAAAGATTCTATCTAATACTTGGGCCACAAACTTCCAGTCTTGTACCACCTGCAGCACAACATGACAAAAACATACAGATGAGCATTCAGGCTATTCCGATTATTACTAGTTAAGCTTCGATGATTGATGCAACACACACCTCACGGATGAAATGCTCTTTACGGATATGTCTGCTGATGTAGCGCACTGAATAGATGGCTTTCTCCAACATGGTGGCCCACGCCTCATCCTCCTTCCCCTCAGAAGTGGTCTGTCCATAGCTCCCGCTGCTTGTCCTCTGGCCTGCTCTTCGACCTGTGGAGCGAGGCTTCAGCTCGGGACTTTCAGGGGCCAGTTCTGGGTAGTGGTACCGGTCAGTGTGTCCCCGCATGCAGAGCAATCGGGGTAGTTTCTGAAGGAAGAGGTTGCGAACCCATGGAGACATTGGGTGGTAGGTGGCCGAGGAGCGGTGGTGCACATTAATGACAAAGACAGTGACAATAATGGAGAGGGTGACAAAGATCATGATGAAGAGCAGGTATTCCCCAATAAGTGGGATCACCTTAGAGGAAGAGGGAATTATTTCCTCAATGACCAGGAGAAACACAGTGAGTGACACTAGGACGGAGGTGGAAAGTGACAGCTTCTCTCCTTCATCTGAGGGGAGGTAAAACACCAGGACTGTCAGGAAAGACAAACCCAAACAGGGAATGATGAGGAAGAGCGTGTAGAACAATGGCAACCTCTTCAGGATAAAGGAGTAGGTGATGAAGGGGTAAGAATACAAGCCATCTTTCCTGTTTCCTCTCGCACCAGTGGCACTGAGTATCTCCCACTCCCCATTATCAAAGAAGTCTTTCCGATCAACCTGGTTGTCCATCAGAACCAGGTCCACCATGTTGCCATCATAGGTCCAGGAACCAAACTTCATGGAGCAATTCTGGCGGTCAAAGGGGAAAAAGGTGACATCCATGGTGCAGGCAGATTTATAACTGGCAGGTGGCGTCCAGGTGATGGCACCATTGAACTTCACAATAGCTTTGGTCATCAATGAGCCCTCAAACCGTCCATCAGCGCTGAAGAGACAGGAACCAAGTCAGAAAGTGGTTTTTTTCATAAAATTACAATTACGTTGATTGTATTTCTTTTTCTATCAGTAAAAAGACACGAATAATAAATTAACCAGACTGATTTAAGGTGGACATTCAGTGCCCAATGCTGTTTAAAACTTTAAAATACAAATATTTACAAAGGGAATCCAAATAAAAGTCAAGTGTGTGTTCCATACTGACAGAGTGTCAGTTTCACTTGAAGCAGTGTCAGTTTGTTGATGTGAGGGACACCAGAGTAATCTTACTTTTCATATAAGACGATGTCGGGGAGCCAGATGTTTTCTGAGGGAACTCGGATGGAGGTTATTCCACCATATTTATCTGGATTCCACCGCAGCTTATAATCAATCCACTCCTGGTTAACAAAATGTAAATCATGCAATGTGATTATGTATAAGTAAAACAATAAACAACACTGTTTTTATTGAAATGAATCAGGATTAATCACTAACGTAGACAAACTTAAGGCTGCATGTTATAGATTGCAGGATGCTGCCTTTAAACTAAATGTAAAATGAGATATTTTTAATGACCCTCGAGTGTTATTGTGTTATTTTGAATGGTAATACTCAGAGTAGTATTTTTATTTACTTTGTTGTAAAAGAAAAAACAATATATGTTGTATATTTTCTTTTAGAAATGATCAAATTTATCATGATTGTGTATATTTGGGTGGTGTTTGTGTCTCACCTGCCACAACCAAACATTAGTTGTCATTAGTTGATTTTTCTCATCCTGAAACAAAGAAAAGAGTTAAAAATATTTATTATGAAGAGAAAAGAGTTTGGCCAGCATGGTGGAGCATATCTCAGCTGTTACCAGGAGAGAAGCAGACATAAGGGTACATAAATATTAATCTGTATTTAGTTATAACACAGCAGCTACAAACATAGATGCTGCTGGTTCTTAACCTTCTAATTTATTTGAATTGCAGAATATTTTATTTAACATGAAATCCGATATAATCTTGTTTACCCGCTGTGCCACTTCTTTAACAAGCAAGCCAAAGAAGCATGAGACCTAACCAGTGAGCAGTAAACCAGGCTGAAGCAATATAAATATATCAAGGGGTAAATGGAAGAAGACAGGAAGAAAGAAATGGAAAGCAGCTAAGTCAGACTTATTTCCACATCACTGGAGGCAGGTTTGAGATGTAAGGGGAAGACTGAGGGGAGAAATCAGAGCATCCAACCCAGACCCCAGCTGTCAGAGTGAGTTCGGTGGCTTGGTAATTACATAAACCAGCGGTAAACTATAATCTAATATTGTCATTCAGCAGGCTTGGGAGAGGCAGCGTGTTCAGACTTACGGAGCTGTTGTGTTTAAGGTTAGCTTGCATGCTATTTCTCTTTTCTTAACGTTAACAGATGAACATATTTTCTTCCTTTTTAGCTCAAACATAGAGCTGTGTTGTTTTATTTAGTCTTACTTGTCTCTGGAAAAGAGGAGGGAAAGGGGAGTTGAACCTGAACTGGTTGAGATAAATATTTCAAACCAAGAGGAGTGTTTCCTCCATTAGCATTTCTCAGTTTGGACACCTAAACTATCTCCGCCTATCACAGACGGCTTCTAAAATATTAAAGGAACATTCCAGAGAGAGCTTGTGCAGTCGCAGTTTAAGATAGTAACGTTCCACGTCTATTTCAGGACCACAGAAAGCTTCATACTGAGCTCCGAGCTGTGCAGCTATCAGTGGGACAATAAGCTCCAGCACCACGGACAGTGGCACTGCGGGCCCAACAGGACAAACATCTACAGACTCACTCTGTCATTAGACTAGTTCAGACCCATTTATGCTCCTTTACTTATGTAAACTGGGACGACCGTTTCAAACATCATCATACGTCACCGCCCTCATGCTTCCATATGTTGTTCACGTTGCCATAGTTACGTCGGTTCATCCACTAATGAGCAGAGTTCAGAGTTCACTTCCGTGTTTTGACATCAGTTACAGAGACTGTTTGGGGTGTAATTACACTGATATGAAGCTGTTTGCAACCACACAACATAACCAACAGAGCCAAAACCATTTCTAGTTGTTATCCTGATGTCGTCTTCTTTTCCTTGCTCTTTTTCTTCTCTGGTTTTTGCCTTTTGCAGTTGGTTAAATTGACTAGTCAAT
>JBAMHV010000007.1:17443959-17473346 GCA_037177535.1 Pseudomugil gertrudae
TACGCAAACTCTGGATTCTTGGCGTACGTCCAATTTTAGTAAGAATCCTACGCAGAGTTTTATAAATGAGCACCCAGGTGACTTCTGAGCACAAACTGGGACAAACTGGAACTCTACCCATTTTGATAAATCTTTGCACAATTCAAACCAGAACTTTTATATTGGTGCAAAAGACCCACAGAGCAAGCAGGCATTAAATAAATATTTATCTTCTGTGGGTTGACGATAGATGGTGCAAAATCCATCTAGAAAATTATTTTCCTTCATAAAGAATTTTAAATTCAATAAGTAAATTTTATGCATCATTGTTGTGAAGTTTTATCCATTTCTATTTTTTAAACTTACCCACTGTAAAAGTGTTTAAACATACTTGTGACCAGAACTTATGACGAGAAGTCAGAATCCCACCTTGATGTTGGGAAAGAGCGTGTCATCTGTTTTAGACATAAATCTGTATATCTTTTTTTGTAATTCAAGAAATCAAGAAACTGTCACCTTATTAGACAGATGCAGATCTTTTTTGCTCAGTATATAATAATTTTTTATGTATTTTTATTTAAATTCAATCATTAAAAAGGCAACCTGCTTATTTATGGGCTCGTGAGTTTATTAAGCTGCATTATGTTCAATAATATAAAGGACATGTTTTTCTTTCTGCCCAGAAGCTACCAGTGTCCTGTTCTGCTGACCTATATGTGATATCAAAGTATTTTTCTTTCACACACATTTCTTTGCCCCGTTCATTATCTGTTTTCTTTTACTTCTGGCCTTTTATAATCACTTATACATCAGTTCATTTTTCTTTTACCTTCATTGATGGCATGAAAAGTAAACACACACCAGTGGAGGTATACACTATTTTGCAGAAGTTTAACTAGTCAAACAAAGTTTCAAGCTATAGGATCTCTATTGTAATCCACCTTAAATGCTAATGTTAGTGCTCTAAAACACAGTTCAAAATCTATTTATGTAAATTCGAGAGGATTCAAATACAAAACATATTGAGAGGTTGTCAAGCAGGTAATGAACAAACAACCTTTAATATATGGCTGAAATGGTTTAGAGGTTACTGTAAACACAAATAGTAACAATAGTGTCCAAATAATCAAGTAATGTAATTAGAACAAAATAAGACAAAAAACACATATGCAACCAGAACATCCAGAGGGAATTAACCAGCTGAAGGTGAGGAAGAAATAGTACCTTTCTGGTCCCGACCCAACTTACATTTTATCCTGTTTCTTACAACACAAAGATCCTTAAACAAAATGTTTTCCATGCTCCATAATTATTGTGTCCTTGTCAAGTATTGTCAAAGAAAGGATACAGTATTAGTACTTTTTTGTGCACCTGCTGTACAGTCTGGACTTCTATCAACTAGAAGTCACCACTAGATCCAAACGCAGCTATAGCTCCGTTTCCACTGAGCAGTTCAGGCTGGTCCGGTAAGCTATTTTGTGTTTTATTTTTGTGTTTCAGATGTAGAGGCAGAAAATGGTGCAACAAAGGTAAAGCAGAGTTAATGGAACCACATGTATCAACATGTAACGATTTAGTCCACATTGGAAAGATAAAAAGAAACAAAGTCTGGTCGGCTTTGGAACAAACTATTTTCCAAGGAATATGTTTGTTTTTTCTCCATTGTTGTTTGCATAGTCACATTTGTTATCATCACACCAATATGACACCATGCTGAGTATTTGGTTTTAATGTCCAACTTGCAGTGCTTCAATTGGTTGGACCCTTCTTAAACTTCCATTAGCGAACCACTCGGTAGAAACGGGGTCTGAAAGGTATACATAAATCTACCATGGTACAACATGGAGACAGTCTATGTGGGGAAAACAAAATAAATCAACATGTTTGAATGAGCTTAATAGAAAGAAGCTTTAAACATTCACAACATATTTAAATAAAAAGTATAAATGTGTTGTCTTAAGAGGAACTAATATTTATAAGAGCAAGCTGTGCAGGATCCAACACCAGTACTTTTAAAGATATTACCTCAGTACAATCATTTACATCCCTAAAGGTACAATTAGGTACTTTATTTTGAATCAGTTACAGCATTTCTAAATCACATGATAGTTTCGGATCTTCTTTACCTGTGTCCTCTTGAATACCTTTAATCCCTTCTGGAAAAAGCCAAAAAGAAAACTAACTAACACAAGTGAATGAAGACAGAGGGGAAATTTTAGGATAATGACAAACATCTTATTTATATGTACACAAAGGAGCTGAGGAGATGCAGATGGCACCAATTACAGAACAACACAAGATCACAGAGGTGGCAAAACAACTTCAACACTAGGATGTTTAGGAAAAGAAGAGTTGTGTTGTTTCAAGTCTTTTTACAATTTTAATCTACATTGTGCAATTAAAAGTGCTTCTATGCATCAAATGTCTCCACAAATGTTTTGAATGCATGTGTAGTGCATAATTTCAGCTGTTTTTATTCTCCTTTACATCTGTAATGCTTTTACTGTTTCAATGTAAAGCACTTTGAATTGTCCTGTACATGAAAAGTGCTATACAAATAAACTTACCTTGCCTTATACTCGAAAACATGTCATTATTAAGGGTGTACAGCCATAGTTGCAGTCATAGCTAACGTTGCAGATATTTGACAGGGAGATAACACAAGCTAATAACCTGTTTTCTGAAAGCAGTAAAGTCACTCAAATATTTACAAACTTAAAAAAAGACATGTTGTGCCACAATCCTTAATAACATTATGTCCTTACTCTACAGGGTTTCAACAACAAGGTGCTACTTGAGAGTTATTGTGGTTTTCTGTTTAGTGATTCATGTTTTTAATAGGCTCCTCTACATTTTTTAATAAAACACACACATGGAAAATACAGCCAGAACAAGATACAGATGACAAAAATATGTCAGCTGTGGCAGGCGGAGGAGAGGGGTAAAACAAAAGAGTAGCTGTGATAATCGGATGAGACCAGATAACAGAATTACTTCAAGCTGAAGGGGAAAACTATGAGGACTGAAATCTGGGTAAGTCATCTATGAAAAAAACATGGCTGAAGGCTGGAAGTGAGAGCTGATGATGGAGTCCCAGAGAAAAGCTACTGACAGATTGAGGAGTGACAAAAAGGCAGAAAACGAGGCAACAATACTCTCGTGTTTGATGTGACGCAGCTGCGAGGGGATCCTTCTCCAAGTAATCCAAGTGAAGCACAGAGACAGGCAGAAGAGGGAGAAAGAGCGAGAACAAAGACAAGTGTCTCATTTCAAGAAGCTGATGAGTGGCTGAAGGAAGAGGCCCAGAGTTCCCAGAACACACACAGTCACAAAAACCCACAAGAAAATCCTGTCGATGACCATGGCAACATACTTCCAGTCATCCTCCACCTGAGGAGAGGAAGGAAAGGAGTTTCAGTGTGTACATTAACCAAAGGAACACATACCCAAGATACAAGTGCTTGGTTGTTCTTTCTCTTCCTCCAAATCACAGCTGAGACATTTGTTTAATGGTTACTATCAATTCCATAACATAGTGGCCTCACGTTCACTGGACATCACTGTCTCAACACTAAATAAGCCTGTGTGAATGTAAGCGTATTTCAGTTTGCCATCATGCATCGGATTTAAATGTTGAAAGAAATTATTCAAGCAATCTAAACTCAACACTTAACATTGAATGAACCTCCTTTATTCTATGGACATGGTTGGTCATCCATGCTCTCCTTTCTAACTGACTGGTAACCATCTCACAATGTGAGCAAATACATTTCTGCGACTGTAACACAGAAACTTTTCTGGTAAAAATAGATGTGATTTAGAAGAATATCTACACTTTTTATGGCATTATGGCTTTCTTTCTTTAATGTTTGGCTAATTATTATTATGTAACTAGAATTTTATGGTTTATTTTGTTAAAAATCCAGTAGATTTTTGTTCAATCTCAAACTGACATAATGTCAGTTTACAGAATAATGTATGTAAAATCAGTGTCATGGAGATATTGATCTATATTATATTAGACTACATTTGGGCTGCCAAATTACTTTAATAGGAAAAAGGAGATGTGCAAGTTGAGGGACACTTTGGGTTCACATTAGCTATTGCTAGCGTGGCTTTTTTTATTATAGTATGTAACTATTTTGTGTCGTTTCTAAAAGCCTTGTGGAACCAAGAGCATTTGCACAGTACCGGATATAGTAAGTCAGGTGTGGATAATAAGATAATACCAGTGACCATAATAGGAAGTGTTTGAAGGAGGTGGGATAACTGCTCTGCAGAAAGATGCAAATGTGGCTAAGAAGAGATAGAGCTGACACAACAAACATATCAGAACCATCCAGAATGTGAAGAAAGCACACACAAAGCCCCACTTCTGTAACAAACAAGCAGCTTTACACTCTCTAAATAGCCACATGTAAATTCTATTGTATTTACTAAGCAAAACTATGTGGAGGCAGAATGCATGCAGTTGTTTTGTTTATTGTCCTTATTGTGAGTACAACATCTGCTAGTAAAAAAAAGTTCCTACATTATATGTTTTTAGAGATGTCAGTTTTAGGGTTAGGGTTGTAATTAAAGTCTTGAGGTTGGTACAGACATCTAAAAGTTCAATTTAAGGCTTAAAAAACGTTTTTGTAGTCATTGGTTTACTCAAGAGGGGAAGCTTTTCCTTCATTTTATGCTCATGTTTTAGTCTCCAGTAGAGAGAATGTATCTGTGATAACGAATATGCCTGATTGATCTGATTGGATGCTAAACGGCCCGACAGATTTCCAACATGCAAAATTCTAACCTTTAATAAACACACACATACTTGTTATGTGAATTTAGGATGATGAATCATAATACTCCTCATTCATTGTTCGGTCTGCCAAATGTTGTGTTTGGTTCTGCTTAAATATTCTTTACATGTCCCAAATAGACTCACATGCACCACTGATATAGTGATTTACATTGACATAATGTTTTATAGTGAACATTTTTTCCAAACCTCTTTTCAAAATAAGTTGAATTATTTTGTATGTGTCATGTGAGCACAAATCAGAGTACTCACATGATTGGCTATGCTGAGAGTAATTTTGTGTTAATTTTCAAACTGATGTATGCTCTTATAAAAGAAAGAGTGCCTGTAATGTTAACAAGTTAGAATAGTCAAGTGCATTTCAGTTAGATTTAGTGTGTGTTTAGAGTGTGTTTGCTGGCGAATAGAAAGTGATGTCAATGTAATGCTTCTGAAGTCAGATATGTTTCTATTAATTGCAACAACACTCTACAAAACCTCCAGAAACATCTGCCAGAATGGTAAAACTCATTCAGCTGCCTGATGTTTAATAATCATTCTATTATTATTCTAAAGCTGAAGCAGAGTTTGATCACAGCCACCATCGAGCTGGCTAGACAGACTCTTATAAATATGGAATAACATCCATTTAAGCCAATTAAATTCTCAACTTTTATTCTAGCCTAGTGAAATCCTTTAAATATTCATCAACATTTAAGAAAATGTTTATAATAACTACTTTTAATCACACAGGTCTGTATTTACTGAAAAGTCTATTTGCACACCATCCATCCATTTTCTATCGCTTTTCCCTGAACGGGGTCGCGGTGGGGGCTGGAACCAATCACAGCTCACAACAGGCGCGAGGCGGGGTACACCCTGGACAGGTCACCAGTCCATCACAAGGCCAACAAACAACCATGCACACTCACACTCACTCCTATGGGCAATTTAGAGTCTTCAATCAGCCTATCCCCAATATGCATCTAACACGGAGAGAACATGCAAACTCCTCACAGAAAGATTCCTGGTTTGACCCCCGCCCCAACCGAGGCTGGAAATGGCAACCTTCTTGCTGTGAGGCCACAGTGGTAACCACCTGCTCCACCATGCAGCCTACTGGTGGTAATATATTAAATAATATTTTTTAGCTAAAAAAGTTGGTGTGTTTTTTTCTTAGTGAAGCAGTAGGTCACAAAAAACCTTCATTTGGACCAGTGGAGCTCATTCTCAGCCCACGCTTACGTTATTTCACTGATACTGAATCTTAATTTGACACTATTATTAGATCTCTTCTAGAGAGACGTCTCATTAGAAGATGCAGTCTCATTGTAACTTTCACAAAACAAAGAAACACACACTCCAAAGTACATGCTTGCTGATGTACCTCTTTGGCTTTGTTGCGGGTCCTCATGTTCTCTGCAATGTACTTTACACTCTCGATGGCCTGCTTTATCTCTGGCGACACCACAGAGAAGGCGACAACAGCATTGACAGGTGATGATGCATTGGGGGGCCTCTGGACTTTGGGCAGCTCTGATTCTGGGGGTCCGTGGGTTTGAGGTGGTGGGGGAGGAGGTGGCACCATTGGGGGTGGAACAGGAGTTGGCACCTCTTTGCCTCTGTAGGGGCACCTCCTGTTTATATCGCGGGTTAAGTCACGGTTTATCTCACTATACTCCACACAGTTCATAGAGCCGCCAGCTGAGGAGGTTCCGCCTCCTCCTGAGCCACTGTCCAGAGGTGGACACGCTACTCCCCCAGTTATACCACCGACACTTACACTTCCCGAGCTACTCCCTCCTCCTATGCTGTTCTTTCTCTTCTTGTTGCCTCCACTGTTTCCTCCACCTTTTCCTCCAGCAATTCTGGCAGGTGAAGAGCAGCTTTGGTCGATAGGCCGCCTCATCAGCATTACTCTGGGCAGCACCCCTAGGAAGACCGCCCTCACCCACTCCGGCATTGTGTGGGTCATGGGAGTGCGGTAGTGGACGTTCAGCACAAAGACAGTGATGACGATGCTGAGCGTTACAAAAATCATGGTGAAGAGAAGGTACTCGCCAATCAAAGGGATGACCAGTGATGTTGAGGGAATGGTTTCCGTGATGACCAGCAGAAACACAGTGAGGGAGAGCAGGACCGAGATACACAGGGTGACTTTCTCCCCACAGTCCGATGGGAGGTAGAAGACCAGCACTGTGAGGAATGAGATGAGGAGGCATGGGATGATGAGATTGATGGTATAGAAGAGAGGGAGACGGCGGATGTAGAAGGAGTAGGTGATGTCAGGGTAGATTTCTTCACAGCAGTTATACTTGATGTCATGTTTGTATCCTGGTGCATCGATGATCTCCCACTCCCCACTTTCCCAGAAGTCTTTCAGGTTCACCTTGAAGGGTACACACAAGAAAATAATTAAAATCCATACATTTTATTACATTAACATTAAAGTCAGGGTGTTAATATTTTTCATTCAATAAATTTCCGCTACTAAAATTAAACAAAAAGCTCCAACACAGCCTTGAAAACTATGTTAAAGTATTGCAAAAAAAAAGCAAATGACATGAAAACCTAATGCCTTCAAATATCGCCAGATCATATCTCTTCCATGTGGCAGTGTCTCTAACCTTTGAGCCGATGAGAACCAAGTCGATTTTGGCCTTGTCGTAGGTCCAAGAGCCAAACTTCATGGAGCAGTTCTGGTAGTCAAATGGAAAGTAGGTGATATCCATGGGGCATGAGGATTTAAATATAGCTGGGGGAACCCATGTGATTGTGCCATCAAACTTCAGCAGAGCTTTGGTCTTGTCTTCCACAAGGAAATCACCTACAGCACTGTGAAAGAGCATCTGTGTTTAACTCAAAAGTATTAAGGGCGAATATTGGTGTCAGAAGTAAGTATGGATAAGTATGGTAAGTAAAGACATCAGTTTCATGAAACACATGTGAAATAGCTGCATTATGCAATAGTGCAAATTCTGTAATCTTACATTTGTGTTCAGGTATTATATGCACATGTGTAAACCAACTATTCAGTTAATTATACAGAACATTATATGACTTGAGTTATTTAAAGTTCACCATTTGTTACAAAGCAGACATTTTGAGCACATTTACAGCTAATCAAGGATGTCAGAAGATACTGTAGGAGTCTACTTGTCTACACACCCTTTACTGTAAATGCATTGTACTCATATTTACTTAGCTGTTAACCAAATACATTTAGATGTATTGTTCCATATTTTGTACAAAAGAAGTGAACTTGTGTTTTCTACATGTATTTATTGTATGATCAACTAAGTAGCTTAGTAACTAACTTTGGATATGGTCTGCTTTAACATAAATAAGGTTACGGACAAAGGTTGGAAATGCACACTTCCTGCTAGTTTGGCAGAGGGTTCAGACTAATATTTTTACAAAAACACACACATGAGAAAAACAGCAAACAGGTATAGCTCAGAGAATCACATTAAACATACGAGCCTGCATTAAAACTTACTTGTTATACAACACAATATCTGGTCTCCAAATCTTATTGGATGGAACTCGTATGAACTCAATCCCATCATAATCAACTGGGGTCCATCTCAGTTTGTAGTCGTTCCAAACCTAAAAGGGGAAGCAGAAACAACTATCTCTTGACATTATAATTCCAAACATCATATTCGATACATTCAGTTTCTGAGACATTTTACATCACTTTATGGTAGAAACTTTATTCAAACCCTGTTGTGCACCATGTGATACTAGTCTCCTGGTGAATACCAGAAAGCAGAAATTTACACTTACACATTTACTCTAGCACAAATGCAAAAACATTGTTTTTCAGATTTAGCTAAAAAGGTGAAATACAGACTCCAGATTTTATAAATCAGACTTTTCTGCCCAGTTGTTTTCAGATTAAGCTTTAAATGATCAACATGATCATGCAAATCATGAAATATGTATAACAAAGAGATTTCTCTTACATGTCTCAACCACAGGTTGGTTTCCATAATTTGATTCACCTCATCCTGAACAAAGAAAGATGAATAAATACATCAAATATGTGATGTATAGATGTATCGTTAGTTGTTCTAAAACTTCTGCATCCTTACCACTTTGACAAGCTGTGAGATGGAAACCTCAAACTCAACAGTGACTGGATCAGATACATTCTCTACTGGTCGGATGAACTGGTTGTACCTTCGGAATAACCTTCGAAATAATCTGTCCTCTGCCTTGGATGAAAAGCAGCCTGAAGAAACAGAAAAGAGGAGGAAGAGGAGGAAGAAAATGAAGAGGATTAGAGGACTGAGAAATAAATAATACGCTCACTGTGTAAAAATGTCGTGGAGCTGTCCATGATCACAGCTGCTCCTAAATTAAACTTGACTTTAATATTTATAAAAGGTCAGTCATTCAAAAAGGACTTAACGTCACCATCCGCTGAAAAAGCTATTACATGGACCTAAAGATTAATTTCTTGTTCACATCGAGGTTAAAGTTCACCACTTGATTGACAACGTAAGAAACATAATGGGAAGAGTTCAATTACGACACACTACTTATAATGATTGAAGGTTGGACCCTTGGAGATTTATAGCTCAGTACTATACAAAAATATGTGCAAGATTATCTTTATGAATGTTTGTTTGTACACGTTTATCTTGGACCACTACACACCCAAATTCAAATCAGCTACATTATATCTCAGCTAAGATGAATAAAGCAAATAAAGCTGTGTCTGTCTGCATGTAGACAACGTTTTAGATGTTTTGACTCAGAGAGGAAGTAATAACCAGACTGTTTAAGTTTTTAAATGCCGCATTAAAGACAATATGTGGCATTATTGTGGTGACTGATTTGGAGCGAATGAACGAGATTGTATAGAATTGTCAGAAGGTGGTGATTCAGGCGACTGTACATCTCAGATGGCTAAAACGTATCAAATAGAAAAGTGATCACTACATGAGAAAAAAAAAGAAATACACAGAGATCTTTGCTTTTGCTTTATATGAAAGGAAATATGTTGTTTTTTACAAGTATTCACCACATTTCTATTACATGGAAGCAGCTAAAATATTTAAGAGATTAGTTATAAAAGTTTAAATGTGAATCTTTCTTAGCATGAGGTGTTAGCAGGACTTTACCGGCATGTTTACCTGTGAAGCCAAAGCCCGCAGCTTCTCTGCGATCTCCTAGACACAATGAGAAATGTGTCCATGCTGCTTTGTGTCTGTAGAGGCTAAACTAAAGGTCAGATTGAGGAAAGCAGTCACTTTCAATGGCACATAAACCCATGCCTGTCCAAGCAGAAAATGTTGCCCCACTTGGGACAGAACACACTCACGCCATCAGAACACCCCTTAGTAACACCACAGGCAAGGCTGGCGTCTATAGTTGCAACATGCGCATATGCTCTAGACATAACATTTTAATTTGCCCACAATCAAATATAACCTTAATCAACCCTTTGTTTGTTTTAGTTGTTTTGTTTGTTTGTTTTTGTTGTGATCTTTTCTGTTCCATTTCTTTTCGTTAACTAAACACAGGACACCAGAGGTCGTCCATTTCTACGTCCTTGGACTGTAACTGACCGAATAATCACAGAGGCAAATAGGAATAAGTGGTTTGAAAAGCTTAGTCTGACTTCCATCACAGCTTTCAAGTTGGAGAGTGATGCACATATTATTCAACAGAGCACGAAGCCATCACACTGGCACTTAGCAAACTATTGCACGGACCATTTCAGCAATGGGGGTGAATATATTTCACCAAAAGAGCAACTGGAGCACAATCCATTTACTCAGAAAAGGACCAGAAAAGGATTGTTTCCTTGACAACAGCTAAATAAAACATGGATATTTAATGGGATATTTTCTAACCGGGTCACTTAGTTCTGTGCAGTCCAAAGAATATTGGAAAACTGATTTTGGAGCTCTACTTTGGGCCTTTCTTAAATCTATTTTTAGTGTCTGTCATATCTTCAGTTCTTAACATTTATGATTGAAAAATGTAAAAAAAGATATAACTGAGTGACAATAAAGGGGTTTATGGAGCTAATAATGGATGGAGAATTTACTGTGTGACTGGTGTTAATGTGTTAACTTTTTAAGACCAATGGGGAGTTATGAAAGGACTGGCAGCATGCAGATTGGGAACGTGGGCATGAATATGGTTTACTGTTTTGCTAACTTGAGCCAGTTTAACATGTGATTTACAAAGAGATTGTTCCAGACATAAGAAAAACTTCAGCCGCCTGTGGTGTAATGAAAGTGTCAGGGTTTGTGTTTTGAGTTTTCTGTGTTTCCTGTTTTATTTTGATATGTTTCCTGTTTTCGTCATGTTTTAGTCTAGCTTTGTTTACGTTTATCAGTTCCACTGGTCTTAGTTAAAGTTCATCCAGTTCTCCTGCAGCTTGTTTGTCCTTCAGTGTATTTATACTCCCAGTTTCTGTTTCTGTCTTGTGGTTCATTAGTTGTCTTACCTTTTGTAGTTGGTTCTCAGTTGATATCCTTAATCTGTATAAAAAAAAATATTCACCTGCATTCAGCCTGCCTCTGCGTCCTACCCACCTTGGGTCAACTCCACTCCTTACCTCTGTGCTTGCTCTCCCCGGGAATATAACAGAACGGATCCTGGTAGAGAGTAAAATTAAAATCTTACTTAAGTGTATATAAAATGTGCTATACAAAAAAACCTGTTTTAGCTAGTAGTCTTGGTTTGCTTCATGTTGCCAATAATATGAGCTCTCAGGATATTTGTCACATAATCTGTCAGATTGTATTAATGTGTTTTGTCAAATGTCAAAGTATAATTCAGGAAAGAAAGAGCAATTAATGTGATAAGAGTCAACACTGAATTGACTTTTACTAACTTAAGAGCACGGTAGGAACCAAAACGAATGCTAAATTAGACATGGATAGGGGGTGCCTGCACTCTACACAATGGGCCTCATTCACCAATTTATCCTCTTAATTTTTTCTGAAATAGTGCCTAAAAAGTTTTTTTTAAAATACAAATTTCTAGATTTACAACCTTGTTTGTAAATTGTTCCAATCTTTCATCTTAAACTGGTAAATGTCAATCACTTGTAAATTGAAAAGAAGGTTTTAACGGAGTAACTAAATTTCCTAATAAAAGGGATCAATATAATAACAAAATAAGGTCTTCTTTCCACTTTCTTTGAACATGCAACCAAAATTACTTGTGTAATTAAATCAGCATTATTCAACATGTTCAAATGAATATATATGGATGGATGAATGAATAAAAGGCATACACTGTGGTTACTGGTTCAAGGTTTGGCTCGGACAGTGACCTTTCTGTGCAGTGTTTGTATGTTCTCCTCATGTTAGTGTGGGTTCTCTCTCCAGCTTCCCCTCTCACCATCCAAAGACATTCATATGTTAGTTTCATTGGTTATAAATTGTATTTAGGTGTGTTTGTGTGTGACTGCTTGTTTTCATTGGCCTTGTGATGGACTGGCAGCCTGTCCAGGGTCTTGCACAATGATTGCTGGGATAAGCCATTTTCCGCGACCCTGAATTGGATAAAACAGTGTGGAAAATAATGAATGAATGAGTTTGTAAGGACTAAGAGACAAATTTGTTAGTAAAAACAGTACAAACTCATGATGGAGAAGAGTGCTCTTATACCCCATGCCATTAATGAATGTTAAATATCTTTTATTAAAAGCTCAGAAAATTGTGCTTGTAAGAAAAGAAGCATCAGGAAATATCAGCTACCAATCACTTTTGTTTTATTATGTCTGCTTTTGGTTGGTTTGTGAAAATCATCACAATGATTTTAAGCTTTTTACTCAGTAGACTGCTGCCTTTCCAAAAGGTGTCAGGTTTTAATATGACTGACTTCCTGAAAATCCCCCTGCTTTCACCACAAACAAAAATGAAGTCCAGCAGGGAAAATATTAATAAAACCTAGTATTTTTTTTTTTTGGGGGGGGGGGGGGGCGCTATATGTAGGCTTTTATTTACAATCCATACAGTAATACCATGAAGCTGTCTTCCATTTATTACCATTGGGAGTACACTTCTCGCATCTCTGCTCACTCTGTCTGAAGTCTCACCTTGGGAGTCAAGTTCATTTGTTCATGTTTGCAAAATTTATTTCATCTTGCAAACGCCAGGAAGTTTGTTTTTTGGAAATGCTACATGTAATGTTGGATACTAATAATAACAGTAAAGAAAGGCTGCACACCAGGTTTCGTTCTACAGTTCATGGGTATAACACAGCTCAGAGGTAGACTTCGATTACTGAGCTTAGGTTACCATCTGATGCATGTTTTAATTAGTCCAGACAAAATTCAGTCGCATATAAATCAGATTAAATTGTTAACAGCATTATAAAGATGAACAACAAAATGAGCAAGGAGTTAATCCATTCCTATAATTTACACAACAATGAATGCAAGAAATTCTTTGAGGGAAGGTGGAAGTCTTACGTAATTGCACATTTATATGTGAAACAGCACCGTTTGTGTTGGACAACACTTAGCCCATCCATCCATTTTCTTCCGCTTGTTCCCAGAGCGGGGTCGCGGGGGGGCTGGAGCCGATCCCAGCTGTCAATGGGCGAGAGGCGGGGTACACCCTGGACAGGCCGCCAGTCCATCCAGGACAACAACACTTAGCCCCATATTTTTATTTCTGTATGTGTTTGACTGTTTTGCTTTCATCATATTCACGACCTTTAAACACAATCAACTTTAATTTCATGAATATTACAAACAATGTGTTGCTTTAAGGAAAACAGAATCTACTTCAATGCCCAATGGTATGAAGCTTTTAAGAAGTTTTCCCAGTTCATGGGTCGGACCAAGTGCCATTTTAAAACTTAATAAAAAGGGTCCTTACTCTGGAGACACTTCTATAATTTCACGCTCTTGGTACCTGCCTGAAAATCAGCTCATTGCTCACTGATTTACTGCACTACAAGAACCCTGTTTGAACCTCTAATTGGGTGAGGGAAAACCAGGGCAATTATAATTAGTTAATAGGACCTTTTGTTCTTTGACACGAAAAAAAGCCTAATTTTTTTCTTCTTCACAGGCCAATCCCTTCTCTAATTCCCTTAACTTGCTCAGCCTGTGAACGTCTCAAGTAGCCTCAGTTTAAAGTGAGTTAATTATAACCTTTGCCCTCTCTCACCGCAGAGGATTAAATGTAAGTTTTTCTGCTCATGCTTCAGTATTTAGAGCATGGATTTAATGTGGTGTCCAGCACTGAATCTATGTCTTTATCTGAAAGTGAATCTCCCATTAGCAAACGATTTCCTCTAACACAAATCAGTTTAAAGCTCAAAACACAAACAATTGTAGTAAAAATGATAAATCTATTAAGAGTTATGCTTTGAAAATCAGGTTTATTAAAGTTTTGGTCTCTGGCTGTGTTTTCGTTGTATCTTTTAGTTTACAGTTCATTCATTCATGTTCTATACTGCAAAGTTAATTAAGACGCACCAGAAAGCTTTTTAATTCAGAAAAGCTTTATATAAGCAGCGTAATAATCGTCCCATGTAATTATGTGTTTTTATCCTTCTTTTTGTTTTAACTTGAAGCATTTTGAGATTTTATTATTATTATTATTTGTATTATTAATACTATAGGGCCATGGGGTAGCAGAGCCTATCTCAGCATTTAATTTAATTTACAGTGGGTGTTTGTGTGGGCACATTTAAATATGTTTACATAACCTTAAAAATAAATTCACTTACGGTAGCAATGTGACTAAGTCCAGACTTTTGAATTACATGTTAAAATGTTATTACGTGTAAAATCACAAAAAACAACATTTTTACCACTCATATTTTACCATTTCTAACTTGGTCTTTGTCTCAGATGTTACAGAAGTAGAATCACACTGAAGAAGAAACTAATAACAGGAGAAGCATCTAGAGACATTGCATGGTGCTCATTGGTCAGAGAAGTAACTCATATGATAAAAAATGTACAGAGTGGGAACGGTGTCTAATGCAGCTTAATGAGCAGAGCTGCAAACTAAACAGCATGTCAGCTGTGACATTATGTATCAACTAACAAAAATGGCATGCAGCTGAAAATTTACCTAAACTTGAGTTAAATATTTACTTTTCAGCTGTTAGTGTTTTTCTGCTTGTGTTGAAGACCTCATGCTTGTTGCCACAACTGGATAAGCTGATGTTTTGCAGGTTTAACGTCCTTTACACATCCTTTACTATCTCGTTGTGGCATGTTATAATTATATGAAGTGCTAATTTGTGCTTAACTCATGGCCAACATCAGTACCAAAATCTTCTATTGAAGAGGTTGTTTGTTTTATGCCTTCAGAGGAAAGTCTTTAATCGCTTTGGTCAATAATTTTTTTTCTGAAGATCCATCCATCCATTTCCTACCGCTTTTCCCTGAACGGGGTCGCAGGGGGCTGGAGCTAATCCCAGCTCACAACGGGCGAGTTTTCTGAAGATACAATTCTAAATAAATTTCATTTTGCACAATGTGTGTTACAGTTTTTTAGTTTTTTTAATGTTTTTTCTTTCCTTTACTTCATCATGCATTGTCAAAGTGACAGACTTGCACTGACACAGGGATGAAGTTGAGTCAAGCAGTTATGCATTTCCCCTTAAAAAGCCACATTCATTGGGAATTAGCAATAGGAAGAGAAAATTGACAGCAAGAACAAGCAGAGAAACGCTAGATAGCCTGTCCCTGTTTGCCAGGGGTTTTTAGTGGCCTTACTTTGACACGCTGAATGGTGCACAAGCGGATCTATAGTTACTTTTCTTTAAATAAAAATAAAAAGGATCTACAGTTACTGTTGTGTTTGATGTGACCACATGTATAATGTGTTTAATCAAAAGTATGTGTCCTTGTGTGTGGAGCTCACGTGTAAACATGTGATTACATGTGATAGTTGTTTTAGTAGAGTCACAGAGCTTTTTGGTTCTATAATCAAACTGAAGTCTGAAATCAATTCAATGCTCAACATTGAAAAAAAAGTCATTACAATACTAGAATCATCCCTTCAGTAGATGTGTAACTTGTATTCAGTTTTATAATTTGAGTTTTGTAGCTTCTGTGTGTGTGAAATCATACAAATCTGATTTACGCTGCAGTGTATAGAGACAGATTTACAGCTTGTATGCAGTTCTGCAGCTGGTGTAATTGCTGCTTTGCTACAAGTCTCCATTCTGTAGTTTTTCTGTCATTTACGGACACAAATGTAGCAAAACCTGAGCTGTGAGTTGTTCTTCGTTGTGTTGGTGCTGTTTTTGGTTCTTTAGCTTTGTTTTGCTGTGGAATAGATGAAGTCAAAGTGGGCAAAGACCTTTGTGGTTGAATGAAACTAAAGGCAGCTATTGCTTGTGCTTGCAACGATGCTTCTTTGTTTGTTTTTCACTATTATTTTTCCTACTTGATCTTTTGTATTCAGATTAGCCGTTATTATTCAACATACACTTAAAATCATCTCCAAAAGCTAAAGTACACGCAGGAGGAAGATTACATGCAGGCCTGTTTGTGTTCATTCATTACCCAAAACTCTTTAATTTGATGCAGTGAGAGCAGCAAAGATGAATAGCAGCATGCTACTGTAGAAGAACCCAAAGTCTGGACAAATATACGCCCACATCAAAGCCTGATCAAATGGATCAGTCCACCCCTGGAGAAGAGATTGATCTTTTTCACTGAAATACAGTGTGTTAATGTTAACTGGTGACTGACTGAGGGAATCTCCAGTGAAGACAAGCGATCTGAATCACTTCTATTGATCAAGTCAAAAATTAACTCATAACTTTGATCCTTTAATGCCACAAAGTGATGTCTAAAATAACCTAAAACATAATAATTCTGCAAGAAAAGCAAAAAGACTAAAGAAAGACTAAACTGTGTGATTTTATATGAACAATTATGACATAACATTAACACGTATATATTCATAACATGCCAGAGGTTTCCTGCTATTTACACAGAGGAGGATTGACAGTGGACCCACATCATATTTTTGTCTAAATTACCAGCAAATGTAGCAGAAAATGTTTCTCCTGAAAGAATGAGGATCATCATATATTTTCCTCTATCCATCACCGGGAGCTAGTAGACAAAAGTGTGAAGGAATGACTGGTGGGGAGACTAAAATAGAAGCAAACAACATGACAGTTGCTCATTAAATAATGCATTTAAGTAGTAAGGTGTACAGAAGGTACATAGAGGTAGAGTACAAGAGAAGTAGGCATCCTTTACAAATTCTTCAAGCCATCACACTGTAAGAAAATAGAGTATTTATTGAAGTAACAGTATTACTTCAGTCAGAAAGAAATAATTAGAATAATGATACATAAAGTTTTTGAGAAGTTCTTTGTGCACTACAACATGCAAATAAAAAGCCTGTCTAACACTTATTTTAATTTAAACTCAGGAAATCTAATAAATAACTATTAAATAATATTATAAATAACTATACTAAAGGAGACTATGGCTGATGTTAACCTGTAATGGTTGGTTTTGTGGGAGTGTTTTCAACAACAGCTCTGAAGCTTTGAAAACCAGAAAAGATAACAGTTCACGAGAGCGACAAAGGAAAGTCGATAAAATATTACGAGTTGTCAAAAGTAAAAATGGAGCCTGAAATGTAAAGTAAAAAGGGCCATCCACCAGCTGAGGCTTCTTGTTCTACTTAATCTCTATCTTTCTATTTCTCACCTTCTAGCCGTGCATCCTAATGTGTGACTCAGTTCATTGCCAGGACATCCCAGAGGAATCAGGCAGGGCTGTCTGGAGGAGACTGAGTGTGTGTACATATGATGGTTTAAGCCAATCCATAAGACGGTGGAATAAGGCCTCTGCCTGTGGT
The DNA here is from genome assembly GCA_037177535.1 of Pseudomugil gertrudae. Lineage (NCBI taxonomy): Eukaryota > Metazoa > Chordata > Actinopteri > Atheriniformes > Pseudomugilidae > Pseudomugil > Pseudomugil gertrudae. Next base: position 17,461,552 of record JBAMHV010000007.1, read on the forward strand.
GGTTAAACAGCATGTGGAGTTTGGTTGCAATAATCACATGACAATCGTGTTAAGAGGATCCTAAAGCTGCCTCACAGTCTTTAAGCCACACACTATTGCACACATACACACTAATAGCCTGTCAGACTTTAATACAACTATATCGCTTCTGGGAGTGAAACCAGAGTGCTGATCTGTAGTTCTAAGAGAAACTCTGATATGCATTTAAAAGTCTGTAGAGCAAACATGCTTGATGACGCTGCAATGCAAGCTGGCAATTCCATGCAAACAGACTTAGAAAAGTCAAAGAGATGCTTGATCTGAACTATCTCTGCAGAAGCTGATAGAAAAAAATAACTTTGGTTTTTGTTTTACTGGCAGTAATTTGGCATTTTTATTTTTGTTAAACAGACTATGAAAGAGATAGGATAAGGGGTCAAGCCTGATTTTAATGCTGCTGCAGGGCGCATTGTGCACTTATTGTTCACTTTAACAATACAGTTTTCAACCTGAAATAGCGTGTTCAGTCCTACAACATCCACAGGCTTTGATTTTTATGATGAAATGTCATATGGCCATACAGTGACCCCACATTGTACAGATATCTTGTTCCTCACATCCAAGCTACTTCAGCCAGATTCTATTTTTTTAGGAAAATGCCCCCAATCCCAGGGACTGTAGGATCAGCATTTCCTCTGATTTAGGAACAAATCACCACATCCTGGATGGCAGTAGACAATACCTACTGGAGCCCACTAATCAGGGCCCCATTGGGGGTGTCTGCTTGTGTCACTGTGTGCTTTTTCTTATCTACATGCACAGTCCCTGTTCAGAATCCTGCACAGCCCACACAGACAGACTGACAAACCACAGACTGAGGAAAGAGAAAGGTGAGAGAGAAATCCATGATTTCCATGTTTCCTTTTCCACTAAACACCTCTAACCAGCCACTGAGCAGATAAAGTCTGTTCTGCTGTGAGTGTGCTGACGGCGTCATGCTTTCAAGGCGCAGCTTTTGCTTGAAATTCCCTCAGTTCAAGGGCAAAGCTCTCGCAAATCTCTCAAGCTGAGGAGAATGACAGAAAAGTATAAAAGAGAAATGAGGAGGTTCATCGCTTGTGTCAAACGGGAACACATCCCTCCCTTTCCACCAACCACGAATCGCAATCAGGTTACAGGATGTGTGAAAACGGCATCTTCCACGTGATGACTGGAGCATAATAAAATAACCATGCTTAATAATGTTCCCACAGGAAAAACCTCTGGGAGTCACATGTGGAACAAACTCGCTGTTGCACTTTGAAATCAGAAAAATATAAATATAGCCATCCCTTACTTAGATTTAACCTACAGCTAATTCATTTAACTCTCCTAGAGTTGTCCAAAATGTATTTTTGAAAGTGTACTGCTTTGCTGAATTATAACGCTGATGTAAGACTGAAGCGTAATAGCTGAGTAGTTTTGTCAGCTTTATTCATAATACTCAGTATAGTATCACTTATGGAAATGTGCTTTCCTTTTCAAAGCTCTGCGAGTGTCTAAACTCAGGTAGTTCAACATTTACAAAATCATATTCTCAATCACATTATCTCCACCTTTCCTCTTCTGTGCTCTAGATATGTCAGTAAAAATAGTCTTTGCTCAACTGCTTGCTGTACATGCAGTGGCCTGCGAATAAAACAGCCTAAAAATGAACGGAAATGGATTAAAAGATATAGCAGAAATCATAGAAAATGATTCATGACAGCTGAAATATATCAATCCAGGAGTAGCAATAACACAAAACCTGACTTTAACGCCACTTAACGCAGTAATGTAGGACACAGTGCCCTGCATTACTGCTGTGGATGCAGCTCTTAAGTCTCACTTACTGACCACAGTCACTTGCAAAGTTGAATCAATATGGCGGTAGCTTAACCTGGTAATGTTATGTCTCCATATGCAACTCTTGTCTTCTTTTTCCAGCTTCATGTAACAGAAAAATACTGACTGACTTGATGCAGCTGATGACAATAACAGATGCAGCTCCTTGAGTCCAAATGAACTGCTCCATGACATCTTCCTCACTTTCTACTTCCTATCACGCTAAGCAACATTCAAATTAAAGTTCATTACCAAAATCCTCTTTAAATATTTAGTATTTTATCATAGCAAAGTAACAGTTAAAAATTATTTAACTTGAATGTGGGTTGACAAAAAGTCTTGATGGGAGGCTTTTAGTCACAGTTTCTGACACTTTCACACATTTGAGAAGGAAAACAGAGAAATATGTGTCGTGAAAATGCGCTGAAAGCAAGTGTAAGACACAACTCTTCCTACTAATCTCACTCTCTCACATCATCCATCCATTTTCTCACAGGATGAGTAAAGTAAATCACAACAATTAACATACCCAAGTAGTGGGCTGTTATTTTTTTATATGGCATTATTGTTATTTAAAAGAAAAAAATGTCTTATTGGCCAAAAGGGATTCTTGAGAGCATGAGTATTTTCTTCTGAATATTATGAATGAGTTTCTGTGCAGCAACGTCACAGAGAACCGTGCAGAAAGATCCACTCAACTCTGTTTTTGGGACAGAGAAAGGTTCCAAATCAAAGATGACACAGAAGTTAAAGACAACTACTGACAAAAAGATGGAAGTCGTTCAATATCCTGAAGAGATGACGAACCTTTGCCAAGAGCCAAAGAAGAGTGATTCTAAGCCAGTAAAAAGGTGTCCTGAGTCATAGTTCTGAGCCTGTCATATGATTTATCATGACACAGAGATCTGTGTATTCATACAGATGTCAACTGTATGCAACTAAACTTTGCTGTGACAACCATACAGTATGATTATCAGCACAGAGTTACTCATTGTAAATGTCCACAATTAGTTGTAAGGAGAAAAGCTCTACAGAGCTGATATAGTGTAATTCAACAGGGAAAGCTGAGTGAAGTAAGGCATTTAAACGTCCTAATTTCTATTCAGTGTGAAAGCTTTAAAACAACCATTTAGTAAAGAGTTTTGCTTATTAGGTTGTGTATAGCAAATAGTCCTGCAAATGTGCTGTCAAAAAAAGAAAGTAGAAACATGCAAACTATGTTAAAAATACATGAGAAAAAAATCCAGGATCATTGTTTGATTGATTTTAAAGAGTAAATTTATTTTTAAAAATTTAATATGAAATATCATTTATGATTTGTTTATGTTACAGTTCAGGTACAAAGAACTATTAAAATGGTATGTTTCACATAATCTCATGACTAAGAACGTGGATTTGCCCTCTGAATGCACATCCTGGCTTTTGTTATAAAGAAAAATGATTTAATACTTTTTAGCTATTTTTTGTGTTTAAACCAACAAAACAATGTTGGGAAGTCCCAGCTGACACAAAGCACACGTCTTTTTAATTTTTTGTTTCATTTGCAAATGTTTCTTTCTCACTCACTGTCTGCACATAAAAATATCTTTTAAATTCTGTTTGGCCAAAAACAAATACTTTTATATCACTAAACCATTTGACAGAACTTTTGTTCAGTTTATCATACATTTCATTGAGTGATCCATATATAATACCTTTTTAGTGCAACCTTTTTAGGTTTGTGGGGAACTTAGGCATACTTCATAATCCCTGCTTGAACAGTCAAGAGGAGGAATGAACACCTTCTAAGCAGAACAATAAGTATGAACAATAAGTGTGCCATAACTGCACTGAACCACACATGAACACACAGTATCAGGACCTGCTGCATTTGACAATGTTGTTGTTGTTTGTTGTATGTTTGAAACATGTCTGTAAATTGTTAAAAGCGTAACATAACTGTACAGTTTTTCTGTGAGAACAAATTTCCCATAAGGGACAATAAACTAACTAACTAACTAACTATGAAGTATGTACACAGATTTGAGCTGATACCTATCCAAGTTAGCTTCTACTGTCTGGTAACTTAGATTTGGAAACTAAGTTAGCAAACAATTGTTGATGGTTTCTACACTGTCACAACCATAATTGAGCAGTGCCATTTATGACAAAAACAAAACAACAAAACCAAAAGCTGTTAATATGGTCGTTTATTGTTTGAGAAACACAGAAATAGCTTCTCAGCTTCACCTGAAAGCTTTCCACCTTTGTAGTGAAGTATAGAAGATAAAAAAAGCACATTTCACTTTCATAAATTGATGTCTTGTAAAACATAAAAACACAACCAGCAGAATTAAAGCACAATGAAAGCCTCTATACTGCATACTGGGTGAAAATGTCCTTTTGAGGAACCTGTCTAAGTTTGTGGAGTTGAACTGCAGCTCAGTGACAAAGCTTTGCATTTTACTTTGTCCCAAGAGAGTCAAATAAGGATGCTTCACAAGAAATCAAAGACAATAAAAAACAGAGACGGGAATTAATATATGGGAAAAGAATATAAATAAGGTGCAAAACAAAATACAAGAGCTGCCATTTTGATTAGGCTGTGATGTGAACCATGAGGGAAATGTGAGTATCTTTAAGGTTTCCTTCAGGGTTTATTACAAGATAAAAGTCAGCTGTAGATAAATGGCACTGCATTAATTACCTCTGGCATTCATGACTGTGACTCACATGAAGATGAGGCCTACATGAAGCTGAAATTATTCTGACCAGCTGTTTCCTACTCTGAACTCTGACCTCCTTGGAAGCTTCTATGGCCACATTAAATGTGTCTGCTGTCTGCAGCCCCACCACATGCGTGTTTAACTTAAATGACTCATGCAGCCATCCAGAAGATTCAGGGAAAACTTGTATGTTTGGATGTCATGTTTAAATTATTTCTGAGTCTCAGCTCACAGGAGCCATCTCTAAATAACGACTTAACTAGTAAGAAAAAGCGTGGATGCAGATTTTACAGGCACGTGGTGTTTGATTTTAGCTGAGCACACAAAATTTGAGAGGAAAACAGTATCTTTGTAGATTATTAGTAATAGTGTCCCTTTTGATTGCGTGATGATTGTTCCAGAGCTTCCAGGACAACCCAGCATAAACGTCTGGTATCATTTTAATTACATATATTTATCGGAATCAAAAGTTGCCCATAAAATAACCACAACATAACTCAATTGATCAGCTATAAAGTTGTTTTTTTTATGGAATCATCAAGCCAGCTTTTATCGAGGCTGCTCCGGATTTGGAGCCTACATGTAGTTTGTTTTTATAGTAGCTGTCAAAAGGTTTGCAATAATTTGATATTTAAATTAGTTCGCATAAAATATTGTGACGAGCGATGCAAAGTGAGAAGGTGTCAAAAGCAGAGCACATAAAGGCACTTTGGTGCGTTTCCATCCGTAGCGCGTCTTACCTTGCGCTGCCAGGAACAACAGCAAGAGGACAGTTAATAATTTCCCGGAGAAATTCATCTATACATCAGTGTCTGGCGAAGCTTTGTGTTGATAAACGACTTATCCGGAACAGTGGCTAATACAGTAACTTGCTGCAGACGACTGTGAAGCCTTGAGGTTAGAGCAATATTTTCCTTTGCGCTCCCGATTGTGGAGAGGTTGGTGCGCTCTGCGGACATGGAGAACTTCAGCGCGACCGCCTTCCCTCTCCCACCCACCTCTCTTCCTGCCTGACACATACCCTCCCACTCACCCAAAGGCCAAACCAAGCGACCTGACTCACACGGAGTCAAAGGCAATAAGTTTGGAATACTAAAGATATTTTCATATGGTTCTGGGACTATGCCCCAATGAGAAGTGTCCATCTTGGCACACATTTACCCTTCAGCTCATCGAAAAAATAAATGTGGATAAAATATCTACACACAAAAGAATGATCCCTCAACGCTCCAAACAGCTGCAACCGCACATGCGCACACATGTCATATTTTCATTACTGAGACGTAAATGACCTATTTACCCACTTAATTGATTTTGCACGCATAACAATGCTCAGACAGTTTGGAGCATTAGCTGCTCCATAATAAAGCCTCCAGGACTGCAGAGTCTGCCCATTTCAAATAATGATGCTTTGCAGAATGTAACCAGTAAAATATTCTAGAAAGTATCTGCCTCAACTTTAAAGAGCTGACAGAGGAAGAGTTCAGAATCAACTTTTATAGGTTTTTCTTTTAAAAAAGCATTCTGAGCAAGTGATTATTATTATTATTATTATTATTATTATTATTATTATTATTATTATTATTATTATTATTATCTGTGCTGTTTCAAGTTTTGGTGATGAAATGCATCATCTTTATATTCTGGGACAATTTTATTACTGAAAAAACTAGAATCTAAATGTGACCAAATTTCCACCTTTGCAACACATGTCAGTCATACATGTTACCAAAAGTATACCCAGATAGCTTTAAGTTAATTTGCCACATAATATTTCACAAAGCTGTGTTGTGTGCACTGGCATGAGAATGTGTGTACATTATTTTCTTTAGTTTTAAGCAACTTTAAATGTGTTTGCATCTGTTCTGTTACACCGCAGTTATGGTTTTGATTATAAACTGGATTAATACATAGAGTTTTCATTTGCACACAGTTTTGTGGTCATTTTTTGTTTAATACACCTGAAGAGGAAATAATCTTACAATAATACTGGAGGGAGCAAGTCAAAAGTCAAGAGGTTAAAAACAAGAAGAGCTGCTCAGCCCTCCGTTTTAAGCTCACTTAGTTTAGTCAGTGAACTGTGAAAGAAACTGTGGGCATTGTTGAGATTTGCAGGAGGAAACATGCCATGATTAAGTGTCCTACATGGTGGAGCGAATGAGGGAAGAAGGGTACTTATAAGGAGGGGCATGATGATGGAGAGGTGTGTATGGAGAGTGTGATCAGTGAAATTAAAGTGGTACAGACAGCTAGTACAGCACTCAGATCAAGAGAAGAGAAGAGAAGGATGTTTTTCAGAACCTGCAAGCCTGTTTTTGCAGGATTTTTAACAGAAAATCCGAGGAGTCGTCTCCACCCACAGGTTTGGAGAGCAAAGAAACAGAGTATCTTTCTTTTTTATTATTAATCCTCTCATGTTGTTCTGCCTTCTTTTTTTTTAAAGATAAACTTTTTTCTGTGTATTTTCTGTCTTGTCCAGCTCTCCATCGGCAGCGTAAAACAGTGAATACATTTCCTGTATGACAGCATCTGCGTGATGGTTTGGTTGTGTTTGCTGTGCAAAAAGTAAATTTAACCATAATTTTCTGGTGATTGAAAAAAATAGTATATCTCTAACTTTGATTTACAGATGAATTCTTCACAAGTCATTTCATGGTTCTGTGAATGTGTGGGTATTAGTAAACATCAGCTTTAAGTTTGATTTTGGTGTGAAGCATTAAATAAGCGATACAGCGTTCTGCCTCTCTGATCCTCCTGCTGTAAGATTAAACACTGTGAGACAAAGATTAGATAAATATAGAAGGATTCTGATATTGTACAGTAATATTGAAATATTTCAGCCTAAGAGCAAAAAGTTACAAAGGATGCTTTCTATGAGCTGTCAAACATTAAATGTAATGTGTGCATGAAGCATCTCTTATTTCTGTGAATTATCTTGGGTTTTGATGCTCTTCTTCAAGTCATGTAAATGAAAAGCAGCATAAAGTGAATGCCCGTCTCTCATTCTTATAAAATATAAACATGTATTCAATCATTTCAAAGTAGTTGTCTACATGAAAGCATGCTTGATTCTTGTCTGTTTCTGTTTTAGATGTGCAGGGAAATGTAATTATATCAGATTAAATACAGCATGTATTGCAAGAGAAAGCACGAGCCATGTTGTTTGTCTATCCTCTCACTCTGATCCAGCACAAAAGGAAAGGATCAGATGAAGGGGGTTCAACTGGGGAGAATTTCCATGTTTGTGTCAGAAACAGTCAGCTGGTGTTTGGGAGCAGCCTCATGCTGAGGTGACACTCCCGCACTGTTTTCTCTCCAAGAGAGCAGCAAACATGAAATATTCCTTTCAAGTTATTTTAACACTTGTGTTTCTTTCTGGAAAAACAAGAAAAAAAAGCTTAATCCTGATGTCACTTTTTCCATTGCTGCAGGTTGCACACCAAAAAGTTTCCTCATGCATACAATGACACATTTACTGTCATTCATGCTCCTGTCATGCGATCTAACCCTATGAATCCCAAAAATGTCATATTTCACACATGCAGGGATATTTTGCATCAGTGTGTGATAAAAACTTTGTTTAAATTCCTGTTTAACACAATCTGATAACTTGTTTTCTTCCTCCTAATTGATAATAGAAAGCAGAAAATTACACTATGATAATTCCAACATATCACATAATGATAAATATTTACTCACCCAAAAAATGTTTTTATTTGTTCCATTTTGTTTAAGGGCCAAATAAAGACCTCTTTTTTAGAAAAAAAGGGGACTTTTCTTACAATTTTCTTTCATAGGTCAAACTTTATGGGGTTTAAAGTGATGAGATAGACATGTTGCACGATGTTGAGTTTGTGGATGTTTACTAATGTACAATAGCAGTTCTTCCATATTGATCAGAATATACATTAAAAATCCCCCATAACACAATCTACCACCAAAACACCGGATTATATAAGAACTGACCCAAATGGATAACCTGTGTTCAATACGTTTTACAAATTCTAATAAAATTGGTAATATTAGTTGTCTATTATCAATATGAAATAAACAATAGAAAAACAAGAAGGATGTAATTATCAGGAGAAATAAATAGCACTCTATGAGATATGCTCCAAGAGCAGTGAAGTCTAAACAAAGACAAGAGCAGTGAGAGTGTTTGTCAGACGGGACTGTCCTGCCTCATCCACATCAACTCTGCACACGTTTTCTTTCCTCTTGGCTCAATGTGGCTCTTTATCTTTTGCTGTACGCCACCATTAGCTCAACTTTTTTTTAATTCCTCTTCATCGGCTGAAAAAACTAACTTTCCACAGGTGACTTGTCAAACAGTGCTTACAAACTGGTGCATTAAATGTAATAAATGTACATTGTGCAGGAAGTTTCTGCTTTTAATATTCAACCCAAAATCTGATTATATCTGAAACATGTCGACTTAGGCAAAGATGGATGTTTAAAATTATTTTAACAAAGTTTATTTTTGTGTGTTGTTTATTTTGTTTGCTTTCCTATATTGTAAATACTCACTTTCACAGGAAATGACAACCAGATTCTGGATCTCTGTCTTCATGACTGAAGCTGTTTACGATCTAGTCATATATAAATAAAATTCACCTAAGATAGGCTCAAGCAACAACATGCATTTCCCCTTTGCCCCTTTTATTCATTTAAGATACTCTTTAGTCCATGTTTTATTTCAATTCAGCTTTTGCACTCCTTCCATTTACAGGACTGAGATCAGGTGGAGACTGATGGTGTTTCACACAGCTTGAAGTAGCAAAAGAAATCCAAACTGGGAAGTGCTGACTGGGTAACTGGAAAGCAGAGGAGAACAAGTTCAAGACAAAGAAACTCTACTTTTAAATAGTAAACTGCTATAGACGTGATCATGTGCAACCACTGGAAAGCAGACAAACTGGCACCAGCTGAAGAGCGAATCCGGGCTTAAGAGGATGGTGTAATTGTTTGTTCCCAGGTGAGCTGCATAAACAATCACTGCAGCAACTGGAAGCCACACCCAAGTAAGGCAACAGGAAAACCCACATAGACCCCCCCACCCCCCGCAGTAGTTTTGTTCAGACCCTCACAGCAAACTGTAACCAGTTTCAGTTGAAGGTATATGTAGCAGTGTGGAAAATGGATTGATGGATTTTACATATGATATAAGATTTAACATACACTTTAAACTTTTTCTGTTTACCTCTTAATCTGTAGAGTTCAGAATCTTCCCATAATTTCTGTTTTCCTCATGTGCTATCTAATCTGTCAGCCACCCCAACACACACATACATACACTCACACACACAATAATCCCTTTTTAAAAGCTTTCAGCATCCCCTTTCCACCCACAGCTTGCCCGGATATGCCAGTCACGCTACACTCTGTGACCCCACTCAGCCTTACAGCAAGCAAGTCCTAAAATACAGCTTCCCCCATCATCCTCTTCATCACTGCTCACACTGCTTCTTCCTCCTCTTTCTTCCATACCCATTAACACCACTGAGTTCTTGCCTCTTTCCCTTTCAGCCAGTAAGCAGTCCGCTTGGTCATGCTGTGGTCGGTTCCAGCCACGAGCAACTAATTAAATCCCTTCACTGCTGAAGTCATGGCAATCTGATTTAAGCCCTGTGCTGTTAATTAAACGGTCATCTCCCTGTGACACGTTTTCCCACGAACTCTATTTTCCATAAACGCTTCCTTCTCTGCTGTCATAAATTAATGTAGAAGAATATCTTACATTGCATGAATTACAGCAATCTCCATGCAGCTCTAGTCTGCTTTCTATGTACTGTTTTTACATTACTGTGTGTTCTTGTTTAGATTGAACACAGTGTCATTTTCCTTTAAAGATCTGCAGCCTGAGGGGTCAAGGCGATCCACACTAAGCTTTATCATTATCTGGTCCACTCGTGTTTGTAAAAAGATAAAATCATTACAGCTGTTTATGAATATTCGTGCCATTACAGATGGTTTTTAATCAGTTTGAACTGTGTTTGGAATATTTGAATTAATAGCCCTTGCAATCCATCTAAAAGTCCTTAAGGCAAGTGTCCAAATGGAATATCTCATCTAGTTTTAATGTTTGTCTGCTGCTCAGTGATCACACTGATAAGCTATACCCACATATCATTGTTGGTTCTATTTTTCCAGCCTCGAATTGTACAAATTTGCATATGACTGAAGATTTTAGACTTTAGATATCTGCTGTTGCTGAGGGAAACACTAAATTCTGCAGTTTCTCCTTTGGCCACTAGCAAGCAGCAGCAGGCGCTTGAATCTGTCAGCAGGTAAAAGACTTGAGGAGATATTGCTCCTGCAGGTACATTACAAAGTAACCCCAGAGCACTATTTAAAGTCCTGCTAAGTCTTGGGATCTTGTCTCTGTGTCTGTCCCTCAACTTTGGCCCAGAGGCCCAGAGGAAAGAATTGATGGCAACCTGACTCAACAGCATGGCAGCTACACATTCTGTAATGCACTAATGTAGTTCATAAATATCGACCCCAGAGCTGAAATGGCAGGTATAAATCCTAAAGGAATGTCCCAGGGAGGGTGATGGGAGATGCAGAGCAACAGCCAGTAACAGGAAACAGATCAAACTGCTGACACTCACTCACCAAGGAGCAATAATAAGAGGAAGAGGACCCTGATTACAGCATGTAAGTAGAATATACTAGGATAGAATAGAATAGAATAGAATAGAATAGAATAGAATAGAATAGAATAGAATAGAATAGAATAGAATAGAATAGAATAGAAGAGACAGCGACTTGCCCAGGGTGTACCCTGCCTCTAATCTGCTCATAGGCTCCAGTGAATGAGTGAATGAATGAATAAATGAATGAACAGAAATTACTTTTTTTACTTTAATCTGGTTTTAGTTAAAGCACGATAAATCTGATTTCTAATCAATATGATGTTTAGAATGATTTTTTAAAGGTCAGATGTGATTTTTGTAATAAAAACATATTTTGATTGCTGTAAGTGCTTCTGATTCTGTATACGTTCTTACACAATCCATGCATATGACAGTATACATTTATGTCAATATGTCTCACAAAGAAGATTAAATGCTTATTGATCTACAGACAGAACCACTCTTTAATGTCAGGTCCCCAGCCAATAAGTCTTGTGTCCGTTGTTTATGACTAACCTTTATCATTTCTGTCATCTTAATAATAATAATAATAATACATTTTATTTATGGGCGCCTTTCTCATACTCAAGGTCACCTTACAAGTAAAACACTG
>JBAMHV010000007.1:17496881-17507371 GCA_037177535.1 Pseudomugil gertrudae
ACTGCACTCTGTATTCTTTCTGAGACCCGGTTAGCACCTGGAGCTCATCAATTTTGTTAGCTAGCGATCGCACGTTACCCATCACAACAGCCTTTCACACACCTTTTAAGACATCTTTCATACACCTTACATACACAATTAACACACCTTACATACATCTTACATACACCCTAAGGATGAATGGAAAAGCAATTTCCAAAATAATGTTTAAAGGCTTCCTAAAAACCTGAATTATTTTTGTTAAAAACCATCTTAAGTGATGATAAAGCCTGACTCATTACATGTAAGCAACATATAGAGAAATGAGTGGTGCTCAAGATGTTTGTGCATGACTGCAAATAGGAAAATATGGATATGTTTCTGGAAGCTTGATGTTTGTCATTATTCATTATTTTATTGTGCTATTCAACTGTTCATCACTGATTTACTGACAAACTCTCAGCTCTGATAATGTAATTAAGCACATATCTAGTACATGGCTCTGTAAGTCCGTCCACACATGAAAAAAGACACCTGGTGTAGGATCAGAGCAACACCTGCATTAGGTTTTGTCTCAAAGTAATCGATCACATCTGGTTCCTCTTCTCTTCCCCAGCATCGCTGACATTTGTTATTCGTATATCTCCAGGCAGCACAGTGAGTGACAGCGTTCTCCACAGTGACCGTTTGACCTGCTGCATTAATGTTGTCTTGGATTCATATCACCAGAAGACATTTTTGTCTTGTTCTGACAGAATGATATGAAGCTTTCTAAATCCCAGTCCGGTCACTGATTTTAAATTTCTTGTTCTGCTGATACAGGATCTGTATGATGGGAGCTCATCTCGTCACATCTGATTTCCTGATGCTGCTTTTTGTTCTTTGTCATCATCAAAAGTCACCAGTCTTATTTTTACTCCTCTTGTCTTTTTCATCTATCCTCCTTTTTTTTTTTTTTTACCCCTTTGGCTTCTTTCCCCTTACTTTACTTGTTATTGTTGAACCCTTTTCACCAAAATACCATAGGGTGTACCTACCCTATAGAGCTCCCAAAAAAATGGTAGAAATACTGAAGCTCTATTAAATATTCTCAGGAGGCCTGCAGATATGACATGTTGCTGAACTGCTTGTAAGCATTCATGTTGCTAATGTGGGTTTCTGTGAAGTGGAAAAGGAACTTTTTGGTTTGCCATTAATGAATATCTACAAAGTGTGTAATTGAGATGGTTTGAGTAGGTCTGAAAAATAACTAAAATATCAAAGAAACTAAGGTAAAAGATAATGTTAAGCTAACAATGAAAGCTTTAAATTTTAAGCAGTATACCTTGTCATGTCAAAAGAACAGATTTTATAGCACTCATAGCAGATTTTCCACCCTTCTAAAAAGAATAACAGATTAAAATCCTGTTTGTGGGTCTTATTTACAGTATTTTTCACTGTAAAATGATTCAGCTGTAGTTTTCAGGACCTTGTGTGAATTTTAGTCTGTTGAAGTTAGGGCCTCTTTTGATGGATTGTGAGAGCTGAACATGTGTGTGTGTGTGCATGTGAGTGTGTGTGTGTGTGTGGGGGGGATTTTTTAAGTTTACTTGCTAGTGCAGACCTAAAGTAGAGCTGATTCAGTCACGTTTTGGATTTTTTGTGTTTCATTTGTTCTTGTTTCCTGTTTTATTTTGTAGTATCTCCTCTGTTCAGCTTCCTGTTTGTTAATGCACACGCTTGGTTTAGCTCATTCATTCCTCTCATGTCTACTGTTTGGTTTATGTTTGTCTTTGAAGATTCTTCTAATCTTCTTCCCCTGTTTGCTTGTGTTACATTTTTATTCAACATCTTATTCATGCAACATTTGGGTCATCACTACTACTTTTTGACAGATCTTTGAATAGCTGGATGGAAATTCCTTTCATTTAATTCTGCACCCTTTTTCTTGAAATCTTAACTTATTGTGGTCAAAAAGTTACACTGTGGCTTTGTTGAGTGGTTTATTAAAGCTTGTGATGCTGAATTTTGTGGTAAGAATACAACACGAGTCATACAACATTAAAAAAAAAAACGTCTGATTCTGGTCAAATGTATGAATAAAAAATCTATCCTCAGTGTATTTCAGACAATACTCCTGAAAAAACAGTCCACATATAATGTGGATGGCAGATATTTGCTTACCACTCATGCACATTGTTCACAAAATACTGTTGACGTGAGCACACAGTCCTTTACAAGCTGTGCAGTTTTTGGTGATGCGAAAATCCCCCACATTCAGTGCATCGCAGCAGCCACGGAAATGCAAGCATGCAAGCTGATCACATTTTAAAATGTCATATGAGGTTGTGGATGAAGATGATGTAGATCTATTGCTACACTGCGTCTATTGCAGCCACCTTCCACACAGTCGCAGCAGCCGAGGAAGAGCAGCACAATCCAGAGGCATCAGAAATCTGACTGAGCACACAGAAATACAACAGGATTACACAATTCAGCACGCCTCTGTGATGACACAGACTAATTTCCTGCCAAGACACGAGTGAGGAAGAGGAGGGAGCCTTGAAGAAGCCGTTGACAAATGTTGAAGAGACTGAAGATGATCATTTAATTCACAAAAGGCATAACAGAAAAGTCTCAAGGTGTTTTTATAGCATGCTTTTGTTTTGTTTATAATTGACTAATCAACACAAAGTGGGTCTTTATTTTGTTAATTATAAATTACCCTTCAATCAGAAATACACTTCTAATTTATAAAATCTCTCTCCAGAATTATGTTTCAGTGTACTTGTGACGTACTGATGAGACATAAACTGAAAAGCTGTTTATAATACATCCGTCCTCTTTTCAATTAAAAGTCTCCCGTGTGTGTATGTTTGTTTACACACTTCCACAGTTGTGTGTAATGAGGATTCTTCATGCTCAAAGCTTAGTTGACATGCAGGTGTGGTTTTACATTTTATATCATGTAGTATGAACACTCATAAATAATAAAATGTTCCATATTGCCTCTCCTGGAATGACTCGGATATCTCCCACTCCATCATGGGTGGATCTGTCTCTACTACTGGTTTAGTGACTCACTAAAAATGGTTTAAACAGAAGAGTCACTGAAAATGGCTTATAAACATAATCATTTCCTGTTCTTGTTCATATCTGAGCAGCAGAGGGTTCACACTACACCCAAAGGAAATGGATCAAGAGATGAAGACAGAATGTTTTTGACAGCTGTGACCAGGAAAAACCCCCCCCCCCCCCCCCTTGTGGTGAGCATTGTGAGCAATTACATTTTTAGCATTATTTTTCCTGTATGTTTTTTACAAAAAAAAAGGGACTAAAGAAACGGCAAACCTTAAATCAAATAAACATAGTTACAGTTTTATATTGTTCTCACATGACAGAGGTCTTGAAGCAATGTCCGTGCTCATCAGTGTTGCTGTCACAGGCATCAGCTGCATCAGTCCAGCTCTTCTGGGACTAACTAGTTTGCACAACAGCGTAGAAAACAAGATGAGATTTAATTATGTAGGGCAGAACATAAAGTGTGATGCCAAACACATGAGTCTCCTGGAATAGGTCAAAGCCGGAGTATGAAAGGTTACAGATTAAGTCCAAGCTGAACACCAGCAGGGTTACCTTATGGTGCCGGGCTTTAGGGCTTTCATGATTCCACTATTGTTGATGACACATGATGAGGTTAACTTATCATAATAATTACATATGCACACTATTACCTGTTGATGTTTCTATATTTTCATGTTGGTTAGATAATGCCTATGCAAGTATGACTGCAAGCAGAATTTAATGACTCTCCAGGAAGTCAGGAAAAAAATCCCATTATTAATTTGTAAAACAATTACATAAATTGCCTAATGAAATTATAATAACGTGCAAAGGGAACGATTACTTACATTTCTCACTATTAAAATAGGATGATTGACTACAGCTAACATAACCAAGCTGAATATGCTAACAGAAAGTTAGCAAGAAAAGAAGGCACATAAAGAATGTGAAAACCATTTTTATCTTTCAAGAGTTTAAAGTTAATAAATCTCAGTTAGGGGACTGACAACAAAATCTTCAGTAAATTTACATTCTGATATTTTTTTTGCGTAGCAACAACAAAATATCATCCGTGGCATTCCCTTTTTAAGTATCTTCTTAAATATTTTCTGTTTTATTCATGAATTTATTTTCTAAAAAGTCAGATTCATAGCTTCCTTTTATTCATTATGGCTGAGATCTCACCCTTCAGTAAAATAAATGTCTTCACCATAAAACAATACCATTACCAGCATATTTTCCTCCTTCTGTCACACTAAAACACTCAAAACCTCGTTGATTTGTTGGGTCCTGACACAAACTGTAGCTAACATCACCTTCGCAGGGCAACATATGTGGCTCATATCAGCCAATTTGCCACTTTGAACTATCTCTCAGTCCTCCTTAAAACAGAGGAAACCTTTTTTTTTTTTACTTTCATTGTCTCAAACTTTGCCCTGACACCAGCTTTTAAGGTAAATCATATATTATATAACCTATAACCTGACATCACATCACCCTCTGACCAAACCAGACCAAAATTACAAAGACCATCATTAAATAAACTGACATCAGATATATTCTCTATGTAATATATTATTAGATCATAAGGAAAAAGCAATGTAACACCAAGGCCATGGAAACTGATAACCAACAAGGAGAAAATAACAACAATATAAAGATGAAAAAATGGTCTTTGTCTCTTGACCTTTGGTCACATTCAGTGATTCGTTAAAGAAACAAGACAAAGAGAGTGTGACTTGGATGTGAAGATTATTCCTCTGGTGCTCTTCAGTTCAGGGATTCAAGCTCATGAATCTGATGCACTCAAGAAGGTATTGATTAAAAAGCCTTTATTGAGACATGGCTAGTTTAATAAGATACGTGCCTTTATCCAGACAAACTAAAACATCTAACATAAAGTTATTTATTAATTGCAATACCTCATTTATAGCTTTCAGACTGGAATGACCTCGTGGTTGCTTTTATATTAGGAGACCAAAGTGGAAACTGAAGACAAGATTGGCTGAACATAACGTGCAATAAGAGCTACTCAGCATCCATAATGGCTGTTCATTATAAAGACACAAAACAAAGTCATTTTAATTCTTTGAAGATCTCAAGAACTAAGCACATTGAAAACTAAATCATAGGAGGACACAGACTCACGTCTTACATAGAGAATCATTCTGAGTCTACACATTATAAACTACACATTACCCATGTTTGAATGGAGACCTTGATTTTTTTCTTTCCCCATTTTGTAACAGTTTCTCTATTTAACTGATCTTTTGTTCTGTTTGAAGAAATGCTCCTTTCTATTTTATAAGCAGGTCTATTTGTTTCAAGCTTCATTGTATCTGCCTCAACAGTAGCTCTGGTCGGGTGAGCAGATTTGAGTTAGTGGGGCAAAGACGACACTGTAATAGCAGGTTATAACATTCAAGGATACTAAACTATGATAAAGAGCTTGATTGAAAGAGTTTTAAAATATATAAAGAAAGTGTAGGTGTAAATACTGTGGGTCTAAAAGTAATACTGTGGCATTCGGTCCACTTTCAGAGTGGTAACAATCAATTTGACCAAGTTTGTTTCTGTTAAGTGTTTGTTGCTTTATAGAGCAAAAACCTAATAAATATACACACAAACTTTATACTGAACTATGAGCGCTCATCTCCCTGATGAACTATACTTTCCATGATGCATCCCCACTAATCCAACACATGAACCTCGTCTTTGTCTTATTAAGGTGTTTGTGTAGACTTTCAATGCACGTTTGAATTGCTTTGCATCCTTCATGGCAGCAGAGCTCATCAGCTCAAAACTGCCGAACAACAACAGGAGTGAAAAGAGAGCAGAACCATACATCTTTATTCACTTAGGGCTGGACTTGTGCTGGTGATGGCACTCATTTCAAACTGGAGTAGACATTCATGCTAGGGTAGGTAGCCAGAGCAGGAGGGGGTAGATGGACGAGAACAAGTTAAATAATGTTATTTTACTGGGAGTATGTATTGCTGCTTGGTGATCCTCCCACTGTTCCCTAGCTGTCGTAGCTTCCAGCTACATTTCCAGGAAAAGTGGAGCTGTTTGGAGCTTCCTTGTCCTTCTTGTATGATTGTGGAAATAATATATTATATAGTATATCTATGTTTGTAATAAGATGTCATTCACGCTCCAGCTACCGGGGACTATAGTTATTCTGAAACAGTGACCCACTCTCCTCTAGCTGTAACTGCCTAATATGCTGCCTGCGTTTGTAGGTTGGATTGTAGGATTGGTACATTAAGATAGTTTAAGAGAAAATGGATACTCCAATGAAAAAACAAAAACCCAAATAAAATAAACAAAAACAGTTTTTAGTCCATAGGTGGGCATGTCCCCCAATGCCTGGGTAGTTTAAGTGCCTTCATGAGCTTTACATTAAATGTTTTCTGCTTATTAATGTGTGTGTGTGCACCTTTAAATATAAGTGCATCAGTCTAGATGTTCATGCATACTAATGTTTATTGTAACATTTGTAACTAATCATCATATCATTTAAAATGTTTCTGAGTGTTGAAGAAAAAGCATTATCAGAATTTGAAATTGCTGTATCCAATACTTTTTATTATAATTATAAGATTACCAACTCTGTGACTGTTTAATATGTGTTATCTTTTTTCCCCAGTGCAGCTCTACAGAAGCCAGAAAACAAAAGACAAAAGATTTGTGACAAAAAGTGACAAAAGATTTGTTAAACTTTACTTTTCTCTTTGTGATTCACACCAGCTCCCTGGAGAAGGAATTATTCAGAAGACTGAAGATGACCAGAAGGTCCTGATGCCTGTGTGTGTTGCATATGTGTGTGTATAGTGTGTGCATTTGCAGTATGTTGCAAATCAGATGATTTTTGCCTCCAAGCACCACGTTTCCTCATGTTTACAGTTTGCTATTGAAAGCCTCTGCCCATCTCTCATGGAGCCCTGTGTATTTTAATATTTCCACTCCACACATCCACAGACATACATTAACTTCCTTCTGTCTCCTCACACACAACTCATGTTCCACAAGTGACAGTGATGTCCTCTGACAGTTCAGGACATGAGAACATGGCCAGCAGCCATCTATCATGGGGAGAGGGGAATCCCTATGAAATAAATATTACACAAACTTCACTCAGGGATATGGGCAGGGAGCAGCCTGCCTTGCTGTTAACAGCAGTTAACTCTCACAATGCCAAGTCTGAAGAGCAAAAACACAAGAACAGAAGATGTGGAGAGAGGCAGAGGCAGTGGGCGCCATGCACATGCTTGTATGTGACTATAAGTGAAGCAGGAAGGGATAAATGCCCTCACTTTCCTTTTATATACCAGCCGGATGGAGAATCCATGTACCCTGTCAGCATAGGACAGCTTGCAGAACCCACATTATCACACACACATTAACTCAATTTTGCATTGGCACACAAGTAGAGATATCTGGTGCATAAAAGCCCCGACTTTCTTCATAAAAGCATAAAGACAACTTTCTCTTTAAAGTTATAGAGAGTATTATTAACTCATTTTCACAAAAAAAGTTCCCATGATGAAGAACTTCCTCCTAAAACACAATAAAACATGATTGTGGTTTGGAGGAACAAAGATTAGCTTCAGCTAAGTATCAATCATCTTGTCTTTTTTTATTTCTTCTCTTTATGTTTATTAAGAAATAAGCAAGGAAATAAAACTCAGTCATGGTTACCATGCCTAATTACAAATAGATTAATCAAATTTGTTGATTTTTTTACAACTTCAGTCACCAGAGAAACCACTATTTTCCATAGCATCGTGAATGGCCTTCAGGAAGTTCAAGGAGGCTTCTTGTCCAGAAATCCTCTCTTGTTCTTCGTCTGTGTTTGACCTGAAACTGACAGTCTTAGGGGAAGCTCATCCTCTTCACAGCCATCGTGGGAGAAGCTGGCTGGAACATGTCACCAGTCTGGGCACAGCCTCAAGACAGAACAGACAGCATCACACTTGAGTGACCGGAGTGTGACTAACCAACCAAACAGGATGTTCAAACGCAAGTATATACCAGTGGGATCCCTCTTGGGTGTCTGAAGCCTTGAATGTAGGGAAAAATTATTTAGATATGTGCTCTAGTTTAAACGGTATTTCATGTATCTACGCATATTATCTTAAATAACTAGAGTGCATCCTGACATGAATCTGGGAAATGCTGTTGCAGTAACTTCCAAAGGAAAGTGAGTCACAACTCATTTATGCGCTACGTGGTTTACTGTCCTCTTTTTGCACAGCTAATTTAAAATTTAGATAGCATGAGCTTTTTTTGCCCTCAGTGTGTGGAGCCTGCCACAACTATGGTCAGGAAACATTAGATGACGTGTATGTAAAAGAGAAAGCAAGACGGGCAAACTGAATGTTCCCCAAAAGTAACTGGGCTGATAGCTTCAGACAGAAATTTCCCATCTCTTCCACTTCAGTGCAGTGAAACAAGGCTCAGGGAGTGGGAGGTGATCACAGCAGAAGCTAAGAGGTAGAGGAAGACACTGGAAGGGAAGATGTATTAGTAAAGAGGCAGTAGAGAGTGCAGATGGCTGAAGGAAAGAAAGGGGGGGAAAGAGGACAGGAGAGTGTGTTATCTGAAGGAAAGACAGAAGTGGTAGAAGAGAATGAAACAGGAACAGAAGAGGAGGCGATAGAGCGGAAGAAGGCATTGTGAGAGATGCAAGAAGAAAGAAGGTTGAAGGACACGAAAAAGGAGAGCAAAAGCTTCCCTTCAGACAAACTAAGAGTGACTCATCAGACCCCGATCAAGAGGCTTCTCGTTTCATTTAACAAAAAGTCTCCCTATGTAAAACATCATGCTGAAGTTTCCGAAACCCAAAAATAGCTTGAGCCTGAAAATGAGCAGGGAGTCCAGCAGCAGATGGGACGGGCCCCCATAGAGCCCTGATCTCTACATCACAAATTCAGGATTACATGATAGCGTTGGGACGGCCAAAATCCAGAGTGAAAGTTCTCCAAGATATGAACTGACCTGCCAAATCAAACCTGCGAGGACAGAGAAATGCTGCTGTTTTTAATGGAAAGGACTGCTTCAACCAACTACACGTTCAGTTTTTATCTTTACCCAAACTAATAAACTATTAGTAGTATCAAATCAGCCAACAGGCCGTTTTTTTGTGACAAATTTGTGACAAGTCGCAGCAAATACTAAAAGAATCCTTATTTATACAGTTAATCCAAATCTCTTCGTCCTTTTATCACATTCCTCATAGTTGTTTTCTGTAAGTTGTGTCCAATGAAAAACAGTGACATTTGTGCTTTGTGCGCCTCGAGCTGCTCCATGCAAGTTGCTTTCTGAAATTAAGCCATTTGTGCAGCAAAGCCTAGAGGTGACACCTGGCCTTTGAAAGTCTACTGTAAATGTGTCAGTGTGTACACCAACACCGTTCTGCTGATCAAGTGAAGGCACAGGACAAAAAGATGTGCATGTGAAAGGCAGGTGAACAGATGTGTGCTGTTGTGAGAGGTGGACACGTGCATCACCTGCATACCGAGAGGTTTAGTTGTACATTTGCCAAAACAAAACATTTTACAGATCCACATTCACATTTAATTACCTTGTTCAGTTTGATTTGATCCTTAGTTCAAATTCATAGCTACTGCTCTAAAATGTTCATTTTATTTTTTGAACCACCAACTTTATGCATGACTTTATTTATATACTTGGTATGTTCCCTAAAGTTGATACTTTTGAGTGAAGCAGTACAAGATTAGGTTCCTAAGAGGACTGCAAAAGTTTAGTTATTCTATGTTTGGAAAAAAAAACTATTACACAAAAACCAGACTTATAATAAAAAAGGGCCATCTTACTTAATTAAAACAAAAAACAAATCTAAAAGAAAAAAATCCAATTCAGACATGTCCTCCTCCAAGTCTTCTTAGAATTGTTTTTTAGATTGCATACTCAGACAGTTTCTGCAACAAAAGATAACTCGAGAACCTCAGATAGGCTGATCTTGAAAGGTTTTAGTACTCCCCAGTGGTCACTTAAAGCCATTACATTATCTGAACAAGACCTGGAAAGCCGGCGCACCCATATAATATACTACAAACTCAAATATGGTACAAAAAAAATACAGCACAGCAAAGTCTCAACATTCACTTAGAAAATATATACACAAAAACACTTCATTTAAAAAGTTTATATCAAGCCTTTTATTTGGTATACAGATATTCATAAATTTATACAGTATGTATATAGATATATGTAACATGTGCCACTGCAAAATCAAACTTATTTTTGCTCAGAAAAAGTTAAGAAAGGAAAAAAGTACATGTGCTTAGTTTCAAAGTGAAGCGCTTGTAATGAGTGACTGGAATGAGGTAACTGCTGAGCAGGAAAATAATCTATTATTCTGTGTTGTTGTTAATAATAATAATAATAATAATAATAATAATAATAATAATAATAATAATAATAATAATAATAATAATAATAAT
>JBAMHV010000007.1:17507471-17525457 GCA_037177535.1 Pseudomugil gertrudae
AATAATAATAATAATAATAATAATAATAATAATAATAATAATAATAATAATAATAATAATAATAATAATAATCTATTCAAACAAATTAATTAAATGAGCAATCAAGAATTTCAGTGGCAGCATGGACCCTTAGTGTCAAAATAGAGAAAAAGATTAAGTCTACAACATACATACACACAGTATGCATACAATCAGTGCATAAACATACAAACAGGAAGTTACTCATGAGACCAAAACCTCTCATGTCGTTACTTTGTCAGATACACAACTATAACTCAGGCATGCTCCAAGACATCTAAAAATAGCTCACACTCACTTTCTCAAAGACACACACATACATACTGAAAACACACAGTTGTGTACCACAGCCCTGCATTACTGGGCTGACTGAGAAATGCTTGTACAGTTGTGGTCCATAAATATGTATACGCGTGCATACACACCAACACACACACAAAAACCCACACTGTATGAAGGTGGGTACTTCACTGAAATCATGAGGATCTATGCATGTACAGGAAAGACGGAAGACATCTGATGAAAATCACATCAAACATAAGATGCAATTTTTAACCAATAAACTAAACAGTAACAAGAGAAGCTGCACAAACATGTAAGGAGTGTGTGTCAGTGTGTGTGTGTCGGTGTGAGCACGCGCATCAATTTATCAGAAGCAGGCAGTGTTGGATGTGTTGGACAGAGTGTTTGGCTCCCTCTTGTGGTCACTCTGAGTCTCTCTGGACTTCTGAGGCATCGGCTCGACAAATAGGACATGTCCTGTTGGCCTGAAAACAGACAGAAGACAACATAAAATTAGAATATGGAGGATTTTTGTGTCACCTTATCCGTTTCCTGTGATTACACCAAACATTTGTGAGGTAACTTAACTCACAACTTCAAAAGAAGGTTGCCACAGAGTGCTTGTAATGATCTCCCAACAGTTATAACACAGATCAGAGGTCATAAGGTTACAGCTCTGTGCATTGTCTGTAGATCAAAGATCCCAAATAGTAATAAGAGCTGAAAAGTTTCAAGATTAAATCGAAGCACACTGTCACTGTCTGCGTGTTGTGTTGGCTCACCCTCAGCCACTTGTCGACACACTTTCCGTGGAACTCGTGGCTGCAGGGCAGGACTCGCAGCAGTTGACGGGACTCAAAATCACTCATACATACAACACACCTGCAACCAGACAAGTATTAGCAAGTAAAGTGTAGCAACCCAACAAAACAGATGTTTTTCACATGACAAATGAGACAACCAGGCAGACCTGACTGGGCCCTGCAACTGATACCAGCATTTAGGGACACCATTTGAGGGGAGAAGAAGAAAATTGCAAACAATAAAGACTAACGATGCCACCTGTCATGCACTATTTGAAGACATTTTTACCCAATTCAGGATTTAGATAATGTACAAAATATGTGAATCAAACCTAATAAACTGCAGGCTTCAGATGCATTCCTCCTCATTAAGTGAAAAGGTTCTGAAATGGGAACACTCACAGTGTTTGTTCAGACTGATGGTTATTTGGATTGAATCGATAGGAAGGAAGCTGTTCAATGTCTCCCTTGGTCAGTCCTCGGAGTTTGGCTTCTCCTAGGCGCTCAGCAAGGTTGAGGAGGGCCTGGGTTAGAGTTAGGATGTCAGTAACAACAAAGCATCTGTCTTCTCCATAAATCTAAAATAAATTAAGCGTTATTAAACTTAAACCTCATAATTCTCCACTTCTCCGTCATCTACATCCAGTTCTAGGCTGATTGCAGGACCTGTGGGCTGGACTGGCAGCATTGATCTATAACGAGACATTGTTAAATCAAATGGAGCATATAAGACGTGTACAAGCTGGAAAAAAAATCCAATTTATCTGATATTTACTCCAAATCCAAATAAACTCTTTGATGCACAATTTAATTCCCTTAGACGTAAAGACAAAGCCATGTGAATTTCATGTCTCAGTGAGTCAGTTTTCCATGCTACTCACAGGAAGTAAGGCAGGAGGCTGGGGTGGTAAGGCGAAGGTGGAAGCTGTTGCGAACGATACCGTCGCCCCGGGATACGTCGAGGAATGAAGTTTGGATAGGACTACAAGGACACATATAGATTACTACACCAACACTTCCACTGGTTGGTGCATATTCTGATCCATTTGTGGTTAATCCTCACCACGCCAAAGAACTCCTGTGGCAGAGGATCATGGGAGAGGAAGTGAAGCTGTGTGGAGTGAGGGGTGAGGGCTGGGTGTGTGGCAGGGGAATAATGGAGACCAGCTCCCAGAGACAGGTGCTCTCCAAGCAGCTCCACATCATTTTCTATCCTCTGTAAAGGCTGAGAGGGGAGAGGCAGAAAAGTCTAAAAAAAGAACATGAAAACGCGATACAAGTAACTGCGAGCCTCTTTCAGTTTTACATCTCATCTGCAGAAGCATTTCACTGCAGTGGGATCAAACAAAGGTGAACTGCAATACAAAGAATCATGAAAAAGAGGCTAAAAAATAATAAAAAGCCTCCCAGAGTTTAGTCACATCCGTGTTTTAAAATTCAATTTAATCCCTCTGGGATTAATAAAGTACATTTCATTTCATTGTAATGGTAATGAGAGATGCTGCATGACATGCTATGATTTTATTTATTTTAACATCATTACTATGTCCTAATGTGTGTTTTGCTACTGTTAGGTATTTTACGTGTTGTGTAACAGTCCCTTGTTAGTGTTATTGCTACCAGGCCATGTTCACAAAACAGCATTTTATGTCTGGTAAAACAAAAGATAAAAAAAAAAACTCCTCGTCAATGAAGAAGAACTTGAAAAACTGCATGTGTAAAAATCACAATTCTGAGATTGGCTGTATCCGTGACACTACTTCGGTGAGCAGCGGTTCTTCGTTACTATTCAAGACACAAAGAAAGCAAACATGGACAAAAGAGAAATTATACTACAGTTTAACAATGTTGTGTTGCAACAACAGTGTGAATATTTCTGTTAGATGATGCATTAAAATGTTCCTACCAGCCTTTCCCAGTCCAACGACCAGCATCTGACAGCATATTTGCAGAGATGTGCTGCACAAGCAGGGGGCAAGTTCTCATTCCCCACAGTGCAGTTTAAGCTAATACAAGATCTTATTGCAAAAGTATACAAAAAAAGACCTATTTAAAATGCATTTAAACTACATCAAAATTTTAAAAATACGCCATCTTGTAAATGTGCAGAGCCAGATATCGCATCAAAATGTGTCGGACGAAGGACGCTTCTGTTTCCAAACTGTATGAACAGGCAGGTGGGGAAAACATATGCAACACATCTGAAAACTTCACAAATTAAACCCAACACTCATGCTGCTGACACAGTCTTCACACACTCACACCATATGTCTATTTTCTCACGCAGAGCGGATAATATTGCAGGATCAAAAACAGGACACCAGCAGCTGATAGAACAGGAAGCACTGAGCAGTTAAAAGTTATTCTACACCCAGTTGCACTTTACATTATATACACAGGTTAATAATTAACTGTATTAATAATGTGAAGGAAAGTGAATAAATAAAACATCAAACTTACAGAATGATCAATAGCTGAGATTTGTTCAAATTCTCAGCTCATGATTATGTCTGACTCTGCAAGTGTTGCATTGTAACCATTTGTTTGACTCGTGACAAAGAATTGATTCCTCTACCCAGGACTGAAACCAATTAGCAACTGGATTAAAGTCTTTTTTCCCCCATTCATATTACTGATGCAAAACCCGAAACAAATTACAGTTTTACTTAAACACAACGTGTTTTCGTTATTTTATCAAGTCCAGCTAACTGGCTTTAAATGTGTTTCCACTCCTGTTCATGTCTTGATTTAATTCTGAATAAACATTTTTACTAAAATGCCAATAAACGTCAAAGAACAGAACAAATGCTGAAACCAGATTCAGAAATGAGAAACACACTTACTGTTTTTTTTTCTCTTAAAAACTCAGAAATACTAAAATAAAATATTAGGGCAGGAAATCATTCTGGTTTTTTCTTTGTAACTGATTTGCATAAATATTCAACTTTAAGATGAGAAAATTACAGTTTGACCTGTAATGTTTATCTTCTGGTTTCATCATTTATCAGGCCTTTAACCTTTTACCTTATTTTCAACTTTTGTCTAATGTGTTTGTTTGCAATATGCTGTAACCGTCATTGCTGCTGTATCAAAATCTATGTTGCAGAATAGATTGTTAATAATTGATTATGTACCGCTTAAATAATAGTTAACTCGTAATAATAATAATAATAATAACAGTATTATTATTATTACAATATTGGTAATAATAAAAATATTAGCATTAATAATAATAATAATAATAATAATAAATCTCTCGTAGATCATTAGTATTCCATTCACACTTAAACTTCAAGTCACATGCATTTGATGCAATGTTGTCAAAAACACTGAAACATTCATAGCCTGTGAATTTCAACTCACTGATCGCGCCTGCTGCGCTGGATAGGGTCCAAACTGTCCTGGCTGTGGCAGATGAGGTGGATGATGGGAAAGATGTGTGGGGGGATGGGTAAGATGAGGAGGGGGAATCAAGAAGGCAGGGTCACTGGATAGTAATGATGGGAATGGATAAGGCATGGGTAAGTGCTGAACAGAGCAAGTCTGGAGGACCTATGTAAAAAAAAGAAAAAGACAGCAAGATTTTAATAAAAACAAGCCAAAAAAAGGATTTTCAAAACATTAAGAAAAGCAACTGCTTGTGGAAATATTTTGACCAAAGTACATATGGCAAGAATCTCTTGAATAAAAAGACAAACACTCACTGGAGGAGGGACACTGCAGACGGGATAATGCTGTCCACTGAAAACCACAGAGCATGCTGGGATCTGCTGTGGGGCAGAGCGCGGGGGAAGGCCTGGTGGTGCTCCCGGAGGAGAAACGGGATACGATACTGGAGCTGAACCCTGAACACAGAAACCAAAAGGAGTAACGTTCAAACTTTTATAAGCACATCGTTATTTAAAGCTGACAGCGGAGGGTTTCAAGAACTTACCCACATTATGCTGGAAATTAAACCATTTCAATAACACATGCTGATGATCTGAAATTGCAGAATTATACCTGTGTTGAATACAAGTCCAGCAATTTCAAAACCAGATGAGTTCTCAAATATTCAACAGGAAGATTTGTGAATGGACAGATTTAGTCATCTAAAATGTAGCAGTTTCACTAAATAAGGTCAGAAATTTCATGAACAGACCATAATATACTCCTGAGCATATTTTTATATTTTTTTTCTACCTGTTCTGATGAGTTCCCAAAATTCAATTCTAAATCATGCAAGACCACCATTGATAGCTGCTTTCTGTTGGTTATTCAGGATTTCTCCTTTAAATATGTTCAGCCAAGCAAAAGCACAGCAGCTGAATAAAAACACCACTCTGGTTCAAATCAGGGGGCTGTTCCTCCCAATAACGTCTACAAGTATCACCATCATTGATCAAGAAACCAGTGAAGTCCCCCTGCAAAACAAAGCCATCCCCTGGAGGATTGCTCTCCAACACTATCCTAAAACAGGTGGCAACTGCTTTTCGATGCATGAACACAGAAAACAGCCAGGAACCATTCCCACACCTGAGGGAGGCCACCTTCTCATCTACCCGGGTAAACCAAATGCACAGGCACCAACTTTGGGTGCAATGAGTTCAGTTCAGTGCAAGCACTCAACCTCACAAATCAGCTCACCAAAGAGGTGATATTACATGTCACTAGAGCTAGTTTCTGCAGCCGAGGATTGGACTGCCATGCTTTAAACACCGCACCCAACTCCTACAGCTTCTTCCACAGTTGGTGAGTCCACATTCCCCACCTCAGGCTCCAGGCTCTAGATCCACATCTGGGCAAGGGAATTTTTGCTCCAAATTTCACTGACCTGTTATTTTTTATCCATTCTTAATACAAATGCAAGTGAGACCAGATCCCCTGAAGAATATTCAGTCTATTATGAAAAGGAAGTATGGCTCCAAAATCAAGAGTACCTTACTGGGAACTATTCTGTGCACTCTGAGTTGTGTTATCCAGGGTTTTCTCAAACATCCCTCTGACATAACAGTTCCTACATGAAACCTACCTGCTCATGGTGGTCCAGGACCATGCTGTTCTGTTGCTGGGATTGGTGTGAATGCTGTGGATGGGTCCCGTGGTGCAGCAGTCTGGGAGAAAGGTTTGGTGACTGGTGAAGAGGCCTTGGGGAAGGGTTTGGTGGATGATAAGCTGGACGCTCTTCAGGCCCAGACCCTAGTCCTCGGGAAGGCTGCTGGCTGTAGGGTGTGTAACCTTGCGGAGGAGCTGGGTGGCGGTAGTTTTCATCCTGATGGCCCAGTGATGGGCCATGATGGGAGTGTGGATGGTGGTGATGATTGTGAGTGTTGAGGTGATGGTGGTGATGATTGTTGTTACTGTTGTAGTGGTGGTGGTTATTGTTGTTGTGATGATGATGGCGGGTCAGACGGTCTCTACGACCACGCTGACGTCTCATTGGAGGACTGAGGTGGAAGAAAAAAATAATAGGTGGGGTCATATTGATATATTGACATCAGATAACAAATTAATTAATTATCCAAGCTTAAAATGTAAAAGTAAAAATGAGAAAAGTGTTTTAATGTAGCAACTCTGAATCCAGCAGTCAAAAACCCAATACACTCAAAGAGGAAGCAGCACGTGCATATTCCAATTTAAATGCACACCTTCTCCCTTTTCCCCTCATTAAAGACGACAAAACAGTTTGGACTCTTGTGATTCATATCAGATACCAGATCATTTACCAAAAATGACACATTGTTCATGTTTTTGTCTCAGTAACATACCTGCGACGGTTTCTGACAGGTGTGTGGCATCTCTCTGGCATGTAGTGGGGGTGTGGTCTGCGATTAGGCAACTCCCACGGTCGAATGGGAGAGGAAGGAGTAGAGGGAGGAGCGGAGCTTAGATCTAACATGGACTGCTGGGAAAGACGCTGCCTTTTTGGGCTTGGGCTGTCCTCCATCTGAACGAGGAGAAGCAACCACAGCAACAATTGGTCAGGGGAAAAAAAGGAGGACAAAGGAGGAGGTTGCATAAGACAGAATAAACAATGAAAAACAAATTCTATTCAAACTAGGAGCAGGCACAAGCAATGGTCAGCTTTCATACTTTGTCCCGATCTTCGCTGCACACATTATCTGGATGAAAATGTAGCATTCCTCCTGAAAAGCAGAAAAGAAGAAAATAATTTTATTAAAACACAGCTGAGAAAAACCATCAGCATCAAAAGACACATGGACATATGCTTGTTTAGCCAACAAAAACACACCACACACAGACAGCTCTGACTTTATCTTTCACTCTAAAAATGGATGGCAAAAAGTACACATCAAGTGATCCTGCCAAGCTGATTTGCTTAAAAAATGTCTAAAAGTCTTGAAAAGGGTTAAAAAAAAAAGTATCTGACAGCTATAAACAATGGAGACTTTTGTAAATGAATTCCTTGCTTTAAACAAGCAAACAATAAAAACATCTCCATCACATTGTAATCAATGACAGACCATTTAAAAAACTTTATAACCAGGTTTTCCACTCAGTTATCAGCTCACTGTCACCACAATCTTTGACAAAAGTCAAACTGTAAAAAAATTAAGACTGTTAATCAAAGGTCACACTTATCAAGCATTTGTTGATATCAGCTTCTCAAATGGGATGATTTGCAGTGGTGGAGGGGGGGGGGGGTTAATTTATTGTTAAATGTAAGTATCAATAAGGGAAAATTAAATCACTGAATAAAGCATGAATGCCATTAATACAATGTCAGAGAAAAACATGGGATTGTTTATCTGACAGTCGACATGTCTGGATGCAACATGTCAACAGATGTTTCAGCAGCTTAAGAGGAATGACCTTGAACTGACAAAAGACTCATCCAAGCAACTCTCCTTAAAAAAGGGAAGCTTTAAAAATCACAATGGAAAGGTCAAGTAGCTTTTATTATTAATATTATATTATTAATATTGCCTCCACCAGCCAGCATTTGTTTGTCAATCTGTTTGCGACATAACTCAAAAGTACAGATTTTGATAATGATTTTTTGGAAATGTCCAGTGTGGCACAATGAACAGGTGATTAAAATTTGGAGGTGACCCGGATCATCATCTGGATCCAGGATATTTTTAAAGATTCTTTATTATTGTGAGATAAGGCTTATGTGTAGAACTCCATGAAAAATGCTTAAATTGCTAAAAGGTATTTTTTTATGGTCAAGAAATTAATTGAAATAGATAAATCAAAAAGGTAGGACTAATATTTTGGGGTGTAAGTCACAATAAGCTGGGGTGGGGGGTTGTGTGGCTTGGCAGAGATCTGTGCTACTTCCTCATTCAATTCCTCTCATTTAAAAAGGCTTTTCTACCTCCTTGTCTCACAATGTCACTCTAGAGCCATGTAAAATCTGCCAATAGTGACAGTGGACAACAGAGGAAGGGCAGTTGCCTAACCATTCAACAGCAAGGCTAACGTGCTGGCTTTCTTCTTAATACCTTCTTTATCCCTCTATTCCCCATCACCAGACATGTCAGTATTGGGCTTTAGACACATGTGTTTTACAGAGAACTAAATCTGTTAATGCTGATTCATCCCGGGGCAAGTGGAGAGGGGATGGTGAAATAGTAAGGATGGGCCCCGTTGGCGAGCAGACATGACCTGGTTTCCTCTGAGCATTGCTGCTGGGGGAGATTGACACCATTACTTTTCTAGCAGACAGACAATCAGGCAGGGTTGTGAACTTACAATGAAAGCTGGTATCAAGAAGCAATCTGTTCACAGAAGCATCTAGGTTATCAATA
Source organism: Pseudomugil gertrudae (assembly GCA_037177535.1). Lineage (NCBI taxonomy): Eukaryota > Metazoa > Chordata > Actinopteri > Atheriniformes > Pseudomugilidae > Pseudomugil > Pseudomugil gertrudae. The sequence goes on from JBAMHV010000007.1 coordinate 17,516,329, forward strand.
TAATAGGTACATTTTTTTAAAAGTTTCTAATCAGTTGCTGTAGTTTACATGCAACATTGATTATTTTTACTCTTTAGTTTGTCTGAAAAGCAGCGGTCTAAGAAAAAACACTGATATGGCACACACTGATGTTAAGATGCGAATAGGTGTAATAGTGTGAGAGTAGTGTGCAAATATAAATAAGATAATGTACATAAACACTGTCTAATTTTACATATGCATTGAACATGTATATATATATATATATATATATATATATATGGTTTTTTTATTAAAAGGCAGTCAAACTTTGCTGTAGTCTTTCAGTTTGGGAAAAATGTGTCTCCTTTGTGCGACTTATTTTGGATGTTTAGCAACAGTGTTGCTACTATAATACTATTTTTACAAGCCTGTTTTCAGTTTGTTTTTTGTATTTTTTATGTTTTGTTTATTTTGGGGGATTGTTTGAGGAACCAGTGATTGTATGATCTTAGGCCAACTAAAGAAATATGGGATTAATAGACAAACAAATACAACATAGTAACACAAATCTATTGTTTGCATCTTTGTGCTTTGAATGAATACATTTTAAACTTTAATCTTTCCTAACCACTGCAAAAAAGTAAGTCTGACTTATCTGGAGCGATGGAAAACTTTAAGGAAAAGCTGAAATTCATGTTAATACCTCTAAAGAACTGTACTTTGCAACTTTGCATCACACTGGGGAGAAATTTAACGCATTAAGAAAATGTAACTGCTACCAAGAGAGTTTTATTTTTTTAAAACATACACAGAGGTTTTAAAACTTCTTATTAACCCCTGGGCAAATTAAATCTCTGGTCTAATGGATGGAAATGTACTGAACTCACAAATAAAATGAATCCATATCAAACACCATTAGCAGGCAGCTGGTCCTATGTGCAACAGCTGGCAGTGAAACCTTTAGATAAACGCCTCAAAGCCTGACAAACGGTCTGATGAGGTCCTAGGGGTAAGGATGCACCTAGCCGGGCAGCAGGCCCCATTTCAGTCTGCTTACCAGCCCCGGGATGTCTGTGAGCTCCGTGGGTGGAGTGGCGCGGCACCCCTGCGGACAGGTAGCTCCCCTGGGTGTGTTGTTGCTGCTGCTGCTGGTTGTCCGGGTAGCCGCGTCCTCCGTGGTGCGGCCCCCAACCGGGGTTGCTTTGCGGTGGGTAGCTCACCGCTCCTGCGCTGGCGTTCAGCAAGCTCCCGTTACCGATGGCGTTGCCGCTGCTACCGGCGCTGCCGTTCATGGCGAAATGGTAGAAGCCGGAGCGAGACCGCGACCGCGTCCTCGGGGGGTCCATGGTTGGAGAAGAGGGCGGCGGTGGAGGGATGTGATATAAAGGTAAAAGGAAGAGATGGACGTCCGGGAGCCTTGTTCGCTACTAAGTGACTCTACCCCGCTAATTACCGCTGATGATGATCGGTTTCTCAGAGTGTCTTCTGAGGTATTTAAAGCTGTTTTTACTAATGAGATCAAACCTGGAAGCAGCAGGTTTAAGGAAGCACAGCCCGAATATGCAGCACAAGCACCGCCTGCATCGACTCCATCCGCGTTCGTTTTATCAATGGAATCAAAGTGCCTTTTATTTTTTACATTAATAAACTTAAATAAGCATTTTTGTTTAATATGCAGCTATACGAGCACGCCGTAGCAAAAAGAATAACCAAAATGCTAATTTCTTTCTGCTTAATAATTACTGAAGTCCTCGCTTACAGAAAGGCTGAACTAGTCCTTGCTTCCCTTTTGTCTTTTCACAGTGAACAGTATCGGGCTCTCACGGGTAAATAAAGTACTTTATAGGCACTAGTCGCACCCAGCTGTGTCCTAAACAAGTTTATTCATTACCACATTCTACCTTAACCATCAACTTAATATCGCTCGCGCTTTGCCATCAAAATCCGACCAAGTTAAACACTTAAATTCGTGAACACTCGCAAAATGGCTAGCTATCGACCGCTAGCAAACTAAAGGAACCCAGCTGTCTGGATAATTCCTGTAAAATAAAGTTACTAGTATAGGTTGGTAAGTATTACAAAACTCCCCTACTAAGACTAGCTACTATAGGCAGCAAAGTTACTCCCATCTCCACTGGCTAACTATGCCTGTTCGTTCATTAGCATAATTTCGATTTTTCCAGCTAGCCAAAGGCTAACAGGAAGCGAGGTCTACAGGGGAAAACAAGTCCAACTGTGCCGACATTACAACCTAGCTAACGTCGTACTGTGCCACCGTTAAGCTAGTTTTGTGTCAGGAATACGAATGGGCAATCCTCAACCCCAAACAGAAAGCAGATAGCTACCTTGCCCGTCAAGTGAAGCGGACAGTATTTGTCTAATTTAAATCCCCTCTCGCATTCACTGTCGGGTGTTTTCTCTGGTCAGCGGGGAGTGGAGATCAATCAATGGGAGTTTCGCGACGCTGTCAAGTCACGATCAATCGATAAACGAAAAACGATTTCATTAGTTTAAATAAAAATGTCGTGTTATTCACGCAAACACGCCAAACAAATTGGAGTTATTAACTTAATAAGCGTAGTACTATATCTGTTAATGAGAAATTTCTAGAAGAATTACGGGTGGAAACGACTTTAAGTTGGACCTCCTCAGACTAAATCGATTACTTTGGCCTGATAAACCTCAGGCAGCTGCTCGACTCATTAATTATTCAGCAGCTTCACAACAGAAATACTATGAAACAACGCTTTGAAAAACCCTGCAGGCTGTATACGGATTTCAGGTGTGTGTGTGCTACACACGCCGATAAACAGTGTATAAACCAAACACATGCTTCATATGTTTTCACCCATTAAACGTGACGGTAATCTTCATCTTTAACACAGATTATAAACGACAAGAACAGAAACTCCATGTTTTTAAAGACAATTAAAGGTCTGCATTTCTGATATCAAATATTTTAATAAAGATCAATAGATGTTACTAAACAACCAGCATCATGTATATGAGAATAACCACCCACACGTCACAAAATATGATTCAGGTGAAAAGCAAGAAAATATTGCAATGCATATTTTTTTACAAAGTTTATAAATACTTAAAAAATATATACACACACCGCCATACTGCCTAGACAATAATCAGAATAAATCCTAACAGAAACGGAGAACAAATTTAGTTGAAAATGGACGTTTTTAATAAAAAAAACTTAAACTAAAAATAAAAAACAGTTTTTTGCTATTTTATTATCCTTTTTTAACAGTTTGAACAATACAAATAATAATAAAAACAACTATCTCCTTCTGTGACGTAGTCTTTGTTTTGGAGAGATAATGTTTTCATTCCTTACATCACCATTAGGATACAAATCACCCCGTTTTACCCTCCTTCTTTTCCTCCACCTCTCTGCCTCTCTGTTTTTCCTGCTCTTTCTTCCAGCTGTCTCATCCGTCCGCTTCTTCTTTGAAGGACTTATGGACTGCTCGTGACCATGGAGGGGGTATCTAAGGGGCTCTGCTGGACAAACATCATCATCAGCGCTGCAGCAGGACCTGCCCAGAAATCCTCCTCCGCGCATGGCCTGGGCCTCCCTCCTCTGTCGCTTCACGTGACGCTTCTCTCTGCGCTTCTCAGGCCATGTCTTCCTTCTGCCAGCTTGTCTATTTGCATCCTGCTTTGTTCTGCTTCTCCTCTGGGTTGAAGGTTTCTCCTCGCCACTCCCTCCTGCTCCTTCACGTAAGTGTTCTTGGTCTAAAAGAGGCAGAGATCCAACATTTTTGCAACTTTGAAAAAATCCTGTTCATTTAAAAAAATGCTGAAGAGTAACTCCCGTATTCCTGGCGTAAAACAACATTTAATGAGCTGTCATATTGGACAGACTATATAATTTGTTACCCATTGCTTCTCTCTGCACCCTGGTCCGACGCTGGAGAATGTCCTCCATCGTGTCATAATGGCAAACGTATGGCAGTGAAGGAAACGTACCACTGACCATCCTCCTCTCCGTGCATTCCTATCACCAATAGAGACCCATATGATGTCAAGATCAAGACCAGAAAATATGCTGAAAAGGTTCCAGAAGAGACACAAGTGTTGAGGAGAGCTTTCCCTTTATGTACTACTTACATGGCCATAATGGCTTCTTTTAGCACAGTTGTAACAATGAGCACTGCGACGCTCGTGTTTATGATGACAGACATTCTTTGGCTTTAGAGGCACCTCTAACTGGATCTGTGGAAAAAAGGGTAAAAGTTTTGCTTAAAAAGATTTTAAAACTGATACTTAAAAATGTCCTAAATTTGTTATCAATAAAAAAACATATTTTCTGCTGCTTGTTTTCTTAATTATGATGCATTCTGCCTGGCAAAGAAGTTCAAAGTGTAGTTAAATGAAACTGTAACTCACTGTCAGGTGGTATTGTCTCCATATGTCAGGACAAGCCTGTGGAAAACCCAGAAAACAAAGAACACTTTCCTCTAAGCAACAAACAGAACAAAAAACATGTATCTCCACACACAATGGCTTGCAAATCAGCACAAAACTGACCAACGCTTCCTGCTACTGCTTCAACAGGAAACACATTGATCGGGAAGTGATGAGTAAACTCACGTCAGACAGGTGACCTGTCATCCCACAACGCTGACAGTATTGGTTCCACACTGGAGGCACTTTGCACAGATCAAGCCCATGTGAAGGCAGTCCACAGTTATGGCAGGGGCGAACTGGACAGTCCCTCTGGATGTGACCCTGGATCCCACAAAGAATGCATGTGGGACATTTCTGCTGATGCAAAGATGAGATCTGTTTAGGAAAGTGGATGCACATGTGGGAGAAATGTTTGCAGGCACCTATGGGACAAGTTTTTTTTACTGTGTAGAGAGAGCAGGTTCTTGCAACGTGCCCCATCCTGTTGCAAATGTGACAGAACGAAGAGCGACTTGGCATAAAATGGCAACTGTCCAGAGTCCAACCAGCACCATACTGTACACGATGAAAGGACAAACACATGACAGGCATTAAAACAACAACATGCAATCACTGCAGCTCTAGAATAATGTTTCACAAGCTTCTTCCATCATAATCATCTTTCAGCCAAGCACCACCTAAACTAGAGATCCACAACTACCACTGCCCTGCAGGTTTCAGATCAGTGGTGGGGGACCCCGATCCTTAAAGACGTTTCAATGTTTCCCTGCTCCATCATGCCTGATTCATGCTGCTGCAAGCTATTTTAATACCCACATAAACATGCCTTAGTCAGGTTGCAGTTCACAGATGTAAATACTAATAATATTCACCTCAATGTGACAGAATGTATCTTTACTTTCACCTTCTTTGCCCGTTTCACTCATACAGTCTATAGTTTCACAACATCACTGCTTTGATTTTAAAAAATTATCTATGTTTCAAGTTTTTTGGGTAAGCAGTGATGGGTGATATCATTTTATATAAACCAGAATGTGTAAAATAAAATTGCGGTATGGATGTTTATTTTTCCATACAACAAATTAAAATGAAAATTAAATAAAAATATTAGTTAATATATTTCCATTTATGTTAGGTATTCATTTTATCTAAATGCTAAATTAATATGTTGTATATATATATATATATATATATATATATATATATATATATACATATACATACACTCCAAGGGGTGCATGTACCTCCATTTTAGAAACTTTTTGTAGCGTTCAGAGAACTTACTGACTGGTTTTATAGATATTTACCTTGTCTTTGTCTGAAACAATCCAGGAATCTGTTATCGATTCATTATTTTCATGTGATACATCTGTGATGGAAAAACACATCAAACAACACTGTTAGATACAAACACATACATGACTTTAATGAAAAGCAGAGTTTCTCGCAGGAATAGTTTAGCGATGCAAAAAAACAGGAAAAAAGTTTAAAATAAATAAATAAATGAAATCAAGGATTTTCCCAACCCCAGGAGTATTTTCTCACAATTCACTCCTGTAGAAGTTTTTGATCTTTTCTCTTCTAAAAGCAGACTTTTAGGTATTGATGAAGTTACTTTTGACCACTTATTTATAAAGCTTAAACCTTATCGGCTCAATTTGGCACAATCAGACTGAGTTATTTACTGCCTTGTCTACAACACATTAACACTATGTATCTTAGGACACACATGCACTGTATCACACATCTGATGCTTCTATAGCTGTTTATCATTAACCTTTCATCTTTCAGTGACTCTTATGTCAAGCTGCATGTCTGATTAATGTTAGGAAAAACATTTCATTCAAGTAAATAAAGATATACATACTAAACTTTCATTTTAAATATATAGATTTTATGATAATTTCATGTCTCTGCACTATTAATGCATGCAATGTTTTAAAAATAGGTATTTAGCCTAAAACTAAATCCTTATCTTACTTATAGGATATTAACAGGGATATCACATGTGTCGATTGTAGCAGTAATGACAAATTTGATGTGATTAAAACGGTCTGATTATTCTTTAAACATGATCACTTGTTTAAACTCAGCAGAGGGCTAAAGATTTAGCAAATGTTTGTCCAAACAGTTCTTTGTAAATGTACTCCCCTTATTAGTTTTTGATTGCTTGTTCTTAATTTTTCTCCATGGAAATTTAAGATTAATAAATTCAATTCAATTTAGCTTTATTTACATCGCATCACTTTACAACAATGTCCTCTCCTGACACACCAATATGAGCTAATTCATAATAAAAAGCCTGATCAAGTAGGGAGAGAAAATCCACTCAGTATCATCGTGTGTGTGTGTGTGTGTGTGCAATACATAATTTGCAAGCTGTGTAAACTAATACTTGGATGTGTAAGACATGGTTTGCAAACCATACAAACCATTTTGCATATAACCTTATGTGTTAATGAATGTATGTTGAAACGTAATGTGCACTACAAAAAGGTTTAAACACACATTTTATCTGAAACTTTGTGGACGTACAACGTGTATTACACTCAGTTGAAGTCAGGTGTCACAATGAAAATCCAACCACCAGAAAAATGTTACAATCTGTTATGTTTAGTGTCTTATTATGTCTTTATAAAATGTGCTCTGAAAATGTGCTGAAACCTCACATTTTCTGAACAGGTAGTGATATATTATGTATTCAAACCTTTCTGTTTGCAGTCATCTTCAGAGCTGCTCCAGTAGCCGAGGTTGAGCTGGATGTCTGAGTCCCCCACCTGCTCCTCTCCTCCCAGGATCATCCATTCTTCAATAGACTGGTCACTGAACTCCTCTTGCTCCTCCTCAGCACTGGAAATGTTGTCGGTGTCATGACATCCCTTTCCATAGCTGGAGAAGGCCAGGAGAGGAGGTGAGCTCTGACTGCCGAGCTGTGCAGCTTGCTTATCGAGTTTTGGACGCTTCAGATAACCCCAATTACTTTCATCCCCACTTTCCGAGCTTTCGTAGTCTTCGATAAAGAATAGATCCTCTTTGGATCCTTCCTGATCGTGATCAACTTCATTTTCCACATGGCAGTTCATATCGCGATCTCATATCTGTTGCGGAACAGCGCCGCCCAACGGTGCCTGCCAGCAATCGTTTTAACGTTACTTCCCATTCATTTTAACAAGTTGTTATTATTACTTAAAAGTAGTGTATAACTATTAGTCTGCTTTGCATACAGTGTTTCTTTTTCGGAATCATTCAAATATGGTGTGTGTTATTTTATTTCTACAGTTATCTTTACACGTAATTACTGTTAGACGGTGTTTCTGTAGCGTTTGCTAGCTGCGTTGCGGGATGTTTAGTTAGCAACATAGCTAAATTTGAAGCAAAACACGATAACCAATCGTATGAATAACTGAAAGTTTCTATTTCTTACTGTCTTAATCACTAATTTCAGTAGTTTTATCTTCTTTCGGATAAAAACGTCCCCTTAGTTACGACTACGGACACTAAAGTTGTCTCTCCACGTTTCATTTTTCGAGCACCTGATTTGACAACGCTTCCGGTGTTACAAGAAAATGTGTGACCCATCAGAATCTGTGACGGCAGGTGGCGCATTTCTCTACATATCAGTCTTTTACAAACGAACACGGTTTTGAAAACAGTTGGATAAAACTAATTTTGCGGTGTTTTTATGAAACTGAATTTAAATAAGGGTTTATCGCCTATCTCACTCTTCTGACACATGTGATCTTTGTCAAGATCACACAAGTCACAATTTCTGATTCTGATGGGACACACATTTTCTTGTAACACCTAATAAATGTTGGCTGACTAAAACTGATCCAGGAGTGATTACCCAGTTTTCTGCGTTTTGCTTTTTCTTGACAGGCAAAAGGGAATGGGATAGGGGACTATAACAAAACCTTACATAATAAATAATTTATTTTAAAAAATTGCTAAGAGTTCAACAACTCTGTAAACATAAAGAGCTAATTGACGTATATTTTTATTTCCTTCTTTGTAAAACAAAATATTTCTGATAGTATCAAATTGTTTTGGATTGCCAGCTTTTTTTTAAATGTATATCTTTAACCTATTTGATTGTCTGTTTGTTTACAAGACACCTCATTCCAAAGAAGAACCTTTGTTGTGTAAATACATAAAAGACTACTTAGCAAATGAGTTTCAAATAGTATCTTTGGACTATCTTCCCAGCAACTCCCACCAAAGATATAGACATAGCCTACTTCTTTTTCCCTATCTTTGTGCATTTAGAGGGAAAAAGTCAGATAGCGGTCGTAACATAACATTTAACTTTTTTATATCCACATGAGTATTTAAGTGCAAGTAAAAAGAACTTGTACCATTTCCTACATTTTTTCTTTAATAAACTCAACAGTTGGAAGACAAATAAATATAGTTTTTTTAGAGCAAAAGTAAAACTATATCAGAAATAACCTTATCTGAAACCAGTTGACAGCTGGATCTGACTCATCAGTCAACATCCTGATCTAATTCATGATAAAGAGCTGTAGGCTATTCCATAAAATGGTAACGAAATAAAAGCAACATTCATAATTTTAATATCCTTCAAAAAGCCTGGAGAACTATTTAATGATTACTATTTAAATGACTTACAACATAGCTTGTTTGTAGGAGTTCAAACTGTGCTGAAAGATAAAGATGATCAGTAGCAGATAACCAGATAAAGATGATCAGTAGCAGATAACCAGATAAAGATGATCAGTAGCA
>JBAMHV010000007.1:17534759-17556671 GCA_037177535.1 Pseudomugil gertrudae
TAAAACATTATTAAGATATATATAAATATATATAGGTAAATATATAAATAAGTAAATTAAATGAATGAATAAATAAATAAATGAAATTGAATAAAACAATTAAATAAACATCAAATAAGATAGAATAATTCAGCTAAAAGCTAAGCTAAAAAGGTCTTGAGCCTCTTTTTAATAACATCAACAGTCTCTGCGGCCCTGTTCTCTGGTAGGCTGTTCCACAGTCGAGGGTCGTAACAATGAAAGGAGGCGTCACCGTATGTTTTAGTTCTGACCCTGGGATTTGATAAAAGGCCGGTACCAGAGGCCCTCAGGGTCTGTGAGGGATTATAGCTAAAAATAAGGAAATCAGCCTCAGGTAAAATAACTATGCATGTATTTGTTTTTAAGTACACAGAAAGGTTGGACTTGGAACACCTGAAATCCATGGAGTTAGAGTCTCCTTATCAAAGAAAGGCACCAACCATCTTCAAACTCGGCCTGCGCGCAGAGGAGGTGCAGTTAAAGGTTTGCTGCACTAACTGGCTTATTCTGCAATCATCATAAACAATAACTGACCCTGAATGTACATCACTAAAGACTTTAAATTTACTCTATATTTATTGACAACCCTTCATCATTTTTGTTTTACATTTTTTGTTTGCACTTGTGTGTGTGTGTGTGTGTGTGTTTGCATGGCTGTTCAGATGGACAATGCCGACACAGGAGAGGAGTGGAGAGGCTACATCCTTACTGTGGTCAAAGTAAGCACTTATAGACACATAATGAAGGGTTAATATGAGATTCTGGATCAGACACTTGCAGCTATTCAGCACTTTGTAAACTCTCGTCTTTATAAATGTTCTGCACAAACATTTAGATGCTGCTATCTGAGGAAAAACATGCACGAAATAACAGCATATATGACCCAAAACGCCTCGAAGGCTTTTACAGCATATTTCTGTGTCAATTTTGTATCCTTGTGGAATAAATTATTGACTGTAAAGTCATTCAAGAGAAGGAAACAAATATCTCTTGGTTAATATTTAAATGGGTTTGAGTCACGGAGCTTGAAACGAACAATGTCCACAAATACTGTAAATGTTTATGACTGTAAAAAAAACACATTAATAACGAGACTTACTCAGATCTGTGTGTTTTCCTTTTGTTTAGGCAGATACTGAACTAAATTATTAGATTTTTACTAAAATCTGTTTTGAGTTGAATCAGGGATCTGAAAAATGATTTTAGGAAGGTCTTATAAAGTCAGTAATAGAAACTATATATCAACTCCGTGGCAAGTTAGCTTGACATTAGCTCAACTTTGATGGACAGAGAGTGATTGGACACCAGCTCTGTGGGCAGATTAATCAATCTTTTAGCTGGTTTGGATGAGAATAATAAGAAAAAGATTCAGAAGCCAGTTTATAGTGTTATACAGGGGTGCATGTGCATCTGGTGTGCTCATTGCACACTGAGGTCAAAGGTCAAACATGCTTTTTCATCAACTCTTTTCCAAACATCAAACTCTGCATTTATTTACAGTTTGCATATGTAAGATACAAGTACAAACTGATTTCAGTGTCTGTAATAACACAAAAAACACTAAAGATGAACTGCAGTTTGTTGAATTTTGCAGCTTGATTTGCCACATCCTTTAACATCTTACCAAACGTGACTGTGGAGACAGTTATGAACCGTGTGTCCCTGCAGAAGGAGATTCCCAGTAAGCTGCATCTGCTGCCAGGCCAGATGTATAAGCTGAACGAGGTTCTGAATCAGGAGAAGAAGAGAAACCCTCAAATGATCCGTCCAGCACTCCCACCTCGACCCCCGTTCCTACAGTCCACAAGTTCAGCTGCCAACTCCTCTCCTGTGTCTGAAACCACCTCTGTGATGCCTGAGTGAGTTACAGCATCTGTAATGGTCTGTGTGTGTGAACAGGGCATGGTAAACGTCTCAATTTTCTGTTTTTCTCTCTGAATCCTGCAGATGTTTCTTTGATGTGACTCGACAGGAGGCAGAGCAGATGCTGGAAGCAAACCCGGAGAACGGAAGCATCATCATTCGCCCGGCCACTTTGGCCAACAACTATGCTGTGACTCTCAGACAGCAGACGCTCAGGTCAGTCCATACAACTCTAAACATACACTGCAGAAACTCAGAGAAAAAACATTGGAAGTGGAAAAGTACTTCCATACATTTCAGTGTCACGATGACTGTCATTGTTTCAGTGGGCCTGCCACGAAAAACTACAGGGTGACTGCCATAAACTCAGGGTTCGTCATCGAGCTGGATACGCCAGTAAGTCCAACAAGCCACAATGTTTAACTCACCGAGCACATTTACACTTAAATTTTAACCCACTTGTAGATCATATCCTGCAAAACCGCTTAGACAGTGCTGCATGCGCTAGATTGTGAAAAAATGACCCCTGGAGGACAAATATTCAGTGAAATAAGACGTGTTCAGAGCTTTTACTAAACTAGAAGTACCGATGCCGCTACGCAGATATGTCAAACATAAGCAGATCATATATTCACATAATGTTTCACACAAATGCAGCAATCACAGACGTCACAAAGCGTTTTAGGTGAGAAAGCTGCATGTTAGTGAGACTGATGCATGTTTGCGTTGTAGCTGCAGGAGGTGGAGCTCGTCTGAAATACACTGGAGGCAGTTTTATGAGATGGATTAAATAACAAGAGAGGAAGAAGAAAAGTTTCATGCACAACTCTGAAGTTTTATTTAAAAGGAGGGGATGAAATGTTCTAATGGTATTGTTTTTGTTTAAAAGACATCAGAAAGCATTTATTATGAGCTTTTACATGAAATACAGATAATTTATGTTAAAAATAAAGGAAAACTATACCACGAGGCTATTTAATCTCTTAAGCGGATGTCAATAAAATCACTTTTTCGTGCTTGCGTTACTCATTAGGATTATTTTATGCTGAATAAAATGTAAATAAATGCTGTCGGTTAGGGACAAATGCTTTCAGTGCTGGTAGGAAGCAGCAGACAAACATCAGCCTCAGCTGATCTTATCCTATTTGTATAAGCTGATTGCTGTTAATTCAGCCAGTGCTGAAACCAAGCTGTGAACCTGTGCATTTATTTGTTACAGGATGCCAGATGTACACATGCCACAGCTCTGAGTAGATGGTCAGATTCAGAAAGCGTGTGGATAATGATATTTTATTAAAGCATCGGGGAGTGCAGTCAGATAACCATGTTTGTAGTCATCAGTAGGAAACATTTAAACACAATATTTAATAAAACTAATCTGAATGTGTCACATTCTGCTCCTCAGGTAACGGTCTCCTCCTTGAATGATGTACTTAAATACTTCCTTGAGAAGACAGGGTACCGTCTCCATCCCTACGTTACAACCCAGCACTATGACACTCGCATTGGTGAGGCTGAGCGCCGTCCTCGGTGATCTCTGAAAGTCAGCACACAGCTTCTAACAGCCGTTTGTGTCCGACAGAAGCGTCCCCCCCTCCGAAGGTCATCAGCATCAACTCATCTGCATCTAAAGCCGTTCCCAAGGCCCAAGTGGCGCCTATGCTGCGTTCCACGACCAAAGAGCAGCTCCTTCCACCTCCATCCAAGCCTGCAGAGAGCGAATACGTGATTCCTGATGATGAAAGCCCTGACGATCACAACCAAAAGCTAGGTGAAAAACCAGTGCTTTATTAGGTTTGTGGGAAGGTGTCAAGCTCATGAATAACGCTCTATGTTTTGATAGCTGGGTTGGACGGTGAACTCCGAGAAGTTTTAAAACTGCGGCGAGAAAACCTCTACAGTGCAAATGGATCAGACCCGTTCACCACCTACGAGAACAAAAGCAGTTTAAAATGCCAAATCAGCACAGTGCAGTGGAATACTTCTGATGCCTGAACCTGCACTGGTTTCTCCTCGCCATGCACGCTGGTTTCTGCCACCTCAGAGCTGCTCGAGATAGATGAAATGTGTTGAAGTTAATCAGAAAATGCGTGCGTCTGGGTTGTTTATAATTTCTCACTCTGATTCATTGCTGTTATGCGTCTGAAACTGAACACGATGACATGTCGGGGATTAAAGTGATTCTGGAAAATGATTCTCATTAAATGTCACTTTATCTGTTGTCCAGGTTACCGAGATAAGTTAGACAGATCAGAGACCTTAGACTTTTGAGCCTGAATGTCATTAAATTATTAGTGTAAATTATCAGATCAGATCTGCTGCTGCTTCTCAAGTGTGTCGCCATGGTAACCCTTCATATCTGCATGCATACAGTACTCTGCATTGTTTTATCTAAATGATGTCAGATAAGATGGATTTATTAGTAACCCTGATTTGCTAAACACATCAAGTGTTTCCTGCTTCTTGGTTGTTTTACACCTCTGAGGTACACAGGGTCAAACACCATCTCTGCCTCAGCAGCACCGAACTGAAAAATAGGTTTTGACAAAAGACCAAAAGTTCATCCAAACCAAAATGATCCATTTGGTGTTTTGTCTTTCGGCTTTGGCAGTAAAAAAAAACTGTTTATGAGAAAAACCAAACAGAATCCATCACGATCTTTACGTTTTATTTTTCACACGTAGGAGTAAACAAACATAAAAGCTGAAATTTTATAATCATTTGTGTTTTAAGTTATTTGTTGTATGTTCTTACTTCCATCATCGTCGTGGATCATTTTACAGGTTTAAAGTTTAAGGACCATTGATCACTCAGACAGCAAGACTGTGAAAAATATTCAATAAAAAAGGAAAACAAACACTTCTTTTTGTCTCCTCCTTTACTTAACTCCAGTTTCCTCTTCACCCAGTTCATATTTTTAGTAACCCTTCGCACTCTGTGGTAGCAGCCCTCATGTGAGAAAGACAAATAAAATATGCGTAATAACTTAACATGTCAGAATTAGAAAAGTAAATGAATAAATTAAGGTGATTGTTCCTCTTTGAGAGCCGTCTTCCCCGCTGCTGCTGTCGGTTCTGTATTACTTCTCAGTGAGCGACAGCTGTAGGATCCTCTCCAGCTCCTCCTCTTCCTCCTTCTGCTTCCTGCAGCAAGAAGAAGAAATGAAGCTCACCTCAGAGAACCACGACAGACCCGATGCTGCAGCGTTTCCCAGGAACACACTGTAAGCTTCATCTCCACTGGGAGGTTTAATGATCTTCGGAGGAGTTGTTTTTAATTTTGTATGAAAACTTTATCATTAAAACGAGTGTTACATAGAAATAAATAAATACGCATGAAAATGAATATGTGCATAAGTCTTTATGTTTGATTATTCATCCCAATACTTCAGTCACTTAACCTTTTATTCAACCCACTAAATATATACAATCATATTTGTTGCAAGTTATTTGTTTTTTTAACTGCATGTATTTTAATCATTCTCTCAAATCCAATTAGCTTCTCAAAATCCCAGTGAGTTTTAAGTATTTAAAACTTAATTATTTATAAATGTTTGTCTTTTCTAACACAATTATAAGAGTTCCTGATGTCTTCTCAGACAGTCTGGAAGCAGCTCATCAAATGAGTGCCTGTTTTTCTTTATCACTGCCCATATTTATGTAATTAATTCTTTTTAAATACATTAAAAAAATATATAAGTTATATATATTAAAAATAATCTTTTTAATTAAGTCTGTTTGACTCAAGTTGACTACTACTAAATCTACAGTTTTTAATTCACTTACATTGGGAGTAAAGATCATTTAACACATCTGGTGTTGCATCTGTTAATGTTTTCTCTTCATCACACTCATTTAACACAGAGCAGTTATAATTATTAAAACTACCCCCGGTGTAACGACGTGATCACATGATCTGCACGTCTTCCTGCTTTGGCTGCAGCAGCTGTGTTGCTGTTCAGCCTGTTGGGAACGTGTGATGGAGTTAGGTCATCTGCTGTCGGCTCCAACCATTTCACTGAAACGTGCACATATCTGGAGTCAGGTCAGGTGACTAAAATGCATATCTCTGACCTCACCTGTCTATCTCTTCCTGTTCTCTGCACGATAGCTCCATGGCGATTCGCAGCTGCTCGTCAAAGCTAGTCGCCTCGCCGAAGTGTCCGGGCAGCCGTGGGTCAGTCGCTGCACTGTAGGAGAGCGGAGAGTGGGCAGTGGGGTCCAGCGGGGACACAGAGGGAGGCTGGCTGGGGTCAGCTGTATCTTCTTCCTCTCTATTAACCAGCGAGATGGAGAGGGACTCCTGGATGGCCCTGGGATTGACACAGAATAAAGACATCAAGTCTTTTAAACAAAGAAGAGTCTATTAACAGAACAGTATGGTGGGACTCCCTGCTCTCAGGAGAGGGTAGAAAGAAGAGCTCATTATGAACTTTATTTAAAGACATGTTTAATTAAATTCCTATCAAAGCCAAAAAAAAGAGTCTTCAGTACTGGCATTAGTTTAACTCTATTATTCAATTGTTTAAAGATGAAAGTATATAACAGATTATCTGTTAAACATCTACAGTGTGCTGTTTTAGCAATCTGAGCATGCC
The DNA here is from genome assembly GCA_037177535.1 of Pseudomugil gertrudae. Taxonomy (NCBI): domain Eukaryota; kingdom Metazoa; phylum Chordata; class Actinopteri; order Atheriniformes; family Pseudomugilidae; genus Pseudomugil; species Pseudomugil gertrudae. Next base: position 17,541,241 of record JBAMHV010000007.1, read on the forward strand.
TTTAAATAAGGGATCCCCATCTCCAGTCCTCAATGTCCACTGTCCTGCAAACTTTGGTTATCCTGCTGCAACACACGTGGCTTTTTAATGGCTCAAAGGGAGAACTGTGCAGAGCTCGTCAGAGATTTCTTTATTTGAATCAGTTGTGTCGCAGCCGGCAAAAGCATCCGATACCTGCAGGATAGCGAGCCTCGATGACCAGGGTTGGGGATTACTGCTTTAAAACAGGACAGACCGTGTCAGATGGTGTGCTCACCTCTCAAGCTGAGAGTCTTCCTCGTACAGTGGAGACTGGGGCAATGGGCGGCTGTTGGTCAGAGCCTCCCAGATGGTTACCTAAAAACCAGATGCAGCTGTTGAGTCAGTTTTAGTTGAAAGGAGAACCTTCTTTAGCCATTCTGGCAGATTTTTACTAATGTTTATAGACAAAAATATATGATAACCCACAAAACTTTAATCAGATTAACAGATGCTTCTGCTGATCACTGATCCAGGAGCTAAATTACTAATTATGTTTTTATTTTATTTCTGCAAACAGGTGCAAAAAGCCAAAGGCTTACAGAAACTCTGCAAACACACAGCTGTGTTTGCTGAATCTGGTTCTAACCTGCTTTTCTTGACTTTAAAATTTTAACCCACCATTTTTCAGCAAGAGGTGAAAAAATAGCTCAAATCTAAATATTTAGGTTGGTTTTTAGCATTTTTAAGTTGGCCTGGCAGCATTTGAACCTGGCCCCTCACTGTTTCACATGTTTCAGGCATTTCCGATCTACTTTTGTATCTGCATGTGTTGTGATTATCGTGGTGCACATGTCATGGTGATAAAGATGTTTAAATCGAGGGTCTGCTTCTTTTATTCTGCACATTTGCTGCATACATGTTGCTACCTTGATGAGAGCCTTGTTTAGTTGAATCTAAACAAAGAAAATCCCCACCTCGATGAAAGTCTTATGTCTGACAGACACTAACTGAACGGCTTTCATCAGACTGACCTGGTCGCTCTCCGTGCCAGCATCCAGCAGACTCTGCTGGATGGCAAACTGCAGAAGGTTGTCATCCTCGTCCCTCATTGGCTCGCTACGACCCAGACCGAGCGTGGTGTAGTCTGGAGGGGGCTCAAACACCGAGGGGTCCACCTCACAGTGGAAGGGAGGGGCCTGACCTGAGAGGCAACGAGTTGGATAATGATGCAGGAGAGTAGGTGGAGTTGCATCCCTTCTGTAAATAACTGTAAATAACTACCCTTTCCCTTGCTGTGATGTGAAAATGTGACTTTCATGAACCAGAACAGACCTTTGTCACTTAAAGATCTGTGTGAGTCTTTAATTACCTGCTTCTTCAGAGCTCTCTGGCTTGTGAACGATCACGGAGGTGACAGGTTCGTCACAGCCACACAGGTTACTGAACGTCACTCTGGCATTCAGCACGTGAAACAGGGGAATCTCTGAGGGACAGAACGAGGCTTTAATCACGCAGGAGATAAAGAGACGAGGTAGGCAGAGGAGCACTAAAACACACCTGATCCAATGTTTCTAGTTAAAACGTTGTTAGATGAAAGCATGTTCTCTGTATCATTTAATAACCACAAGAATGTCTGAGCAAAAGCATCCTCTGAAGTAAGACGGAGCACAAACTCAGCCCTGCAGCAATAGCTTCATATATATACCACACTGGGATGCATCTATAGTGAGATGGTACGCACCCCGGCGTTACCTTCTCTACAAATAAGCTTCAGTCAAACTGCTTTCACTCCAACGTGAACAAAGCTACAGAGGTTAGAAGAGAATTACACAAAGTTTATTTTAATCAATAGCAGCCAGAACATCATAAAATGTGACTTTTTTCCCCAAAGGTGTAAAAGTGTTTGTGATGCAAATGAAGCCAGCTGCACCATCACACTGAGCTAATATCCATGTTCCCGTTACACACTTTCAGTTTGTGGGTCTTTGCATTTGTGCTCTGTACAGTAAACTGCTGAGAAACAGTAAGTGAATTATTAATTATTCTGATTTTACTGCTGTCTGAGCTACAGCTCCTCGTTTAGTGTGTTGCTGTGGTTATGATAGAGCAGGAAACAGAGGCAGAAAGGCTGAAATAAAATGTTGTGAATAAAATCTATCAGAAATGATCGTAAGCCCAACCCGTCGTACTGCCTCTAAAACAATCGCAGTCTTCCAGGAATGTTTTTGGGAACGATCCCCTGCCGTTCAGGCCCTGCAATAAAACTTGAGTTAGCAAGGAAAGCAACCCATAAATGACTCTAATGTGAGGATTATTGCAGAGCAAAGCTATACATCTAAGCTTATTAACCCTTATGTGACCACAAACCAAATTTTTTTTACATGCGCAAATACGTCAGGAATTACGGTACTGATGCAACTATATGGGTGAAGAGGCCCATTTTTCTGCTTTCTGGTGGGTTTTAAACTGTTAAAATACGCTATACGGTTGGGACGTTATGATCATATGAAGTGTGCATGTCACATCCTGTCGGCGCCGACAGATCTGTCTTAAGAGGGTTAAATTGCACCTACCTATCTTGACAGGAAAGCCTGGTGGCAAGCGCAGCGTGATGAAGTCGCGCAGCTTCGCAAAGTGGGCGTTGGAGATGGCCATGAGGTCTATGATTGGCGTCACTTGCTCAGCCAGGGACAAAGGGTGAGTCTCACTCAACCATAGGGTGGCTTTAAACCTAAAGCGAAGGCAAGGCGACACAAACAAATCCCAGTGTGGTACAAGTGAGTCTGGATGGATGGTTTTATGTCGTGGCTTCACTGTACCTCTGGACTTTGCTGGTGAGCTCGATGGGCCGTCCTATGTCCCGGCCGTTAAGGTTGAACTCCGGGTTGAAGTATTCCTCGGCTGTGATGGCTGTGGGGTTGTGAGGACTGGCACACTGGGAAACGTTGCTCTGCCAGAAATATGAAGACACATCTGTGACAGATCATCGTAGAACAGTGCAGCTGGTGTGAGAGGCGAGTGTGGATGAGACGTTTACCCCATTGTGAGCTGTATGCTGTTCAGCTATTCCCAAGAAAGACTGAAGAGGAGTCTTTGAGCCTGAATACAACAAGGATTTTAATATCACAGGCTCTATAAGGCACACATGAACGTATGTTCTGCAACAGATACAGATTTGAACACATGACAGACTTTCTGTGCAAGCTTCACCTTTGCTTCTGGACTTGTCCTGGTCTGATAGATGCTCTGTCCTTGACCGAGTCACCAACTCCACATTCGTAGCGCTGTAAACCTGGACACAGAAACACTTCAAATCACCTGCTTAAGGAAGACAATGAATACCTGGAACATGAATATCAGTGTAGAAGCATCCATCAGTACGGATAACAGAAGGTTAATGTGCATCCACATGCATCCATCTCAGTGCTGCTCAGCACTGATACAGATGCATGTGTTTTTATGCACGAGGTAAGCATCACAGAAGCGTTAACTGCACAACTAAAAGATCTCTCAGTCATCATATTCACCCTGTATCAGCACAAATTCCTTCCTCACTCAAGTTTCACCCAACAAAATGTCACAGATTGATAAATAAATGATGTGTCATGATTGAAAATCTCTGTATTTGCATGTTATTAAAAGGCTTACTGGTAACATTTTGACGATACATCTTGATCAGTCAAAGAGCTTTTACTAATCAGAAAGCATCTAAAATAAGAAAAGACTCCAAACAACTTTCTTCTTGGAATTTCCAACATGGAGATTTTGAGTTTGTTCTGCCACATTGTTTGTTTCCTGTAAGTGTTTATAAAGGAGTGTTGCTGCACATCGATTTTACACCCATATTCCAAATCCCAAGGTGATAAAATGAGCTGGTCATCAAGCAGTAGCTGCTGCTATTCAGTACGAGTATGCGCTTTAAAAGAGGTTGCTGCTGTGACCTACCTTATTTTCTAAGTAGAAAAGCATCACTCTCCACCCTCAGTGTACTAAAAACAGCTCTGTGTTTTACTTTTTGTCTCATGTTTTACACCCTGTGATCTCTGGCAGTACAGCGCTGTGAAGCATTTCACGCAGTGTAAACACACCTCACACAGAGAATGTCCTGTAACCCGTCACACACTTTCCATCTCTAAACACACAAATCCAAACAAATGCACAAATCCCAAAAGCACCAGGTAAAACCTACGTTTACTTTGTATCCTTCATTAAATAACCTTCACTGTGAAATGAGTGGTGTCAGGCGCTCACCTTGGCTTCGTACCCACTGACGACCTCGCTCTTCTCAGAACGCCAGCCCCAGATTCCAGACTTATTCCTGCAACGGTGAGGATGTGGTGAATGTTTGTGGACTGTGCATACTGGTAAGGATGAAAAGATCTGAGATTAAGTGTTAAATTGTGCATGCGCTTGTTACCGCTCAAAGGCGATGTTACGCGTGTTGAGATGCGTGGACACAATGGGAGACGTCAGTCTCTGGGCTGTGTTCTCTTGCGATGGCTGCATGGCCGCCAGGAGGGAGGGCGCATCGCGCGGGGAGAGCACGAGGGGCTCGGTGTACACCACCTGCTTCTCGTGGTCCACCTCCATCACCACTGCTCCATCATCTGAGAAGAGAGGAACAGTGGGAGATCAGAGCAAAGCCTCGAAGGCTGCGACTGGAAATCCAGACATCGTCACTCACCTCCACCTTTGAAAATATAGCTGCGGCGTCCTTTTAGCCAAGTCATGTGTTCGAAGCCCAGGAGGGTGGTGTCCACGCGGAGGCACGAGCCGCTCTTCCACACCCGGTACACATCACTGGGACACACCTTTGACACCAGCGGCACTGAAATGTGAGGAAGAGGAGGAGAATTTCACAAGATCATGAGAGCGAGGCGGTCAAATGTTGCAAGTTCTGCTCTTAGAGATTTCCTAATCTGCAAGAACTTTGGCAAAGTCTTAAGTTTATACTTCTGAAGTCAGGTTGTTGCAAACTTTGATCTGTGTGATTGACCAGTGTCCTACTTTGGAAACCATTGTAAGCTCCACCTCGCAATGCATTGTGGTTAATATGACCCGTCTAGTGACCATCGATGCCATTCATTTTGAGTATTCTCTGGACATTCAGCACTAGAATAAATATATGCCACTAAAATAAGGAATAAGGTGGATATTTCAGCTGTTCAAAAGTACATAACACTTTTGTATCAATATCTCCAGTCTCGTGCCTACGTCGCTGTTTCAAGTGGTGGAATTTCACGTCAAGTCAAAGTCTGCTGGTGGGAGCTGTCCAGCTACGATGGTGCTGAAAGGGATCCCAGTGGGGAAGAAATGAAAAGGAACCTACTCACCCCAGCTGGTGAACTCCCACTTCATCTCCACATAAAAGTCCCGTGCCTGAGGACGCAAGAGGAGAGTTTTGTTGTGTTGCTTGGACACAAACAAAAGTCTTCCATCAGTGACTGATGCTAGTTTGTTGTGTTTTGTTGTTGGAAAACCCGGTCCACCCTGAGACGTTGCTTAGCCTCATCAGCCTCATCTATTGCTGGATGGGTGTGGATTCACACTCAGTGATGTTACCTGTCTTAATTTGCTAAGCAGCTCCGGGATGCCGGCCAGTCTCTCAGTAGCTCGCTTAAAATCTCTGTACTGAAGCACCAGCTGGACCAGTTCAGGATCCCCGGTGCTCACTGCTTCCTGCAAGACTGAAAAAAATACACAATTCAATGAGAAGGTGCTTCTCATCATCCTGAAGCATCAGCTGAGCACTCACTGGTCCAGCCCTGTGCGTTGCAGTATGTCGGGTCTGCAGTATATCTGAGAAGGACCCGGGTTGACTCCAGGTGGCCCAGACACACAGCCAGCTCCAGCGGGGTGCGCCCCCGCGGATCCAAGCGCTCCACATCCTGCTGCAGATTCTAACACAAGCAACATCAGCGCAATGCAGTAAGACATAAATGCATCTGTCACAGCCCCATCAGTCAGCTGCAAAGCTCAGCTATTACCTCTTTCCTCTGCAGCTCCCGATCAAGCTCCAGGTACTGATTGTTCCAGACAAGAGAATGCAAAGGAAACGCCTCTTGAGCCATGGTTGTCGTTGATGTGACACAGTAAAACTATGAGTTCTGCAGCGACACCACAGCAGACGGAAGCGATGCGCTGATCAGCACAGCTGCTTAGCTAAGTAGCTTCGATTAGAACAGAAAACTAATAAACTCTAAAAAATGTCGATGGGAAAACTTAACACCAATAAATCTATTAAAGCATCTAAGCCAAAAAATAAGTAGGATATGGAGCCTGCTTATTTAAATTAGTGGGCTGAGTTAGTAGCTAGGCTAACTCAGCCCATTAATTTGATGTGGTTAACTAGAAGCTAGCTGCGCTTACCTTAGCTAACTGGCTAACAACAACATTGTTCCCAGTTTCAATTGAAACCTAGTTTCCATTCTGCAGTTTAACCTGCCAAAAGTGTGTCGTAATGTCTTCTCATTTTTTTTTTACTTTTCAAAAATAACTATATTCCTTGGGGAAGGGAGAGGGGGGAGAGGAAGCGATAAAATAGCCGACTGCTGAAAAGTTAGCTAGCTTTCCCGGTGCAGCTGCAACCATCCAGTGTTCCCATCGCAGGATTGCAAACGTCTGTGAAAACAGAGCAAGTTGCGGCCTTGATTCCAGTTTTACATCCAGGTCACTCGAGTTCAGGGCGTCAAATAACAAACAGCTGCTGCTAGTAGCTCTCTGTGCTGTTCTGGATCATTGCAGCTGGACACATCTGTATTTTAGCCTCATGTATTTATTTATATATTTAGAAGTGTCTGCTTTGTTTCCAGGTTATGGAGAGATGCTGGGTGGAGCCAGGAGGACGTGAACATGAACGTCTATTTAACAACACAAACCAACATCTGTAACCTTTTATTTTAATTTTTTTTAAAAATAACACAAATAACATGAAGTGGAAAAAAAGCTTAAGAGAATAATTACAATGCTACAGGATTCCCGTTTTTTTTTAATAATCTAAAAGGAAAGAACACATTTACACAAAATATTTATACACATATTCATTTAGAGGGATAAGGAGAGTAGTCAGGGACTTTTGATACACTGCCATAACTCTGGAAGGGAATAAAGAAATGAGCAAATCCCCAACAGAAAATCTTACATCTCTACGCTGAACTTTGACAAGTGAAAGTAGATAATCACATTTTTCATCCATAAAAAAGAAAATGCGTATCAAAGGGGGGTAGGAGATAGTTTCATCTAGAATATTTTTGCTCTAAATGTTCTGTACAAAACAAAGCAATAAGAGTTTGGAAATTATAGCACCTGAAGTTGAACGGTTTGAAAATGCACCTTTAATCTAACACCATATCCTTGGCTTGCCACCCTTAATGCAAACTGCCCTTTGTTGGGGTGAGGTTATGTTCCTGCTGATTGCCTACTCACACAGTCTTTGTACCTTCTTACACTCACATTTACACATCTGGACTGCATTTAATGACTTATAAAGCTAAATGCACAACTGGTAAACAAGCCTGACAGTAGTCTAACGTGAAACTATTTTCACCTTTAGCCATATTAAATAAATCCTCAATGCAGTGCTGTTGTGCAAAGTATAACCAACAGTTTGTCTGACCAACACAGCAAAATAATCTATATGATGAACCCAAATGTAGCAGAAAATCAAATATATCAAACGTGTTAACCAAAAGGAACAACCATGAAAACGTTTGAGCCTGAAAAATTCAGCTCAAAGTTCTTCCTGACAGGAGCAAGCCTGGTAACTGTCCAGAGTTTTTACCGAGGTGTTTTTCCACAGGATGTGAAACTAAATCAGTCAGTTTTCCCACTTCTGTCAATAGAAATATGTGTTTTGTACACAATTTAAAGGAAAAAAATGCTCCTGAGTCTCTTCACAGGTAACAGAAATAAGACATTTTTTCCAGCTATGACAACCCATTTCCCCCCACAGCAAGTGAGCTAGCCCACCGTTTTAGACCCCACACTTCCTGCATACGAGCTTCCTGATGTCGCATTCACATTGTAATCCACGGCCTCTCTTTTCCAACTTAAATTACTTCCGAGGTGCGAGAGGGCAGGAGACTAAGATATCCGCTGGATCAGTTTTTCTTCTGATAGGCAGTAGAGTGTATTGACGGACAACTCGGAGATGAAGGCCTCACAAGCCTTTCTGGAAACACCTTTGCAGCCTCGCAGGTCAAGCAGCGAGATGCATGAAAGCCGGCGCAGATACTTCAAACATGCATCTGTCAGTTTACTGCAGCCTGGGAAGGAAAACATTGATTTTGCCTAAATAAAATGCAGACAATGTGTCTTTGTTCCTGAAATTAGCTTTTGTCTTAAATCCATCAGCTCTCAAATAATCTCACCTCCGAGGTTGAGCTCTGTCAGTGTGTTTCGGGTGGATGAGCCCACTGCAGTCAGGAGGTTGATGGAATGGTCACTGAGGCCGTTGCAGTGGGAGAGATCCAGTTTTGTTAAATGGGGCATGTGGCGGATCACTAAACGCAGAGTTGAGTCACTGATGTCCAGGCCTGCAAGCCGCAAACACTGCATGCTGCGCAGCTGGCTGCGATTGTCACAGCCTGCAACAGAAGGGCCATTTTAGCAGGAGTGAAATAACAACATACAGATGGATCAAGGAAAGGGTGGAAGAGAAGCAAAGAACAGAAAGGAGGGAGAAAAATTAATGAGGCATTAAAATTTTGTACAAAAAAAAGTTTAATCGAAGATTTTTCTAAAGGTTTGTCCACAAAAAAATCAGTTTTTAGCTTTAAGCCTGTACATTTCTGGGTTAATATCAGTAATATGCGATAACTATCTGTGCTGGATGCACAGTTATAAATAAACTATTAAGAAGGGCCACAATGAGTTAAAAATATAAATAAATAAAAACCCATATTCATGTGTATTTAGCCAAGCTGGATAAATTAACAGCATATTTTGCCATTGCTACCCTTTTATTATGCTTGACACGGGAGGAGGATACGCAGATGGACAGGCAGTACATCCGTTATATACATCATTTTATTTCCAGTCTTCAAGAGGCTTAGCCATCTGTCACTTGACTGAGCAATGCAACTAGAAATCAGAGGCAGTGTGGAGTTGTGTAGATAACAAGCAACCAGCAAAATGAACCAATCAGAAAAGAGGACGAGACAGAAATGTACAAGACAAGAAGAACAAAAAGAAGCTGAAGAGCACGACATCAACTCTTGTTGACATGGGAGAATGTGAAGGGAGGCTATCCGCAACTAAAGCCTCCACCTGATGTTCAGCACTGCCCATTAATCACGGCAGCGTAAAAGATGCAAGTATGAGGATGATACAATAAGCACTAAAGGGCCTTTAGGTAGCTTTGCACTCACCTGGAGGAGTGATTAGATCCCTGAACTGCGAGTCTTTTACCCCATCTGCATACCGAAGGTCTAGAGAGCGGAGGAGGGGGCAGCCAGAGGAGCAGAGAGCTGAAATAGATGACCAGGAACAACCTGCCAGCATCAGATCCTTCAACCCTGCAAAATAAATAACATTTCTGTTTGCGCTGGAGTTTTATTCCAGTGTATTGCACCGACTGCGTTGTCACTCAATAAAAGCCATAAAAACAATGCGTGCGTACCAGGTAGCCGTCCCACAAGCCAGTTGAGCTGCTTTTTTGAAATATTGGTCCAGGAGAGGTTGAGTGAGACAGGCTGTCTCTTTATGATGCCTGTGAGGGCCTGAGGAGTGACGGTGCGCTTGATGCTCAGGTCAATCTGAGCCCAAAGCCGCTTGTCTAAACACCTAGGAATAAACACACACTTCTGAATGACAAGCCTTCCTCCAGGTATCCATATTATCAGGTATGATCTATTAGCATTATTTTAAAAAGTAGTCAGATGTGTTAATTGAAATATTAAACTCATATTAAGACACTGCTGATTGACATTTTCTGCTTTCTAATAAATGAATAAGTGAGTAGGCCTTACCATTTGTACCAGTTCTTGCAGACAGCCATACAGACACAGAGATCTGCTCGACTTAAATAGCGAAAGACAGACACCCACACCTCCCTCTCGCAGCTCGAGCTGCTGCCGATGCTCTCCCTGTCTGCCTCCCCACCTCCTTCTTGCAGGGCGGAAAGCGGTACGCGGAAATGGTGAAGTTCAGATGAAGAGGAGGAAGCACCATTGCTCAGTTTAGCTGGTCTACTAAGTTTTGTCCTTTTTGAGGCTTCCGGTCTCTCGAGGTGGGAAGTGTGAGAGTCTGTGTGTCCACTCCGAGTGTGTGCTGGTGTGTGCCTGTTTGAGTGTTGATCAGGACAAGGACCACAATTCCTAATTGGGGGCCTGACCAGGGTTCGGCTCTGAGTGTGTATGGAGTTAGTGGCAATTTGAGGAGCAATCGCTTCTAACTTGGGGACAATGGCTGATGAGTCTTGTTTGGCTCTGGTTGGCCTTTGGAGAGTCACTTTAAGATACGAGCCATCTTTATCCTTCTTTGAACTGTCCTGCTCCATCTCCTCCTCATCATCATCCTCCTCCTCCCCGCCATTTTGGTTACCCACATCACTCCCATCTTCATCTCGCTCTTTAGCTGCCTGCCCTCCTTGCCTCGACTGTGGCTGGTTCTCTTTATCTCCACCCCTCCCACTGTTCAGATCCTTCTCCTCTTCTTCGTCGTCACTACTACTGCTGTTGGTGCTGGTGCTGCTGTCCTCGCTCTCCTCCAAGACTGCATGGGTTCCTCCACCTCTGATGCCTCGTCCTGCTCCTCCTCCTCGCAGCCTCACACCTCTCCCCCTCCCTCTGCGAGGCTCCCCTTTGGGCTCAAATACCAGACCATGTGAAGACTGCTGGTGCTCAAAGGACCCAGTCACCCTTCGAATACTGATGCGAGGCGAGCCACTTGCCCATGTGGAGCCCCGGCCCCGGCCCTGAAGCAGTCTGCTTGCTGGAGACCGCAGACGGGAAAGTACTTTGGAGCCCAGCAGCCTGGGTGAGTGGTCCAGAGAAGATTGTTTCTGAAGAAAAAAAAGCAAACAAGAAAAAGTTGTTCCACAGACTCACTCCAAAAGTTGTAAAGAAAATTGAACAAATATATACTGGTGCATAATTTAAGTGCAAAAAGGAAAAAAAAAATCGTACTTACTGTTAAGAGTTTGCTCCGCTCAAGTTTTATCTGCAACAAAAGAGGAAAGAGAGAAATAACATTTTAAAAACTGATATGACACAAAAAAAAACACTTGCAAATTGTAGAGACCTATGGTATGTAAGCCACGGATCTTTAGGTGTGGACACTGAAACGACCTGCTTCTAGCTGCCGAAGATGTCTTTGATGCCTTTCTGAATCCCAACATGCACTGCTAAAGACGCCACTGCTGAAGACGCCACTGCTAAAGACGTCAACAGATGGTTTTTGTGCTTTTGTTGTTTCTGTATAAGCAAAGCCAATTTGGCCAGGTGCACCGTTCAAAATGTCCCTAAAGTCCACATTGTGAATGCGCTTTGAGTTCACACCCCAAAGATGCCCTGACACAGGCACCCGGACAAACCCCCCCACACCTGTAGTCCCAGAAGTCAACAGTACACGAGTCTGAAAGATGAACTAAAACACTATAAAAAATACCAGCAGCCTGAGGCTCTCTGCTACAGAAATAGCCGAGCAATGGAAGGCAGCAAATTAAATAACTTAATATTCACATAAAATTATTTACTACTTACTTTGGACCATAAAAACAAAAAGCCTGTTTAACTTACCCTCTTCTTGAGTCTGAGCTCAAGTGCACTTGCTCTTTTGCGACTCTGTTGATGCTGCAGTAGCAGCTTCTGTGAGGGAGGTGGTGCGGTCTGTCGCCCTGGATGTCTGCTGCGTCTCCCTCGGCTTGTTCCTTCGCCTTCCTGGTATGCATGTTTGGGTTGTGACATGGAAGATGAGCCCTCTGACTCTTCACTTTCCTCATCACTGGAAGTCTGATGTGAAAGTGTCAGATTATAACCATTAGATACTTTAGGGAGAGAGGGAAAGGGCATCTTCAAAACCTTAACTGAGGACACCTGACAGAAAAGCTGAGAAAAATTATTACAGACATGAATTTTGTACCTCAGATGCTGAGCCTTTGCCTTGGTAACATTTAGGACATTCCCAGCAGCTAGGCAAATCTTTATTGATCTTTCCCTCTCCAGGTTCCTGAAACAGAAAAAAACCTGACATTCGAATGCAGTTTTACAGACACCAAATTAACCAAAGCTGAGCTTAAACATGTAATGAGTGACCAGTCACCAGTTTGATCAGTGTGACCAGTCACCAGTTTGATCAGTGTGACCAGTCACCAGTTTGATCAGTGTGACCAGTAACAGTGTAACAAATGTCCCCTTCTATATTGACTGACAAGTTTCATATGATGTAATGCATACATACATGTAATGGCTTGCACTTTAAAACAACAACAAAACACAAACTCACAACAAAGTTTGCTCAAAAGGATTTACAGTGCACACAACATGCATGTTTATGAAAAAGGAGCAAACTTTTAGGCTAACACTCGGTTTTAAAGACATTTACAGATTTAAAGTTTCTGGAATAATGACCTAAAAAGGCAAAAAACAAAATTATTAGCAAAAGTAAAACATTTTGAAGGATTTTAAACAAAAAATTTTTTATATAAGCAAAAGATTTCTTGGGTATTATTCAGAGAATATTAATGTTAACACAAGAAGTCTTCTTTCACTCATGGTCAGTGCTTTGGTGAAGCCAGTTATTATCAAACAACAATATTTACACTTTTTAAATCATAATGATGACAGAAAATGTACAAATGACCCTAATCAATGTACATATTGTCCCCTTTAACATCAATAACAGCTTGGAGGTTCTTGTAGTCATTGTGGATGAGGCTCTTTATTATGTCCATTGATAAAGTTGCCCATTCTTCTTGGCAAAAGGCCTCCAGTTCCTGTAAATATTCTTGGGCTGTCTTGTATGAACTTGGCTTAATGATATTGAGGTCAGGAAACTGAGATGGCCATTCCAGAAGCTTCACTTTATGCTGCTGTATCCAATGACGGGTCAGCTTGGCTTTGTGTTTTGGATCATCATGCTGGAACATCTAAGTACGTCCCATGTGCAGCTTCCAGGCTGATCAGAGCAAAATTTCCTCCAGTATTTTCTGATAACATGCTGCATTCATCTTGCCATCAAAACCTTTGTAGCGCCCAAAACATCAGCAATCCACCTCCATGTTCCACAGAAGGAATGGTGCAGCTTTCATCATAGGCTTTGTGGACTTCTCTCCAAATGTAACGTTTATAGTTGTATAACTCATTAAACCTTTTTATACACACACTGATTACAAGCAGACAGATCACAGGTGTGTATGATTACCTTTTTAGCCATTCAAACCCATTTGTGTCAACTTGTGTGCATGTCATCAGGCCAAAGTGTCATGGGTATGTAAACTTTTAATCAGGGTCATTTGTACAGTTTCTGTTGTCATGATTAAAAAACCCAGGCACCAACCATGAGGGAAGGAAGAGTTTTGTGTTATTATTAATACTCTGAAAAATGGCCACAAAAATCAGAAATTCTGCAAATCTGATTATTACAAAGCAGGAAGGTCAGTTTTAAAAAAAGGGGGGGAAAAATAATGAAGAGTTGAGCAAATCTAACGAATACTCACCTTAACGCACTGACGATGGACAATCTGCGAACAGACAGTACATTCCATGAGGGAGTGGGTGCTTGGGTTTGATTCATCGAACTCCCCCTCTCCACATACGGCACATCTTGCTGTGTTCGGTAAAGCAGGCTGTGGAACAAAACAGCATCATACTGGATTGTCTGATACAAGTCAACTTTAAACATTTATCATGTCATCAGTAACAACTTCGTTTATTGTTGCAACCTTAATAATATAATATTTTACATTTTGGAGAGGTGATTTATAGAAATATAATACATAAAGTTATAGACTCTACTCTATTTTAAACATACGAACACAATGATGAGTGTGACGTCTTACCGCTAGACACTGTCTCATGATGCAGCCCTTCTTCATCCGTCCAGGACCACCAAATTTCCTCATGTCATGGCAATACTGGCAAGTGCCACACTCTTTCCTACGGCAAGCAGCACAACGCTTGCATCTAACCCGCCTGCGCCTTAGGGCCGAGATGGAAGAACGTTTGGTAGATCTCTGATGCTTGTGGTGAGAGGGGGCCAATCGAGGCCGGTAAATAACTGGTGGAGGGGCAATGGGGGGCTGGTACCATGATGGCTGTACAGGGAAAAAAAAAATCACAAGGATGGAGACATATCAGCAAGTTATGCAGAAGTGTCACTGATCTTGCAAATTACAGGGCTTGTAATTTAATGCCACAAAAGGCACAAAAACAAATAAATATAAACATCTCCTCTTTAAAATATCGCATAGGAGTATCCCAGTTTAAATTTAAATAGCTGAGACAAAAAACAAATAAGTTAATTAAAATATTGGTTTTCAACTCACCCTTTTAGGCCATTTAATAATTGGCATTCCAGTGTAGGACAGTTTGAGATCATGGCTGCCACACTCCGTCAGAACAGTCTGAGTACAAAGTAGGAAGGTGAAAAGTAGTGAGACAAAAACATTCACTATCTGTATAAGTGTAGTTTGTCCAATATCAATTCACAGCGAGTTACAAAAGACTATGTGGTTGAACCCACCCTCATGTCCTCTAACAGAGCTGCAGCATTCCCAATCCCTGTAGGGACACACTTTTTGTGGGCTGGCAGCTCCTCCAACTTCCCCACAAGGTTCCACAGTCCCTCCAGCTCAAAGGGGGTCAGCACGTGCTGAGGTATGATAACTCCAGGTACCTGTTCTTCTTTGAGCTCTTCTTCCTTGGCCTTGATCTCATTATCAACATCACCGTCGATCCCGTTGGAGGTGCCATTCCTGGAGGGCTCATTGTCTTCAAGATCCGTAGGAGTTAGTCCTGATGGTAATTCAGTTCAGGTGATGAATCAATTCAAGTGATTTATGTGAAAATGAGGAATAAAATAATGACTACTATGCTGAATTATTCCTTACCAATACCGAGCGAATACTTCTGAAACTCAGCTGTGAGGTGCGATACGTTGGTCAGACAGTAGAGGTATCTCTCCAGGACATACCAGCACATCTCATAGTAAAATGGGTAGCGAAACTTTGCTGGCACCTAAAAGAAGAAGCGAAAAATAATTAAGAAAACCAACAAATATCACAGACTATAAAAAGAACCCACCGAGTGTGCAAGTTTTTGTGCATATAGTCACATTTTCTTGCTTCTAAATTGTTTAAAAAGACAAGATCAGACCAAAAAAACTGAATTGTATGAAACTGAATGGAAAGTTTGGGCATGGGCAAAGAAAGAATTCAGTTTTGATCAACTCTGTTTAAAGGAGAACTTTGCTTTTTTTTAACCTGGGGTCTGTTGTCATCTTTCCTTCCATACATGTGAGTGATGTAGAGA
>JBAMHV010000007.1:17556837-17588659 GCA_037177535.1 Pseudomugil gertrudae
TTCTACATCACTCACATGTATGGAAGGAAAGATGACAACAGACCCCAGGTTAAAAAAAAGTGAAGTTCTCCTTTAAGCTGTGAGGTAAAGCATTCATTTAGGAGGATGTGATCAGAGCATTGTAGTTGAAACAAAAATCTATGATCGAGAGGGATCCTGAGCAGTAAATTCCATGGGTACTTTGCTGTGTGAGCAATTTGCAAAATAATTTGATTTCTAATTGCATCTAAAAGCATCAATTTTAATACTTAGTGTTTTAGTCAACAAATTAATGCAGGAGGAGTGATCTACGATTACGTTTTTAGTGCAAATGTAACGCTGGTCTCCAGC
Organism: Pseudomugil gertrudae; assembly: GCA_037177535.1. Classification (NCBI taxonomy): domain Eukaryota; kingdom Metazoa; phylum Chordata; class Actinopteri; order Atheriniformes; family Pseudomugilidae; genus Pseudomugil; species Pseudomugil gertrudae. The sequence continues at coordinate 17,557,168 of JBAMHV010000007.1, forward strand.
TACATCGCAATGCAAAGCTCATACAAAACTATTCAAATTTTTATGAGCTTTACTGAAACAGGTATTAAGTTTTTAAATAACATTTATGAGACAAAGACAACATTAGAGTCAGTAATTGGTGTTGTAGGTTAATCACTTTAGTAGTGATACAGAGAAAAATAAAATTCTCCTTTAGTCCTAAAAACTTTACAATTAAAAATAAATTTAAAAAAATCAATGTTTTTTAAATTAAGAAGTAAAATAATAAGGACAGCAGTGGTAGGTTCAGATATAACAGTGCTTCTCACCCGTGTGCGGTCCTCAATGGTATAGATGTTCAGCTGCATGGGGATGTTAAAGCTATGTAGGAAATTTCCTCCAAACACCAAAGTGTCCTCTGGCGTGTAAACGGCATGGATCCACCCTACAACATAAAACACGCAGCATGTTGAGGGAATGCATTGGTGGGTGTGTGTGTGTGTGTGTGTGTGAGGCCTGTTCGTGTGTGTGTGTATAACAGAAAATACTAAAATAACAGACCTGATGGAATAATGAAGGTGTTGCCCTGCTTGAGCTCTATCCTCTGACAGTCAAAACACTTGTCCCCCAGGAAGATGTCTCCCTGTTTTCCTGATAATACCCAGTTTTCATACATCTCCAGGTTCTGAGGAGTGGGAGGAATCAGCCAAAATACCTGGAAGTGCGACAGGTAAACAATCACAAGTCAGGTCATGAGAGAAATCCAGACACACTGAGTTTTAGATTTCATCAAGATTTCTCATTTAAATTGTGGCATCTAAAATATTTGAACCACGACATCTTTACTTGTTAAACATCTAAAACACTCTGTATAAAAACTGATTTGTTACATTCAAGTTCAGAAATTCATTTCCAGACATTTGCTTCTATGAGACAAAGTATAGAGTCTGCTGTACTGAGAGTGGTGCCACTCTGCATGTTGCATGGACTGTAAATGCAAAATCTGAATCATACTCTGTTGAAAAGGATATTTTAATGCTGGTTAAATCTTTGATTTTGCTATGAGAAATATAGAAATAGATCTCAATTATTTTTCCCAATTAAAAAAAAAAAGACTCAAGATAGTAAATCATGGATACGATTACGAGTATTTGCCCATTAAAAAATATCCATTGCATTAGCTAACATTTTCATAAGACAAAAAATACATACATAACAGCAATAGTGAAATAAGTTTCCACCTAAAAAGCAAAAGTATGCAGCCTTTTAAGCCTGACTGACCTTTCCACCTCGCAGAATGTGGTACCAGACTGAGGTACCCCCAAAGTCAATGTGGAAATCTGTGAAGCAGCCCTGCACACTCATGAGGCAGTACCTGATAAATAAAATTAAAAAAGGATGGAAAATATGTTTAATTTTTATATCAGATAAAAAATCAGCAGTTTGTCTAGTACAGGAAGCTTTTCCTGCTTTACTCACTTCTGCACTTTGGGATAGTGCATATCAATGATGGCATTAGTGGAGTCCCTTTGCCTCTCTTTGAGGTGCCTGGGCCACATGTTGTCCACCCAGTCAATGAGGTCCACCTGGAGAATATAGAGGAGAAATATAACTGAGAAAAATGTCAAGGAAAAATAAAAATTACTACTACAACCCAGAAAACTCAGCTCAGAAAACATCCCAGGTGCCAACTAGCCTGTTTTTCTGCCCTGTCAGAGAAGCTCTGGAAAGTTCTCAAGCGCTGAGACTAGATACTGTCACGATTCTCACCGATGACGGCCGTTTGACCAGATTCTCCAGCCTTGTGTGGCTGAACTCCAGGCTGATGACGTTGTAGAGTTTCTCTCTTTCTGATGGCGGTGTCTCATAGTAGCGCCGCCACTGAGCCATCGACATTTCAATTCCTTTCTGGGTGTTCACGTCCATTACGTCCACAATGCGCCGACTACCTGCGAGAAAAGAACCAGAAGTTCATCAGTAAGCACCAATGAAACCGAATCAAATGCCCAAATAGATCCTAAATACGCCTTCTTTATCTGTAATCATTATGCTCATTTTTGTTGTGATCGAATGACCTTGTATGTACAAAAAATATGCCAAAGCTTCGATGTTTCTTATGAGACTTACCAACAAAGAGTTTGACGTCGCTCACACTGAAGTCAGGGTCGGGCATTCTGCGAGAGAGAAATGTAGAAAGATGTAAACGTGTGCTGGTGGTGACATGGCTAAACAAAAACACTAACTTACTCAAGGCCAAGCCCATCGCTTGTCTCAAAGATTATGGGGTCTCTGAGTCCTTCTCTCTGGATATACTCATAGGTGAAATCTAAACAAGAGCACAGAAAATGAACCTGAAGAGATAATCCTGAAAGTACAGCTATAAAGCTTTACCAGGACAAAGTAGCAGAGACATATTGTTAAATGGTTAGCATGACACCTAATGATATTGTGACTTACAAATTTGTCTTAATTATTTTTCACCTTTTCCATCCATGAGTTTGATAAGATCCGAGCCGAATCTCCTACAAACCAACTTCTCATCCAGGTCAAACATTCGTTTCCCTTCAATTTCATCATCTGAGATTCCGTCATCCTGGTAGCGGCGACGCGTACCTGTACGCTAAAAACAGAAAGTGAGTTTAACTCTCAATCAAACATCGCCTTTTTAATATGCACTGAGCAACTGTAATAAGACAGCAAGCTACTCCCTTTGGTTCATATGGTTCTGTCCTTGTAGACTTTTACCTTTGATTTGTTTGTGTATTAATATGAAACCATTTGCCACTTAACTCAGTCTGAGGATGGAAACAAATACACACCTTTAATGAAAGCTAAGACGTGGAGCAACACTGCTATACGTGCCGGTTATATGCAGCAGATTTTCCCCACACAGAACACCGACTTTCCCTTTTCTTTTAGATCTGTCTTTGATCAGCTCTCAGCGTAAGCAAGTTTGTATACAGATTTAATGACACATTCACACCAAGATAGTCAGTGGCACTAAGTGTCAGTCTCAGAGCGGGTTAGGACAGGTTTATTATAGGGGACCTCACTTCAAAGTTATCAACTCAAGTGAAATAATCGATGGAAGCATTTATCTGAGAATATCAAAATATCTTACAGAGACAGTTCAAGTGTATATTTTGACAAAAACAAAATAACCAAACAAAATTATACAAATATAATGTAATTAATGAAAAATAAATGTTTCCTAATTTACCTCCTTTAAAAAAAAAAAAATAATAGCGTTATCCTTAAATTACAGAGTTAACTTAAATTAAATAAAGTACGTAGACCTTTTCTTTCCAGCGGTTGCCATGGTGACTCCATGTTTCTGGGTTCCATTGATGATGGCTTTTTAAAGTCTTGGTGCACATGATAAACTCAGAGTTATCTAACTCAGGGTTGATTAAACCAACTCAGAACAGCTGTTGTGAAAAGTTTCTCATCTCAGGCTTTATTAACTCGGAGTTACCTCTCAAACTCAGTTTGTTAAACCACCTTTGTGAAACGGACCCCTGGACACGACCACTGACTCAAGATCATGTTAAAAAAGATAGAATGAAGAGGAAAACTCTTCACATCGAGCCGACAGTCACCACGCTTGTCTGCATCAGAATGCAAATGATCCTGCACACCGCTATAAAATTAATTGTTCTACATGTGGAGGCAGACCAGAGGTAGTTTAAAACAATGCCAGTGTGAGCAGGTCTCAAAACAACAACAACAACAAAACACTTTAGAGTAACTGGTCAAATACAACAGAAAGGAAGTGCAATTACAATATAACAAAGTACCAGAAAACCTCTAAACGATTATACATGTTTAAAATTTAAACTAATAAGAAATTGTGCCACCAATGGGAGGGGTTTACTGCATTTAAATACAACTAAAATTCCCAGCAGCGCTAAAAAAATGTAAAAATAAATAAAATAAAACGCCTTTCATCCCAGACACGGATAAAAAAAATCACAATAAATCAAACCAAGCTGAAGGATGACGAGAAGGAAACAAACAAAGCATTGCAATAGCAGGGGTTAATCTTCCACACACCCCTCCCCTGTATGCCCCCCTTGCCATTCACCCCTATGCAGCATAGCTTGACTAGACAGATGGATCAAGCACAACACTCCTCCACTGAGACATCCCCACCCCCATCCCTGTACCACAACAAATGAAGTATTATCTAAACGTTTATGCTTCTTAGTTTCACAACAGTGCACTACAGTGGCAGTACCTATTAACTTCCAACACAAAGCACAAAACCATAGCTAACACATTTAGAAAAAGATTAAACGGCATGTAGAATTAATTACTTTGATATTAAGACATTTATAAAGTTATTTTATCCAACAAATAATGTTGCTGAAAACCTACCAAAGAAAACATATATATATATATATATATATATACACACACATACAATTACAAAAAATATACTATTTTTTAATCCAGCTATAATACATATGTTATTGTATTGTGTGTAAATTGAAAGTTTATTGCAAAAGGAAATGGTTATAAGGAGGTAAAGCGACTCCCAGGAAAAAAAGGCTGTCAGGTTAGTTGTTGAACTTGACCTTCTATTGAACTCAGGGTCTTTACACAAGTTCATTACCGACATTATCAGGAAACACAAAACACACATTTATCAACGGGCCAAAATAAAGCAGGCCATTTCAGACAAACTCAACACTTCCTGTTCGTTCAAGTCATTGAATGAATAATGTAAAAATACACACGTTTGATGTCAAACCCAACTAATTCACGGTGTAAACAGGAAAGAGTAGCCTTTTGGTTAAGTTACTTACCAGACGTTTGCTGTACCGTGTATGAGGATCTTCCATAATCTAAAGGGAGGAGGAAGAAAAGTTACGCGTTAATGTTAAAACAAACCAACAAAAAAACTCAGTGATTGCTGCTATATCTTACTGTGATTAATTCTGCGAGAAAGAGACACACACCTCTCTATGGGTACTGTCTATTTAGTTAGCAATGCTACCATTAGCCGACAGTGTAGCTTTAGCTAGCAAGCTAAGGTTAGCATCACACACAAAATTGCAAACATTTTTGTGACGCTTTCGTTTTTGTATACGACCAAGTGCAAATAACCGCAGCTTTGTATTAACAGTTTTAATAAGATTTAACGTGTATATCCACAGTTAATATTCAACCGGAATCATCTGTTCGCGTAAACTAGCTCAGTTGACAATCCCTTTCTTAAGTCCCCAGCTACCATTAGCATTTGCTAGCTGACGTTAGCCCATATAATGCAGTCACAAGCTTTTCATCTTTACCTCTGCGTTTTAACTCCGTTCAGACGTAGCGGCCAAAGTAACGTGTCTTAACTAAAGCGTCTGACGCCTCTCAGTAAAGTTTCTCTCCATGTTATGCCACAAGAGCTCCGTATATTGTTGTTTTTATTATTGAGCGATAAAGTTAGTAGGATTCGTCGCTCCGGGCCGCCATTTCAGCTGGTCAGAAAACACACACTCACATACGCGTAAAAAAAAAGAAAAGAAAAGGTTTTGAACCCGCCCCGTTGTTCTGAAATATTAGCATAGCGCCGCTCCTATTGGACACAAACGCTGCTATTTAAAAAGATTAAAATACATCAACATACAAGTATACTTGGTTTGTATTTCTGGTGTGACGACTGGTGGCAGATTAGTTTTACCTTAGAGCTAATACGGAAGTAAAACATTCAATCAAAACAATGTTCAGTTAACAAAAGATATATCAAATATACAGATCTATTAACCTTCCTGAGAATGGTTATGTTGAAAATAAATATTTAAAATCCTTTTATTCCTCAGAAATATGTTATTAGATGCAAGTTTTTTTTATTTTTTAAAAAAAGGGTACAGTACACATTAATTAAGTAAAAATTTAATATTTTAGCCGCTGATTATTTCCATGGGTTGTAAGTATGTTGATGTCATTTACCGTAATAATCTTAAAAAGAAAGGAAATTGTGTTTAAAAAAAGAAAAAAGAAGCAGCACCATGTAATTACAGTCCTACAAAATGTAAATTTAGTCTCTGGTGAAATCCATTATAGCACATTTTCATTTATAAAAGTGACTTAATGAACAAATAATGGGAATTATAAGATTACATTGTGCTATTCAGACACAGATTAGACATGACTACACACCTGATTGGACCTTTATTTTCAGCTTTTTCTAAAATACAGACTGTAACCTCTTCTAAGATGGTAAACTTCTCCACAGCAAGGCCCTGACAGATGTTTACATACATACATACATACAGTCGCCTCCTGTTGTGGTATGTAGCTATTTGTAGTATGTATTGTCCAGTAGTACTGGATCTAGGCCATGTAATGCATCATAATGCAGCAGACAAAGTTTTTAACAATCAAAGTACAACATACTGTTCTAAGCTCAGGAAATTTTACTCTATATTATCACTAGCACACATACATACCAGATACATTTATGGATGCATTTACAAGTTTACAGAATTTAGATTCTCTTTGATCAGGTTGAACCAGTAAAAGACTTATTAATATAGATTTCATGTTGGAAATTAAACATTGAACTTAATTAGTGCTGTTATTAAGTGTGTCAGTAAATATAGTTAATTAAACTGCATTATAGCATCCACAGGAAGTCCAGATATGTTATGGCCCAGAGACAGGCACTGTCTGTAATTTATAACCTAAATAAACATATGAAAAGACATAAATGATTAAAAAAAAACAATAATGCAAGGTGTCTTCATGAGAGGTAAAAAAGATCTGACATAAACCATAAAGAAAATGACATAAAACATTTGCACCACAAAGAGATATTAAAACTAAATGGAACATAACATTTCTTCATCTAGACACAGACATTGGCCTACCTAGAATAAATGCAAATATTTACACAGACTGGAAAAAAGACTAATAAATGCATCTGCTCAAAACACAACTAAAGACACAGAACCAGCAAAAATATCAGGAATTTTATTCAACACAAACAAAACGAGCGCACCCTTGTGCAAACCCCGCCCCAGCCAGTGCCGATGGGCCAGTCTCTCCAAACGACAACGAAACGGAGAAAAAAGGGTCAGAAAATCCTTCAGAATTACAGATCGATGCATAAATCTCAGCATATGATCAGTGATCAGACAGCAGGATGCTTCCCTCCGCGCGAATAGATTATCAACGGGAACACACACCTACACACACACACACACAACACAGACAAAAAAAACGAGGAAGACGCAGATCTTGGTACAACGCACAGTTTTATTACATAACAGGCTTTACTGAGTTGACACACAGTGAGTGACAGCTGCAATTACAGACTCATACACACACACGCGCGCATAAAATATCACACTAATTTCATTGAAGTAATGACAAACTACTTAACTGGACATATATTTTCGCATTTTAGAGCTTAAAAAACATCAGTGTTTTAATTTACCCTCGGACATTTTCTCCTAAATCGACACTTCTCTGAACGACCGTTCCTTCGACGCACCACCAGGGGGCGCTACTCTGCTGCAGAGCGAAGCATGAAGATTAGGAATCACGTGATAAGCCAGCTGTCTCATAATAGGACGACTTGAGAAAAAAAATACACATCGACACGTTTCAAACACTATACAGCAAGAAAATAAAGTGATTGGTGGAAGGAAAAGAAGCAGAATGGGCATGTTTATCTCTCTTTAAATAAAAAAGTTATTTTTTCCCAAGAAACAATTAATGGCTTGGACAAAAACGGGGCAACATCACAGGTATGTTCTTCTCTTGGAGATATCCGCTCCCTACAAACAAACAAACAGGTAATAGATGTGTTTAAACGTTGAAGTGTGCAAGTAACAAATATATAATGTTAGAAGTTGATATTTCACCTGTAAAATCTTTTATGAGAAGAAGCTGTAGAGATAGGAGAACCCAACGATCCCAATGATGGCACAGCAAAGAGTAATCATCATTTTTTTCTGGAAATTTAGTGGGGAAAAAACAAACAAGTAGGCATCCAGCAGTCAGACAACAGGCTTTATGTCATGGACCAAACACACTGCTCCATTTGCATTTATAGAGGTTTGTTTGAGGAACTTATTGAGGAAAGAACAAAGGGTCAGAGGGGTGTGTATGTGTGTGTATAAGAGAAAATGTGACAAAAACTTACCTCCTCTTCTGCCGCAGTTATTAAAAGCTGCACTTTGCAACACAGTGGTTAATGTGCAGTGTCAAACCACGTGCTGACAACCATGAAACACATTCATACAACTGTCATCAAAAAGGGGGAAACATTCAGTCACATCGACTTTGTGACTCAAACAGAAATACAGTCAGCCAGTCTTTATAAAACCAAATATCTTTAATCTCTTAAGTAATTTTCATTTAACAAAAAGAACAAGTGTACAAACACCATCGTCTGCCTGTGCTGAAGACAGACGACGATTATTTTTACAAAACAAATGTGCTGGGCCGCTCCCATTTTCAAGTGTTTTAAGCCATGACTGAAAGCAGGCGAACTGTGATTCTGTAAACTGTCAGCGTTCCTGTACTCTGAAATAATCGTGACCATTTACAGCTCTGTTTCGAAAGTTGTCCAGTTTAATAATAGTATGAAGCTGCAGCAAGCCTGCAGTAAACACAGTCGTCGCATTTTACCATACTCTTTTCACCTCATTTATATCAGAAGTCAGAAAAAATAATGGCCAAAGCATGTAACACAGTTATGATTGCATCACTGCAGGCCTGCATATAATAAACTGGTCTTTGGGTTAGAAATATACCAGTCCAGTCCTCTCACAGGAGAGATCAGAATGAGATATCTTACTGTAGCTTTGGCTTTTCATTTATGTGCAACTTCACAGGCTCATTAACATCAAGTAAAATAAAAACAACTATTACTGGATAGGAGACACTAGTGTTACTACGAGCCTCTCTGCAAACTCTTTGGTGTTTCTACTTAATAAGCAGGCGAACATGCACTCATATCTAAACAAGTCAATGATTTGAGATGATGTTTCTACCCAACGCTTAACTGTTTTTCATAACTACAGCAGCCCTCTAAGCTTCAGAATAATAAAAACATCACTAAGTTTCAAGTGGAAAAAACGGGACACTTTCAGGTTTGTTTAAAAAACTAATATTAACTCTACAGCTTACATAATTGGATCAATTTTGATTTAACTACATATTCTCACATGTGAAAGTGCAGGAACTGCCCCCCCCAAACAACAAGATCCCAGAGAGGTGAACATTCAGTAGCTGTAAAGTTGTATAATGTGTCAAGGCTCATAAAGGCAATGATTATTGATCTAGTTCATGTGATTCTTGCATAGTTTAACACACGTATAACAATTACAAATGGTGAAACTGGCATCAAACGTGAACAGTGAAATGCTTGGCGACACTGGAGTGACGAAATGATCGGTTACTTTTCATTTCCCTTTTCGCCTCCACAGAGGTGCAATAAGGTGTTGTTCCCCAATTCCTCATTTGCAACATCCTCAAAATGTCCAACGCCAAAGGAGTCAAACAGTCATCTTCTCTTTTCCAGAAGAGGTAAAACCAGCTTTTCTCTTTTACTGGAAGGTTGTTAAACCCATTTGGAGTGATCGGGATACTTTTCTTTCACATTTACTGATGAGAACAGAATGAACTGGATGGTGAAACAAGATGCAGCCCTACTTCAGCGTCTGGGTAAGGATGATGATGATGATGATGACAACAATCACAGCACAGACTACACCAATGATGATCATCTTCTACAGAGGGGAGAGAACAGAGACAAGGGAAGGATGGAGTTACCAACAAAGTGCATGAGTACTGGAATGACTCCACAGACCAACACCAGCTGAAACAAGGGTCTAACTCTCCACTAACACCGCTTTGTTTGTGCAGCAGGAACCAGAGCCGAGTGATGCAGATTGGTGGAACAAAAAAAACTCACACCCAAAAGCTACAAAACAGAAACACACCTCAAGTAAATTCCTTGGATAGAAAGAAAGCTTGAGGAAAAGCATGCACCATACCCCCACCTGCTGTGGTATCACAGTAGATATGTGCTCCAGTTACTCACCATTACCTCCTCAATCCTACCGACAACCCAATTATGAGAGCTAGAACTGCCAGCACGATCAACACAACCACCACAATTATTATCATTTTCTGTAGGGAATAAGCAAGAACAGAGTCTGATCAGATCCACATCAGAGCAGGAAATGATTAAAAAAACTAATCTGTGCAACAGTCATGGTAACAATTACTGCTACACAAACTACACACTTCAGATGGGGGGAATTACTAAGCTAATGCTGATTATTTTTGTAAATTATTTAATTTAAAAGAAACAAATAAATAGTAAAATAAAAAACTATAAATTAATGAAGCAGTTTTAAAATATTTCAGCTCTTCATTACACCGTCTGTGGATGAGCACAGCTTCATTCATACAAAACTATCAATCCCTTTGCTGAAAAAATAAAAAGTATCAAATAAATTTCTTTGCCTCCTAAACCATCTTCACACATTTTTTTGCGTCAGAAGCAGTAAATGTAAATAAAAGTTGTCAGTTTTAGGGCAAATTCAATTCACCAAACCAGGATACATCAGAGAAAATACTATACATGCATGCTAGATTATATTAGCAGACTGACTGCCTCACCAAGATGAATATAGGTTAAAAATGTGCTGACACAGCAGTGAAACTATAAAATCTATGACTTGAAAAAGTCTGCACATACGTTTTTTTCTGATAAAATGTAAGTGAAGCAATAAAAACTTCACATCATGGGTTATCTTTGCATTTGTTTCTAAACAAACTCGGCTCTGTTCATCAAAACCGTTTGTTAAAAGTAACACAAAAAAAAAATCAACATTGTGCAACAGCAAGAAAAGAAATAGTGTCCTAAAATAAAAGACAACATGCAGAAATCTTGTTAAAAACAATAAAAAAGAGCAAAGTTGTGAGTGTGAGTGAGAGAGTTTGTGTTTCAGTAGGAGGAAGCGGGCTGGTCTTGATTCTGGTTCTTCACAATGGGAAAGTCACAGCTGTTTTCAAAGCACAGGGATCCACAAGGCACAGGGGGGAGGCTTGGTATGAGGGTTGGGGCTGATCACAGGTCAGGATCACCTAATGGTGGGGAGGGCTTTTCACGTTGTCCGGGTTTCCCAAAAGCAGATTAACTCCAGTCTGTTCCGCACCAATTCTGTTCCACTGGAGCTGGAACATGGCGGCATCGGTTTGCCGAGTTTTTCCTCACACCAAGACTCAAGCTAGTTCCGAATGCTTCCTGACTCGCATGAAGAAAACGCACATAAAGAAGGAGAGCATACTTCCACGGCACATTTGCTGCACTCGCCAATAAAAAAATTTAAAAAATAAAAATTTGGTTTGCTTTTGGGAAACCAGTCCGTCTCTGAGCATCCACTCACACGGCGAGCCTCTTGCTGAAACTTTGCAGCTTTCTTAGTGTCTGCAACGGCACGCTCCACAAAGCCCACTGACTGGTCCATGTTGCTCTCGATCCTGTCAATCATCCCACCCTGACAGGAACGGTGTCAGAGGAAGCAAAAGGAAACAAGCCGAATGAGAGAAACGGACACAAAGAGTGCAACATTCGTGTGTGAGGAGAGATGGAGGAGGATGGTCTGCACGTGTGTTGTGTGAATGTGTCAAATAGCTTAAAGAGCAACAGTCTACAAATAAGAAAAAGGGAAATAAAGAGGTGCAAGCAGATTCAGGTGAAATACGGAAAACCAACAGTACCTTGCGCGATTTGGTCTGGTACCTTACAGCTTTTTTGGTCTGTTCCTTTGCCTCTATTATATGATCCACTGACTGGGATACATTCTGCTCTATGTTGTCAATGATGTCACCCTGAAAAACACAGAACATCCAGTAAAAATGACAGCAACACTTCTCTGGCACAGTACCAGGCTTTGAATGAATCATTAGTCCACTGACCAGGATTCAAAGTGTTTTAGGAGATTAGTTTGAGCAGCTGTAACAATTCCCAGGAGTTTTTAAAGCTCGTATTAGAGTAGATTTGATAAGAGTGTCATGGACATTTTATTCACAATCATTTCTTCCAACTAAAAACTGGGAAAAGACTTTTCTATGAATTCACACAACACAGACACCGACAGTGTGCACCCCTTACCTCAAATAAGCCTTTCCCTCAGAATGCATGGTGTAAGCAGCAAAACACACACACACACACACACACACACACAGTGGCCAACTGTTAAACAACATGTGCGCCATACAAGTCTGAAGTTCTGATGTCAACTATGAGACTATTTCTATCTTGCTGAATACGTTTCTGTTCCATTATGTTGGGGATGAGTTGGAGGTGGCAGAAGAGATGTAAGAAAAGGGTGGAGCTGGAAAAAGATAAAACAGATGCAGATCACCTGTCAGACCACAGTAATAGCAGGAAAGGAGAAAATAAGGAGGAAAAAAGAGGCTGATGACTGGAGATGGAATGGATAAATGGATGTGTAATGATCAGAGATGAGTGTACCTGGCTCTCCACCAGCATGGCAATGTCTACAAACATATCATGCAGCTCCTTGATACTACTTTCCAGACGAACAATGTCTTTATGTCTGGCTTCAATCTCACTCAGGGCTTGTTTTGATATCCCAGAATCCACAATCTGCAGGGAGGAAAAGTTTATCGTCACCACACAGAATCAATACGAACCGACATCGATCTCAATTTCAGATTTTTTACATTGAATCACGTCCATCACGATCACTAAGAGAAGTCAAACTGGTCGGGATAAGGAAAGAAACATAGCTGCAGACACATTTTCACTGTTGACTTGAGCTTTCTGTTCTTGTCGGGTGGCTTTTGCCGAGATCTTTATGCAACAACCAGTCTTACGGAGTATAAGTTATATTAATCCATCCAGCCTGATAATCCTGAACAATTCTTCCAGTAGAATCTCCTTTAAATCCACTGATAAATTTCTATAAATGTAATGAGAAAGTCAGACTTTGACAGATCCCCAGACTTTGACTGAAAACCTTACATTAATGTGAAATCTGGCCTACTCATATCTAAAAATATCACCCTGAGCTGTGTGTCCTTGTGCAAGGAATTTTTCTTCCATTTGTGGTGATAACAACCATGTTTTATCAATCCGAGCCCAAACTTGCAAAGGAATTTTTGGGCAGCTCCCTGAACTGAATGACACATGCTGTTTAGCTGCACAGTGAAAGGTTTCCTGCACATCTTGAGCCAGTCTAGCTGTGTCAACACATACCTTTAGGACACCTTTTTATTTGTTAAATGTGAAAAACTCTGAAGTGACAAGAAAAATAACCTTCACCCGAACAAGGTCAAAAAAAGCTAGATGAAAGTTTTTTTACTTTCAGGTTTGAATTTACAAAACAGGCCGCATGTTTGTGAATAAACAGTGGGAAAGCACGCAACATGGACAGCCTTACCCCTGCAGTGAACACAGCAGCATTTCCACTCTCCAACATCTCCTCCAGCTCTTCATCAGTTGTTGCTTTTCCAGCTAGACCAGAAAACAAAAGATTAAATTTGAGCCCCACAAGACAACAGAACCATCATGCATCTTTGTTTCAGTGTATAAAGCTACAACTTACTGATCTCCAGTTGTCTCTGAATACGGCCTTTACTTCTCTCCCTGAAGTCCACCTGAGCTTCATTATACTTTGTCATTACTTCCACAAACTTCCTGGACAACACTGCATGCTGGGAGACAGGGTAACAATCAACTAGCCCGTAACTAATAACAGAGTCTTGATGTCAAACATGTTTATCAGGTGTTGAATAATTAATAACAATTAGGTTTAAAGAAACTTTGAGGGATGCAGTGCCATCCAACAACTTAAACTGTAAACTGTAACTAAATGGTGACATAACACCAAGCCCTTTGCTGTAGACCCATAATGTGGTTTGTCCCCATCGGGCTACTGTAGCAGTAGCTTTGAGTTTGAAGGAGGAAGCAGAGCATTTTGCTGCACAATCTGATCATTATGAGGAAATCAGGCTGCATAATACATAAGAAATAAATTATTACAGCAACATTAACATGTGCTACACTGCTCTCTCCTCAGAGGAAGGTTAGTTTCTGTGCAACATTAATGAGTGGTGAGCATGCGAGCAGCAGCATGGAAATGCAATGCAGCTGTCCTTAACTTTATAAAGACAGAGGTGTTCATTTCTTGATAAGTAACACAACTTTTGTCATTTTAATAATCATGTTTCCTTTATATGCTTGAGCCTTATAAAGTTCATTAAGAATAAAGTGTCCTTTTTAAATATTTTTCTTATTTTACCATAAAACTAATAAGAAACAGCACATGCTATTTCAGCATCAATTTGTAGTTTTTCAGAGCTCTCTGGCTTTACTTAAACATATAAAATTACATCTAATTACATGTAATAAAATCAGAAGTATGATAAAAGATAACTACCGAAAATAAATTAAAAAAAGATTTAGTTATAAAATACCTTCATTAAAAAAAAGAAAAGTTTTTTTTAAATAAATCTGCTTCATTCAAATGATTTTGGATGGTGTGATGAGCCAAGTTTACCTGTGATTTACGTATCCGCATGTCAGCCGACACCCTCTCCTGCTGCTGCTCCGACTCCAGATTCCTCTCAATAGCTGGGAAGCAGTCCAAGTTGCTGAGTTATGACCGGAACTTAATTTATCACACATCATTGCACATTAAATCAAATTAGCATTGATCTATTTTGACAAGCAGCGTGTATGCGTGTGTGTGTGTGTGTGTGTGTGTGTGTGTGTGTGTGTGTGTGCGTGCGTGTTAGTAGGTGGGTTGGTCGGACGACCTACTCTTGAGCTTGTTTCTTGCATTGTTGGCCATCTTCTTTATGTCATTAGTGATCGCTTCCAAATCATCCTGCGTTTCTGAAAATGAAGCAGCATATGAGTAACTCGCGAGATGACACAGCTGCACGGATGTTACATTCAAATGAATTTATCTGAAGCAATTAGTCTTTAAAAGATAAAATATTAGATATCTTTATAGCATCTGAGCTGTATTTCTTCTCGTATATCTAGTCAGAGATTAGCAGAAGAAAGCTGGTGGTAGTGAGAGGTCTTACTCTGATCTGATGTAGGAGCAGACAGGATGACAGAGTAAAGCTTTTTGACTTCAGCCACATTCTCATCAATTTTATCAATACTGCCCCTGATGTCCTCAATCTGAAACATACATCATGAATTTCAAATAAAAGTGCTGATAAACACAAGAGAAGCGAGCCTGATTTCCACACACGTGCACTGACCTGAGAGAAGAACTCGTCCATGAATGCAGCATTGTCCACAGCAATCTCCACCTCGTCATCATCTTGATCACACGTCTAATGGAAGAAAAGTTTCATTTACTACACACATACAGCTCAAAACAAGTGTCTGTGTTTTTGTTTGTATAAAGTCCTTATTCATCAATTTATTAATATTTTATTAAATAAATGTTAAATGTCTGTTTTTATTCATATGTACAGACAAAAGAGATCCAGCCACAAATAAGAGAGAACAACTCAATGATGTTTGGATGGATATGTAAATACATTTTTTTATGATAAATACAAAGTTAAATATAGAACTGGGAATTATCCAATGAACTCCGTAGTGTGAATAACTTAACTCATTTCCAGCTCCACACCCTGTGTTTTGATTTCCTATTAAACTATTATGGAAATATCCTCTTAAATGAACAACAGGTCAAACCCCCCTAGTGAGGATAAATGAGTGGTTTAAACGCATGGCAGAGACTGCCGTGTTGGGAAAGATGATTCCCGTATGGCAGGGGTCACCATTTCGTCTCACCTCCTCCTTGATGGCTACCTTCCAGAAGGTTTCAGTGGTTTCAACATTTAAATCAATGGCTCATTGACAAGCAAGTGCAGAAGATGACAAGTTGTTGGATAACCGCTTAATTTAAATCAGGTGTGTTGCACGAGGAAAAACGCTAAAACCTTCTGGATGGTTTCACTAAGACCCCGGCCGTAAGGACTGCATTAGAGGTCTAACCCCTTAGAGAGGTGGCAGGAGGATAGATTCATTTATTACTCCTATCAATTTCTCCATTACTTCTGTTGTGTTGACTTGTGAACACTGAAATGTATGTGAAGTTATAATAAAAGAAATAATGTTCAAAAGAATAAATAAACCACCTGAATCCAGTCAGACACAAAATATGATGGTGCACAATTATTATTCTCAAGATATAAAATACATCTTTTAATTTCTCATATATAGCAACATGGAGAAATGAAGAGATGCACAATATGTATCCCCCTGAATTTAGAAGTTTGAAAAAAAGTGAACACACACACAAACACACACACAAATCCACTAGGGGCTCAAAAAACAGATGTTAAAAAGGCCAACTTCACAGCAGAAATAATCATCACCCAACAAGATTCACTTTTGCTCTTCAAAACCTGAGGCTCCTTCCTTCTTTTGTATAGTCTACACTCACATGGGTATTTATATGGCCAAAGAAAAGAAAAATCCTCTTCTCAGTTTAAGTAAATGATCTGCAGTCACTCAGGTCTCAGTTCAACAACATTAAGATAAGGTCAACCGAATACCTGCATACAGTAAATGTTTTCAGGTAAATACCTGCAAACACTGTGTGAGCTGCTTTTTTCCCTTCCCTGATAATGTGAGCTCATTCCAAAGTTACTGCCAGGATTCATCAGGCTCAAACTGGGAAAACATGTGGATTTGCTACCACAGTCCAGAACTTAACTACTAACTTCAGGATGTACTGGAAGACATCAGCGGTGAGACTGTCCGATCATTACTCGAAATTAATACCTGAACATTGTAGTTTCGGTAAACCTATGCAAAGTTACTCAATTTAAAAGCCAAATGTCAACCAAAGAAATTTCCAGGCAACTGTACTTTCCTAAACATTGAATAACTCACGTGATACAATAACAGAAGCATCATTTATGCATTTGCGCATCAAATGAGCATTAAACAGTAAAAGCAACCTACAGGAGAATAACCCAAAGCAGCACTGATGCCTTTTAACGTATTATTAGCATCAAATTAGCTTCACTATTAATCTATAAATCAAAGACTATTCTGTGATAATCTGGTAAATTTTATGTAAAAATGTCTTAAGAAACTCATGGTGTTTACAGTACGCCAAATAAATGGCTTCCTGTTTAGTTAGTGTAAATCAACCAGTAATACTGGTCTGACTCTAATCCGCATACACCCAATAAATTTATTAAAAATGCCAGTCACTCTGCTGATGTCAATAAATGTGTCACAACGAGCAGTCGGTAAACACAAGAAAAGACTTCTGGATATTTACATTGGAGGAGGACGGCCCGACACAGAAACTCTGGCTTTAATAATGACTTTAAAAGCTCCAGAGTAAACACGTTTCAAATCCAGGATTTTAGTTCGATGGAAGGAAACGCAACAAGAGAAGAGAGGCAGCTCTTGTTCCCTCCTGTTACATTACTTCTGCTTTTAGAGTAAATGTGTTCGTTCACGAGTTGAACCAGCCGATCACACTCTCCACGCACAAAGTGTGAGCGAGTCTGAAGTCTGGACTCCTCAGGTGTGACAGTCAGGTGTGCAGAAGGTCAAAGTCAAAGCATGGAACGAGTCAGCAGTCACGGCTGCTGTTTTACCCGCTCTAGTATCAACAGAATCGGCCTCCATCTCCACAGATAGAGGGTGAAAACATCAATGTCATCTTTGTAATTGTTATTCCACTTTTCCTTGCAAATAGAGACACTCTGTTCTTTTGTTATTCAAAACAGAGTTAAATCTGCAGACTTGTTGACAGAATATTAATTCACCATCTATTCGCGAAGTGACGTGAGAGTTCAATCATTTCTAATATGAGCTATTTTTAACAATTAAAATAATAACTTCAACCTCATAATAAGCACTAGGTTTGAGAGTTTTAGACTGCTTTAGTCTTTAACTTCCTAGGCCTCTAAAATTTGAATTGCAAATATAGACATGACTATTTGGCTCAGCTGTAACCAGCGGCAGGTGTAAACGGAGAGTTTCCTGGACAAACACTGACAAAGCACTCATTTCTGAATCCCTGGCATGGTTATTCAAACTTGACACTTCAGTTCACACATTATTCTCCCTCACAGTGTTTCTGCAGCGGTGAGATAAGAACAAGCACTCACTTCCTTCCACTGTTTCTCATTCAGCAGAAACCGGAGGAAAGTGACCAATGTGTGCAACAAACCAAACAGCCAAAGGCGACACAAACTGGTTTTAATGCAGGACTTTTAGAAGGAGCGGCTTCAACCAGTTCTTGCTCACCTAATTACTCAACCATTACTGTCAGAAGATAGAAAAACTCATTCTTGGATCACATTGTTTTACTCATAAACTTCGTGTTTCTGCTGATAAGTTTAGATGTTAACATGAAAGTGGTGAGCACATCAGAGCCTTTGTGTAAGTGTGTCAGCAAACCCTGCAGAGGCAAATTGGATTTTCTCTGAACTAGCAAAATAAATAAATAAAATAAACTATAATCTCATGCTGAATATTGTGCAATCGTCAGAATCTTTCACACAATGGAAAACATTTGGTCAGTTGGGCACAAAGATTATGAAACGGCACTCGTGTCGCTCATGAAGGTCCATATGTCAGTTTGGAGACCGGCTGCAAAAGCCCATTACACTTATTCTGCACATGAAGCTCCATATGTCATCTTGCATAATTCCCCTCAACAACATGTGATGCCTAAAAGAGTATTGCGGTAAGCCAAACAGTCTCAGAGATGATCATTAAATTTACATTCTCCCACACTTCACATGACATCATTATTATGACAAGTTTAGAGACAGAGTTGCCAATATGTCCACTCTCTCATGTATAATCCATCAACTCTTGATCTGTGGTGCTTAAAGCTGCAAAACACACATTCGAAAAGCTAAATACAGAAAAGTCTCTGTTCAGTTCAGTACCTCTGTTTAATCTGTGACATGTAGGAAGTTTTTTTTAAAACTAAATTAAACCTGTAATGTGTCTGAACTCATCCTGCTCAACTGCAATGATTTCAGAAAAGTAAGAGAGAGATGAAGTCATGGCTACAGTGACTGGGTGCATGCACCTCTATGGGGTGCTCTTGCTTAAAAAGACAAAACACAAATGCTGAACATCCATGTACCATGCATGAGTACTTTAGTTTGGGTCCTTCCAGAGGGAAAATCCAACCTAAAAGCTATTTTTTTTCCATTTCAACCATCAAAGTTAAATAAATCCTTAGGAGCGCAGGGTTATGGAGACTAACCAGACATACTGAAATAATGCAAACATGTTTTACAATCCAGAACCAGTTTAAAATGTGGTTTGCTCAATTTAATTCAAATTATCTCATTTTTCTGCTGTTGAATGTTTAATATTTCTAGTTATATCAGTAAAATAATACCACAAGATTGTCTGTTTGCTGCAGAGGTTTTTAAGCATTTACAAGTGTTTTAAATCAAGTCAGTTTGCATTCATAGATCTCACTTCAAAGAGCACATAATTCCCATTTTTATTTTCATGCGCTGGTTAGTATTTGGTGTGTGCGGCCTTTACAACCACCTCTGTTTAAACCTATGTTATTAAAACTAAACTGGTTAGAAAAATACATGATTTTTGCAGAAAGAGCAAGTCAAACGCTCAAATAGTTAGTAATGACATCTGTGAAAGACTTTTACATCTAAATAACTTTACTGGATCCAAAAGAGTGTAATTCTAATGAATTACAAGTATTGTCCCAAAATAACTAGTTTTTAATGGTTCATTTTCCTATCTTAGAATTGATTCTTTATAAAGAAAAAGCATTTTAAACAGGATAAAGGGGCTTTGGTCCTGCAAAACTACTATTACACTGACAAAGAGCACAGTTGGAGCTCCACTCGGTTGCTTATTAGTCCGATATTTGGATTCAGTTTATAAATTCTGTTCATTGCTGCAATCAAAGACTGCTTCAAGTATATTGAAACCTTTTCTTCCCACCTCGACTATGAGATATCAATCACAAAAATATTGGTTGCCTGACTAAATGAAACACAATAAATGGTGATCTAATATAAATATATGTGAAGCCTTGCATAACGCTAGGTTTGTAAACCTTTGAAAGAAGCAGGACTCTCACACAGCTATTGCTTTTACCCAGACTCACACCCACTCCTTTTCTATGGAAGTGTTGTTATGAAGCGGTTTTGTGTGGTTATGGAGGTCAAACCTGTAACACGGTGAACTGGAACAGGAATGGGAATATGAGAATGATTTCTATTATCTTTAACAAAACCTTGTACACACAAGCCAGTCAGCTCAGCTGCAATCATGGCTCATGTTAAACCCTCTCTGACGTATGACCGTCACCTCTGAGAAACCAGGTGATAAACTGCCAGACTTTGATCATAAATGACCTAATGTAGTCTGCTGCTAAAGAAAAGGAGGAGGAAATACTAAACATGGCTGTGAAGAAAGCATTACCGGTTAAAATAAGTATTTATTTGGTTGCATGAGGGCGTTAGAAGAGGGCAGCATGCTGACAGATAACTTTCTCGTTTGTGTTGCCGTAAGGCCGTCCCTAACAAGACAAAGTTCTCATCTGTAAATCTGTATTTATTAATAAGTCAGTATAGTCAGAACAAGCTTTCATATGACACCCATAGTCACGTGATAGCCTACAGCTTTATTAGGATTGTCTCATTCATTCAAAGCTTAAAGAAACAACGCAGCATCTCCAATCCTCTTATTCAAAAATAGCTTTAAACTCATAGTAGTGAAATACAGTAGTATATGTCTGATATTGTTTTTTAAAAAGTAGACCCTTTCAGATGTTAAGAACATGTCTGGAATATTTGTGTTTCCTTCATTAATCATTTAATTTTAAAATTGATACTTTTATTGGTGAATAATAAGCGTTTTGTGATGGGAGGCATTTCCAATACACGTGGATCTTTTGGTCATATCAACACTCACCGTTTTAGCTTTTTCTGTCAAAATACTAGAATATTCTATACATTAACCCACTGGTCCTGTTCATTTTTAAATAAATAGTTTGTTTACCATTATAAACATCTAAAATAGAAAACCTTAAGGGTTGTAGTTCAACACCAAGTCACTTTGTGGTCAATATCTCTTAGAACAATGACAGAAAATTTATTTAAAAACAAAAATAAGTAAGAAATCAAGACTAATGTGAGCAATGAGTTCAAACTGGGATAATCTTTTCTTTTTAAATCATATATGTGAATGTTAAAGCGACAATCTGCTGATTAGTGAACAGTTCTTCGCATCAACTTATGTTTAACTTTAAAACTTTATTGTAATTCTAGTAGATATATTTCTTTTAGAGAGCCGATGGAACAAGCAATCAGCTCAGCAAAGTTTACAGACTTCTCAAGTACAAGTGCAACCTAAAGTGCTGTACAGAACCAAACAGAAATAACTAAAAGCCAAACATTACCAAAAAGCAATATGCAAAATAGCAATACTTGTACCTTCATTTACCTTAATTGTACCTTAAAAGAATATTAAAACATTATGGTACAGAAATCACTTGTATGTGTTACAGGGAAGACTATCCCAGCCGTTACAAGGTGAGAGACAGGGTCCATCCTGAACAGGCCACCAGTGTGTTGCAGAGACACAACCATACACACTAATTCCTAAGGAAAATTCCAACTGGCTTAACATCCATGTCTTTGGATGGAGAGAGCCCACAAATACACGAGAACATGCAACCTTTGATCCTGTGTGTGGAGGCAGCATGCTACCGCATCACTGTGCAGCCTTAGTACAGGAAAATAAATTACATGTATTTGTTTCAAATAATTAACCCAAATAAACATCATATAAATGACTTAACACTATAGTTCGTCAATAAAGATCCAGAAAATCACAACAGCACAGAGGGGAAATCACTGTTCACAGAACTGAAAAAGATATGTACATTTTAAAGCACTGTCATGAAAAGGGAACAGAAACGCAGAATGCTTCCATATTATCCGTCTTATTTTTCACCCAATATGGAAAAAGAAAATGCACATTGGCAGGTGCTTGCCTTAAAAACTATCACATACAATAGCCAGAAATTCCTACTCAAGTTTCCGGTTACAAAACAGCTTCCAGGTGTACCAAATGTCAGGTGACGTGATCATGCTAACTAACAGGAACATGCCGGCATATATACAGCTTATATTACTGCAAGCTAGTTAAACATTAGAAAGGAAACTAAAAGGTTGAAGGTGAAGTGGATAAGGCACAATGATAAACTGAAGGAAAAAGATGGGGGGGGGTAGCCAAAGAGTAAGCCTGACTGGAACAATAGCATAGCTACAGCAACAAATAAATGTACTGTTGGCTTCCTAACACTGCAATGGCCTATTTCTGTTGCTATCTGCACTTCCTTCCACTCAGGGGATGTGGCTGAAGAGGGGTGGAGTATGCTTGTAGTTTACCAGTCTTTAAACATTGCAAATATTTAGCCAACAGTTTCAGGTAGCCATAGCAACACCTCCCATCTCGAATTAGAGCAGGAACCAGGCAGTAGCAGCATCAGTGCCAAGCAAGACTTTAAGTTTTTATGGATGCAATTCTCCCCAGTGGCAAACTAAAAAGGGGGTTTTGAAGTATTTTGTATTTGCAAATCTTAAGCAGAGACTGTGTATTAATTTACAACTTCCTACTGTGTCTTTGATAAAAACTTACTCAATATATTACAGAAACTAAAGCAAAAAGGGACATTTCTTTTTTATTCTACTACACAATCTACACATTAAAGCTGTTTAGTCAATTTCCTTGGCAAATGTAAAATTATAAATGAAAAATGTCACTGTCAGAACCTATTTTTAAGTCACCATGGAATAAATCAGATCAAAATTAACTTAATTCTGACATTATGCCATTAAAATTTTATGTAAAGGAATTATGGCAATTTAACTGTAATTGATTTAGTTGCTGTATTTATCAGCTGAATAACACTTATATCTGTTACACATGGCATATCCTGACAGAGGAATATAAATCATTCCTTAAAAAAACCCAATATGTCTCAATTAATGGATCATCGTTACCAAACACCCCATTCACACTGCGGGATTACTCCATCTGTAACAAAACCCGTTTGTTCATAAAGCTCCTTTGTGTTTGTAGTTTACCTGGTTTGTGGAAGCAGTTAAAAATGTTGTTGTTTTTAACTTTAAACTTGAATTTTACCCAAAATACAAAGAAATATCACGCGCTCTACAAGCCCATATAAATGTAATGAGACTAAACCAGAGTGGCACAAAAGATAAATGTATAGAAACACATTTTCTTTTACATCACTTACCGCTTTCAGCTGCTCCAATCGATCCTTCATTTTCAGGCGTTAATTTTAACACTCGTAAAACAAAAAAAAAACTTAAATATTGAGCGAAATGCCTAAAAAACAAGTCTCGGGATTCCTCAGCCAGCTGGTAAGCTAGCCGCGCGACAGAAACCCACCGCCAGTAAAAGAGAAAATTAAACTCCCCAAAAGTCTTAACAAAGGTGAGTAAGAAGACGACTTATTCAGAAAAGAGAAGTCTTTCCGTCGTTTTTCCATACAATATGGCTGCTGGGTTTAAAGCCAGTGTTTTTTCTTGATAAATCTCCTCTCTCAGGGGATTAAAACAACAGTTGTGTAGAGCTGCATAATCTGCCTCTCTGCTGACCACCAGTAATCATTCTAAAACGCACTTTTCTGGCTCGCGCATGCGCATGAGCGTCCTTGTGCATTTGGATGAAGCCACGCCCTCAGCCACCTGCACGGCTGCTGCCTTCCGGGGTTGTAGGAATAATCCAGTACTGTTGTAATTTATCTTTATTAATTTTATACAATAAAAGGTTATTAAATTTAGCTATGAACACTGCAGACACTAGAGAATAGGGATGGCATAAATGGTGAAAAAGCTCTGTAAACATGACATTGTTGATTCATATTGCTTCAGACTGAAATGTTTTTTCTCAAATGTCCATCACAGAAATCTGTAAAATCTTTTTGTGCTTGTTTAATAAATATTTTTAAGCTTTTTCTTAGTCCGTTTATTTCTTTAACTAGTGTCATATGAACTCTGAGGATCCACACTATGTTTCAATTTATATAAATCCTTGATCAAATTTAGATATAAAAAATGTCTAGATGCTAAAGATTGTAAACCGAACATGACATTTCACAATGTCTCTAGAAAACAACATTGTGAATAGCAGCTTGTGATGCAATTATAAGTAATAAACCACAAAAGGAGTGCTTTTTAAAAGCATTTTAATGATACAACAAAACAAGAGCAATATATAAATAAAAAGTCACGTTTGTTTGTATTTGCACCAAGCAGACTATGTTCACAGGAGCAATCTGGATTTTGTTATTGCATTTATAAACAGTTAACCTCTCATGACCTCTTGAGATGCGACACATTTGCTGTCTACCACCCAAAACTGTCCACCGTGTGGATGTTTCTCCCGTTTCCTGTCCCTTCTTAGATAGCTAGAAAGAAAATGTCTGGACTTGCTCGGGAGTTGGCTCTGCATCAAGGAAAGGTGGTGTATTAATCATATCCGCGTTGGTTCAGGTTGTAGACACACGTCACAATGAACGAGCGCTGCAAATTTAGCCAATCCGTTCATGACGCATAATTTAACAGAACAACACTGCCACCTGGTGGCCAGTCGCCTCCACTACCCCGTATCCAATGTGAAAATGTATACTTATATATTTATGTAGAAATGGGTATAATTTTAAATAGAAAACTCTTATGACACCACAAAATGGCAAAGTGTTGAACAGGATCCACAGAACTTATTTTGGTTCAGAATCAAATATGTCGTTGTATTCAAACACAAGGACTCAGGAGGCGATAACACAAATTTAGGGTAGCCAAATGAGGACCCCAGCACTAGATGAAGGACATGACCAATACTTCTCGATCCTTGAAAAGTTAGAGTTGGGGAGGGGGGCACAACCCTCCTTATTTTGCTTTTGGCTTTTTTTAAAATACAAACCTCAAATTGCAGGCAAGTATTTACAAGCTTTTTCTGGTACAACTTGGCAGCTAATCCAGGGACAAGTTAAAATGCTTATGGGTGGCATTGTTAAATTGAATAACTTCTTTATCTATATTGTCCTCAGAATCAAACAGCACATTTTCACAGCCAAAAATGACAAATACCAAGATGTTTTGCACATGCACAAGGGCAGAGGTATAATTGAGACCTTACAATAACCAAGTTCCACTATTTGACGTCAAAATAACCAAAACTTGTAAGGATTTATCAACTTTGATGTACTTCAGGTTACATTTTCACCACTGGCGGGCCTTTTAAATCCATCCAGAAAGGAACCTCCTGTATGGACATTGCAGCTTAAAATAAATAGAAACAAGCATTTTCTATTGAGAATGTTTTTATTCAAAGTTTATTCCCCTTAGTGCTTCCAGTACACCGAACAACAGCATTATGTGAGCTGGGTATGTGCAGCGGAGGGTGCTCAACGAAGAGAAGTCAACACTGGGGTGGGTGTGTCATACAGTGAAATTAGAACCACAACTTTAGCACGAAGGTTTTTTTAGTTTTAAAACAAAAATTCAAAAATAAAAAAAATCTGAAAAGGGATTTTACAATAAAGAGGAAAACTCCAACAACTTCCTGTCCACAGCAAGGGGGTGGGATGGGGGCAGGGAGGGGTGACAGGGTAACAGGTTAGAGGTCATCCTCTTCATCTGGGAGTGCTGTCTGTGATGCAACCTGGAAAGCAGAAAAGTCCTTTTTCAGTATCTCAACAGAAATATTCCAGTAAGAAACTTATTGTGTAGACTTAGAAAGTGAAGATTTGATTTGAATTGAATAAAAAAAAAAAAACATCTGGGCTATATTACTTACTTGAAGCTCTTCCTCGTATTTAGCGGCAAGGCTGGGATCCATTTGGACTTCTGGGGGAGCGAGGGCAGGCATGGCCACAAACTCCAGGTTGGGATCACCAATCAACTTCCTTGCTAACCACAGGAAGGGCTTTTCAAAGTTGTAGTTACTTTTGGCAGAAATGTCATAGTACTGGCCAAGAAACAAAAAAAGTTTGATTAATTTAAATGAAAAGAGCTTTCTGAAAGACAATATCTGACTTAAATATAGCTTTTACCTGCAGGTTCTTCTTGCGATGAAACACAATGCTCTTGGCTTTGACTTTCCTGTCTTTGATATCTACCTTGTTGCCGCAAAGGACAATGGGAATGTTCTCACAGACACGAACCAGGTCGCGATGCCAGTTGGGCACATTCTTGTAGGTGACTCGGGAGGTGACGTCAAACATGATAATAGCGCACTGAGCTGTTGAAAAAGCAGATTAATTATAACAAATGAATTAATAGAAGTTAAAATGTTACACTTCAGATGTTCAGGTGGTGGAGAATGGGAGGAGCACCTTGAATATAGTAGCCATCTCTGAGTCCTCCAAACTTCTCCTGACCAGCTGTATCCCACACATTATACTTGATGGGTCCTCTGTTGGTGTGGAACATCAGTGGGTGCACCTCTACTCCCAGAGTAGCTAAAAGTGAAGACAAATTATATAACTTGTGACAAAGATATTTTACTTAAAAAGTTGTTTTTTAAAGAGCCCTATTTGTATCCATTGGGGATTTTTTATGATATCAATTTGTTTAGCAAGAAAAACATCCACATTTAAGCAATCAATAAGTCTCAACTTATGTTTTAGCTCAAACTACAAACCGTTTCAATGTTTTTGCTTGTTGCTTGAGGGGGGAAAAGGGACTTGTGGGTGTTTATACATTTTTTAAAAATAACATTTAAGGGGCAATATGTAAACAAGCTGCTAAATTGCATTAATTATGAAGATGTTAGAAAGTTCACTGGTCATAAAATTACTTGTATTTGATAATATCCACAAAAACAGACCTATCCACAACAACAACAAAAAAAGAGGTATGTTATTTAGGTTTTTAAATAAATCTCGATAACATCTGCATTTAAATTGATAGAAAAACTGCATTTCATTAGGCGTATCGTGCATATAAATTCCACGTCACTGCATTTTCTAAATAATTTGATTGTAAAAATGCTGTAAATGCTATCGGGCTGAATAATTTCACAGGCTGTACATGCACAGACCTAAAATATGAAGAAAAAAAACACTTGGTACCTTTGTTACACTGAAAAGCTAAACTTATTTCCTCCCAAAGTGTTGCATTACATACACGCTGGATTTCACATCTGTAATGCTCAGTACAGGCAACTCTGGACACATAATGGAAAGCCATACAATCTTATCAAAGGAAAACTCACCAACATATTTTTTCTCAAACTCTCCTGTAATATGCCTCTTCACAAAAGTTGTTTTCCCTGTGCCACCATCTCCTACCAACACAAGCTGTAACAGAGATAATTAGTTCAGACTGGTTAACACTGGTTCACTGCAGTTATTAGCACAGCAGAGTCAAAGACCTCTACTTGTGCCAATAGGAGACATGGATGGCTTATAATAAATGTTTTAGTGCTTACCTTGAACACAGCCACAGGTACACACTGAGCCATTGAGTCTGCCATGGTTGCGACTTTTCTGCATTAAAAACAAAACAGGGCGGGATGGTTAGTTAGCATGTTCGGCTATCCTCGTCACCGTCAAGTGAAGCAAAAAGCCTTTCAAATGACCCAATTTGGTGTATTTGCTTTAACCATTTTTTAAATAATTCAATATACAGGTATGGAGGGTTTAATTAACGATTCACTGCCAAGTAAAAAGCCTGTTACACACAGATTACTACTTCTAGCATATTCTACCATCACTATCGTTCGGGCACGTTGATATGTAGTTAAAATCTTATGTTAAAATGTTTTAGTCGAATATGAAAGTGTGACCAGTTTAATACAAGTGCAATTAAATACAGTAATGCATGTGAAACCTTATTTAAAAACTAGCGGTTTCTTGATAGCGCTTAAGCTATCCAGCGCAGTCGTTATTTAGTGCGCCATATGACGCGCGAGCGCACTTTTTCTTGTTCGACTGGAACAATCGGACTGGAAGAGCAGCTAATGTGTTCCATCCTGCAGTTGGGACAAAAAACGCTGCCTTGGTTATTTAGCAAGTTGATCGCTTTAACATTTTTTACACAATATGACAAAACACATCCTCACGAAAGTGTACGTGGAGTTTTCAAGAACAAAGCACTGAAATGAGGAATAGCTGCGCTTGCTAACCACATCGCTAACACAGCATGGAAACCATTCTTTCCAACAAGCTAATGGCTAAGCTAACTGAAGAGTTAGCACAAAAAATCGATAGCCTAACGTAGTTACTAATTGCCAACATGTCTACATTTACACTACCACATGAACCCTTAAAGTTTCACATTGTTTTAACTAACTTTCTTAGGAAATTTAAACTTGAAATCGCGGACGGCCCACAATGAGACGAATGTGGAGACTCACCGGTGTCACTGCTAGGAGAGGAAAGAGTAAATGGCTGCGCTCGCGGGAGATTCAGCGTGGCCTATGAGTCAGTTTCCGCCCCGATCACGTGATGCATGCAGGGTTTAAAGGAGTAAAAAAAATCCCGCACCATACATACAGACAGTGATTCAGCACCAATCTATTACATAAAGTCAGTGATAAATGATGTGGACAAATCACAAATCAAGTTGGTGTTACTGGTTTTGATGTAAAACATAGCTGAAAAGTTTTACCTCACACTTTAACATGGACAGTTTATTATAGAGGCCCTATATGAAAATAGATATCGGGGAAAACATAAACCACTATAAAATGACCACAAATTGAATCTAAGATTTGATATAGTATAAATAAAGGCTGTTTAACACTTTTTTCTTGTCTGCAGGTTTTTCTAAAGTCATGTAGAGTTTCACAGAGCCATCTGCTTATGTGTCTCAGGGTGCATTTGTGGCATCTAAGATTAGATCCAGAAGCTGTTTTTGATGCTCGAAGAAAAAAAAGCTCATATTAAATGTTGCTAATATTGTTATCTTGTTTATTTGTACTGTAAGCTTTGATGCAAGAGACAAAATGAACAGTCTGCAGCTAAAATATGCTTTATTTCAATATATAGTCACATAAAAATATCCTTAATGTGTCAACATGAATGGTGTTTAACAGATTGTGCGTATAGAATGTGCAAATTCTGCATCAAAAACCTCTGCATCACCCACCTTTACAACATAAAACATACAATTTGTGCGTTTAATATCTGCCCAAAGTTCTGACTGCAGAACTACAAAGCTACAAGGCTTTACTGTTCAATATCTCTAGTTTTAATCTATAAAACTACATGAAGTAATCTATTTAATGCAGATAACCACAATAAGATGTGAAAGAGTATCTTTTTGGGTTGCATACAGATCCAAAATCTATCTGTAAAGATAGTCTGCTTGTATGTTGGCTGCTATCTCTGCCTCCCATCTGTCTCCATTGTTGAGCAGCTTCTCCTTGTTATATAGCAGTTCTTCATGGGTCTCTGTAGAGAACTCAAAGTTTGGACCCTAAGAG
The DNA here is from genome assembly GCA_037177535.1 of Pseudomugil gertrudae. Lineage (NCBI taxonomy): Eukaryota > Metazoa > Chordata > Actinopteri > Atheriniformes > Pseudomugilidae > Pseudomugil > Pseudomugil gertrudae. The sequence continues at coordinate 17,586,632 of JBAMHV010000007.1, forward strand.
AAGAATGAGAAGAATGTATGTTAAGTTTGTTTGTGTGTGTATCACACTGTAGTTTTAAGATATATATGTCATTGTTTAGCTGTAATAACTTATGCTTTTTCACCTCAACAATGGCATCAACTGGACAAGCCTCCTGGCAGAAACCACAGTAAATGCACTTGGTCATATCAATGTCGTAGCGGGTGGTTCTCCTGCTGCCATCAGCTCGAGTCTCTGCCTCAATAGTAATGGCCTGAAACAAAAGCCCATTTTAAAAAGGACAGACAGAATTTGACAGCAGAGGGGTTTATTGGTGTTTAATATTCACAACACATACTTAAGTATCAGATTAATCTCTTTTTTTACTTTATTTTTTATATGTGTGTCAGACAATGAAAATCTATTGTATGGTTTGGTAGATTAAACATTTTTATATACATCTAGGGTCGTGATGTTCAATGAAAATTTGTATTCAAAAGCAATCCAGCCATTTTTCCACGTATCCCTGCTCCAACAGAACTGAATCAAATGAAAGAGCCATTGTCCAGAACCTGATAGGCTGTTAAATCCATCCAAACTAATTCAGGTGTGCTGTAGCAGGAATACATGGATAAGATGCTCTATGTTCTTAACAGGAGACCTTTGAGTGTCTGTGTTCACCTGAGCAGGGCAGACAGCCTCACACAGCTTACAGGCAATGCAGCGCTCCTCTCCATTTGGATAGCGCCGGAGGGCGTGCTCTCCACGAAAGCGAGGAGACAGAGGTCCTTTCTCAAATGGGTAGTTGATGGTGGCCGGTTCACGGAACAGGTAGCTCATTGTCATGGCCAAACCTGCAGGGAAGGTGTTGCAGAAGAGTCAGTGCGTGACAGATTTAAGTTGCAATCTCCACCTGGAATGCATTGTGAAAGAAAATGCATGCAATAAAACACATAAACTACATATTAGCTTGTGTAAAATTAGATGGCCTTTCCACATTCTTGTAAATTGTATGAAAAGTACAGGAAATCAAACCTATCAGCTCAGAAATACAACCTCTGAAAAGCTCAGTCCAAAGAAGGGTTGTGGCAGCACGATCAGTGATGGATCTCAGATCAGTCGGCAGCTGTTGAGCATTTACATATTCTGCAACAGAATAAAGAGAGAAGTGTGATTGGATAATTAGTAGAGGTGATATCTCCTCCTATTAAACAACACATGGAAAGAGTGTGTAGTTATGGTGCTTACTATAACCCCATCTCTGCATACTGATACTGAAGGTGCGGATGACACCAGGGTTTGATCCAAATGTGCCTGTGGACACATAAATATGATCTGAACCTGTTTTTTTTTTTTTGCATATAGACATTAGAGTGTTGACTACACATGGTACCTTGCTTTGAGTAGCAGCTTAGAAGACGGAGACTAAGTGCAGCCGACATCTGAGGAAAAGATAGAGACAGTTTAGACAAACAACTATAGTTATGTTGCTCTGCAAACAGGAGGGAGACAGCCGGTGGAGCACAGACGTCCTTTAATCTGACGCTCCAAATCCCACTATTACGTCATTCAATTGCTGCATTGAAGGAGCACCATAAAAATGGGAAAAAACTGGACTCCTATATTTACGCGTTTCTTTAAATGTTATCCGTGTAGCTAAGCAAATATCTGACTGCAAGTATTATTAGTAATAAACGCCTCACACGGTGAAACAACCATTTTTTGCAACCAGATTGCACTTACTGCACTTTCAAACCTTATGTATCTCGTCTGTACAATTTCTCTTAAACGCTTCCTCAGAATGGCGGAGGTGTTGCAACAAAATGTGTGACCCATCACAATCTGTGACCACAGGGGGGCGCTAGTCTACATTTCGCTGCATAATAGATGTATTACAAGATGAGCGAATCTTGCAAACGCATAATAAAATGAATGAGAAAGCCTTTATTAGGCCCTCAGTGAGGGGAATTGTAATGTGAGTTTATTAAATGTTAAGTCACACACTGGTTGAATCAGAAATGGGGACTTTTGTAATACTGGCTGAGACTCAGGTGTGTCAGAAGAGAGACA
>JBAMHV010000007.1:17589037-17610127 GCA_037177535.1 Pseudomugil gertrudae
TATTGTCCTCATCACTTAAATTCAAGTGTTTTCTAGACCTTGCTCTGTATCTGTAGAGAAATGTATGCAAGCGCCCCGTATGGTCACAGATTGTGATGGGTCACAGATTTTGTTGTAACAGCGGCTATAAGCAGCACACAGTGAAACCTAAACGTTATCAAACGATTCTCTTTAGATTTAGTCCACATTTACTCAAACTAGACGTGTCCCTAAACAGAACCCAGGTTCTTAATTAGGTCACCTTTCGTCCATCAACGTCACTGACGTAAAAACTAGCTAATTTAGAGCAACTTCATAAAATACAAACAGAACCAGAATAAACTCAATACATCTTGGAATAAGGGGGTCTAAAATAAACTGTGACAGTTTCCACGTTACGTAGCCTACATCACCTCTGCTATTGTATCATTATAGTACTTCCCTAAAAGGGTCAAACATACAAAAGCTACAGAGACAGGAACAGACACGTAAAAATAACACAAACCACCTCATTCAACATATTACTAATTCACATCTGGTGAATCATAACTCAGTATCACTTCTGTATTTATTCTAACATTTTAGGTTACTTCAAAAATAGTCACTATTACTCCACATTTCTTGTCAGAGTGAAGATGATTAAATGTTTTGGAGACAGATGAGGGCGGGCAGGGGTGTGGATCAACAAGTAAGAGAATGAGCAAAGAGAGAGAGGAAGTTTGTCTTCCTCTTCCATCTCTAGAGGATCTCACACTTTACCTCTTTGGCAAGCTGATCAAATATGAAGGTAACATAAAAGGTATGTATATTTAAGTGACTATAATAAGAGTGTATTGTTTCTGGACGAGTGGCAGGAAGAAGACTTGATGCCGAAAGCTGAGCGAACAGGTCTCATAACTCTGGTTCAAGTTAGTGAAGTGGAAAAAATGTGCAGTCTGAATATTAGCTGCTGCTTTTGTTTATGAGGTTAGCGTATAAGCAGCACTCATCAAAATGTAGAGCATCTTTAGATTCTTATAATTGTTATACTAGAAGGTAAGTAGTGGGTGATGAAGAGCCTCCTCCTTTGTTTGAAGATGCTGAATCCATCGAACCAAGCTCAGAGGAACCCCACTGAAGAAGACAGCTCTGGATCTGATGCGGGGTCAGAGGTCAGCCTTGAGCCAGAGACAGATCGGTTTGGATTTATTCTGACCAATGGATCAGCTGGGTGAGTACATCCGCACTGACCTTTCGTCAGTGACTCTGCTATCAAAACTCGATGTGTGCTTCTAGTGTTTTCAGTCGCTTTAGAGACAAATTTTTATATAAAAATAAATAAAATAAGGCAATCAGTGAAATGGATTTGATACCTTTAGAACCTTATACCTAACCAAATGTCAAAACTCAAATATGTTTCACTTGAATGTGTAAAATCAAACCCTGAAAAATCACGTTGGAATGCACAAGCCAACATTTTCACCTACAGTTGAAACTATATAAAGCCATATTCAACATGTGCACATATGTTCACGCTGATCAGAGGATTATATTATATATTATAAGTTATTGTCTAAATAAAGTGTGGCGCACTTAATGCTGCTTTAATCATTAGTCATTATCCAGTCGTTTGCTGTGAAGCTGTTTATAGATCAGATTGTTTCCCGAGAGCTGAAAAAGTTCATTGGAAGCAGAGTGAGTGAGAATGACAAGTGTTAAAGGACAAAAACGTTTTCTTCTTTGGTAGGACGCATAAGTGGAAACGAGGCCACGCGTATGAAGGCCAGCCCTGCAGGGACACTGAGACAACAAGGCAAATCATTTCTTAATAAAATAAAGATAACTAATGATAAGGTTTTAACAGGAAAGCTGCAGCTGGGCTGCAAATAAAAATGAGCAAATTAAAGGTAGGACAGAGGAGCCAAATGCATCTGATAAAGATCGAAAGAAAGCCTTGTTTACTAGGAAACTCTATAATTAGAAGCCAAGTAGCTGTAAGTTGTATAAATCTTATTTAATAATAATAATTCATTAAGTCATTACGTTTCACATAATCAGCCCGTTTATTTATGCGATAGCTGCAGAAAAACTGAACAGAAATCCTTGCAGGTTAAGCTGTATCAAATCAGAATAAGATAGGCGAGCACTGTGCTACCTGTCATCTTTGCACCTTCCCCATTGATAACATCCTGACCTGTCGCCATGGAGACGTTAAACTGCTAGCGTGCGGTTTTCCTGTTTCCTGTCGTGTTTTTCGAGCATGGTGCTTTTGTGCAGTGATGACAACACAAAGTAAAAGCAGCCTCCCCGCAGTCTGCCATGTAGGCCTAAAGTGACATGGTTTTAAATGTTTATCCTGTTTGTTTCATGTCAGGAGTGTGGGTCCTCCTCCTGAGCTGGTCAGGCAAAGAGAGGCCAAGTGGATAAACATTATGGAGCACTGGGAACGCACCTTTTTGAGGAAGAGCAGTAAGGTGCGCTATGCACAAATGCCAGTCAGGATGTGAGAATGTGAATGACCACTGTGAGCTGATCCCAGGTCTGTGATTCCTCCTCAGGTCAAAGTGCAGTGTCAAAAAGGCATCCCTGCCTCCCTCAGGGCAAAGTGCTGGCCTCTGCTGTGTGGAGCTACTGACAGAATGAAACTACATACAAATCTCTACGAGGCAAGAAAACCAAACAGTCTCATTGTGGGAATGCGGCTTTGCTGCAAACAATGTTGTGTTATTGGGGCTGAATTTTTAATGAAATTTCCACAATGCTAAAATTTTCTGCTATTATACAACGTGCAATCAATGAGAATAATCAGCATGCTGATGTTCTATAAAAATGTAGTAAGTATGCTCACACACTGTTCAGACTAATGCTCTGTCATGCTAGTCTCTGGACTCGCAGCCTGGTCTGCAGAGCTGGGTGGATCTAATTGAGAGAGACCTGGACCGTCAATTCCCTTTCCATGAGATGTTCCTCTCCAAGGATGGACATGGGTAAGCAGGGCCTTGCACTTATTTTCTAAGCAGTTTCTTTTCTTTCCTTATTCATTTTTTTATAGGACAGAAAGGGTTTTAAACCTGTGAAGCATATTTGCATGCTTTTTTGCGTCAATATTTTGTGTTTTTATGTGGTTATTTACTGCGGTGTGTGCAGGCAGCGTGGCTTGTTCCGGGTGTTGAAAGCCTACACTCAGTACCAGCCAGAGGAGGGTTATTGCCAGGCACAGGGGCCGGTGGCTGCAGTGCTCCTCATGAACATGCCTGCTGAGGTAGCAAATAACACACTTATACCCCGCAGAGGCAGCAAATACAATGCAGTTCAGAGCTTTTCAGTATGTCGGACAGCTTTTTCCCCTCAAGTGGCTTCAAGTTATTTAAAGTTTTGATCCGTATGAAGAGCTCAAATATATGTTTGTTTACGTTTTAGCTTATAAAGTCATACAGGCTGAATGTTCATGTTGATTTCATTGTCCTGGCTCAGACAGCTGGCAGCGATGCTCCTTAAAATGGCTTTTAACAAATCCAGGGAAAACAGATGTTCATGAATGTTTGTAGTGATTTTTATGTAGATTATAAATTAGACACACTGACTCAATTTAAGAGCAACATAAAAAAAGTGGAAGCACATTGTTTCTTGGTTGTGAGAAGATGCTGTTTTTATTTAATTTTAACATGACAGTCTTTTCTTTGTAATATATTAGATGCATATGAATATTTACCTAAAATAAATTAGAATAATCATATCAGGCAAACTGTTTAGACATTTTAGAACAGACATAAATACTTACTACATAATTGGTGTCAAAAATATTGAGTTATGTGGCATTTAATGTTATTAATTTACTCCTGGCAGGAGGCTTTCTGGTGTTTGGTTCAGATCAGTGAGCTGTACCTGCCTGGATACTACAGTCCTCTGCTGGTGAGCTCATGTGCACTTTTTACAGCTCACACATAAGCCAGGAAGGTTTGTTTTTGGTGAATGAGATCATCCTCACAGCCACAATAATAAGTCGTGTAGGTTCAGTGTGTGCAGAGAAGCAGTCTGAGTCCAGTGTTGTGTGTTGTGCAGGAGGGAGTCCTGTTTGACGCGGCCATGCTGACCTGGGTTCTGAAGAAGACGTGTCCAGCTGCACATAAACACCTACAGCAGCACGGAGTGGAGCCCCTCATGTTCGCCACCGACTGGCTGATGTGTCTGTTCACGCGTCACTTGCCCTTCAACACACTTCTCCGAGTCTGGGACCTCTTCTTCTGCTATGGTGTTGTTTTCTTTATATGTCAATCCAATATTTTATAACATAATGGACTGGATAATGAGAAAAGCTGGACTCGTTTCAGGTGTGAGGGTTCTACTCCAGGTGGCGGCGGTTCTGGTGCGTCGGGTGCTTGGTCGGGTTGATCAGAGGAAGCAGTGTCCAGGCCAGATGGAGACACTCGAGAGGCTGAGGGGAGTCAGAGAACAAGTCCAGGAGGAAGACGATGCCTTCATAGCTGAGGTAAATTTAAGGAAGGAAATAAAAAGTTTGCATTTTTTCATCATCACAGTAAAACGAGTCAATCCAGAGTTTTTTTTTGTCTTATTTCAGGTGTGTTCAGTGCCTCTCTCAACCAAAGACCTGGAGAAACGAACACAGAAGGAGTTAGTAAAGTGGAGGCAGGACAGACCCTCGTCCACCTTTGACCCCCAAAGTCGCTGCCATGGGTACCGGACGGTGTGGTTGAAAGCACAACAGAACGATGAAGAACAGGAAAGGAAAGACAGAGAAAAAAAGAGCCTGTCTGTTCCTCTTGCTCGCTCTGCCTCCACACTTTCACTGTCACCTTCCCTCCTTCACAAGAAATGGAGGAAAGGAGGAAAAGGGAACACGGGCGACTGGGAAGGTGGCAGCAAAATTGTGAGGCATCTTTCCATGGGAGCGAAGGAGGACTTGAAAAGCTGGACTCATTTAGATATAAAGAATGTGCAGGACATCCAGGAGGAGGATGTGGTCTCAGAAGGATTAAAAAACAGTGAGATGAAGCTGGCAGGAAAAACTAAACAGAAGGAACTTTTAGCAAAGCCCCAAATCACAAAAACATCAGCAGAGCTGACAGAGGAAACGGGAATGTTAGGACAGACAGAAAGAATATCTGAAAAGGAGGAGAGACATCTTCAAGAGACAGACAACAAAGTGCTTTCAGAGCAGATAGACGAAGCAGATTCCTGTCGAGCCAAAGTGCAGACTGTTGAAAATATTATCCAGCCCACAGAACTTACACCTTCCTGTGACCAGGTGGAAAAGCTGGACAAGGCAAAACAACAAGTCTTAGAGAACAAAAATGAAACAAGCGGCGGTGAGGAAACCGAGTTAAAAACCACAAACAAGGAGACAGAGAAATATGCCACAAATGATGAATGCACAACGGATGCAGACCCCAATCACAGCAAGATACAAACAGATGAAGCAGCAGAGGCTAACACAGAGAAGGAGAGGCAAATATATACTGACACAAAGGAGGAGCTGGTGGCAAAAGCCAATATGAAACCTGTAGAGGCCACAGAAGCTGAAAATATGCAGCAGGCGGACACAGTCACAGAGGCTTCAGAGACAGGAAATGATGCAAGTCTGGACTCTGAGATTGATAGAGATGTCAGAGACCAAAACCTTACCACAGACACACAAGAGGTGAAGGACCTAAACACAGAGACAGAGGAAGATCTAGCAGAGGGAAAATACCACAGCATGGAGTCATCAGTAGAGCCAGGCGAGCCCCACACCCAAACAAATGCAGAAACTTGTGTAATGTTGGAGACACAAGACAAAAACGCAACAGTGGAGGATGAATCCAAGGCTGAGATAACACAAACAGGTTCAGAAAAACACACAGATTCAGATATAGAAGAAGATAAATTAGCACTGTCTTCATCTGAATGCATCACACAGAAAGAGGACATTGACATAACAGCTGATGCACAGACTGAGGCTCAAGTAGCAGCTGCACAAGACACAATGAAGGGGTCGGCTGGAAAAGCAGAGCTCGAAGCAGTGCGAGAAAATGAAAACGCAGTACACGGCGAGTTGCACAATGAGGCATATAGCTGTGATCCAACAAACACAGAAAAAATCCATTTACAAACATGTACAGAGAAGGTAATCGTAGAAAAAGAGGATGCTTCAACAGCGGAAGAAGCATCAGAACAAATAACAAGCCAGGTCGCTGCAAGTGCTGTAGAGGAGGCAGAAGAAACAGAAAATATTCAAGAAGACACAGCCAGTGGGGATGATGTGTTTACTCCTACTGAACCAATACACGATCATTGTGCTGAAAACAGCACGCAGGTTCAAATCAACGATGACGACTTTACCGGAGACAAGTCTGAAGCTGACGACAGCAGCACGGAACAAACCTCTGGACGTCACAGCAGTCTGTCTTCTGGAGATTTCAGCATGCGCAGGTCATCCAGCTCACGAAACTCCAGGTCAACTCGTAGGCTTTCCGAAGATCTGTTCACTGTCCCACCACAAACCAGTCAATCACAGTTCAGTCCTGATCCCCCGGAGTTCCAACCAGAAGCAGTGACCACAGTACAAACCGCTCCTCTGGAGCCAGAGGATGCTGCCGTGCAACAGGAACAGCACGCCGAAACCAACACACGCTTTGGCCTCTTCCGCAAACTGAGAGGAGAGCAGCCCAAAAAGAGCAAGGCAAAGAAGAGACCGAAGATGCAAGTACCCAAAATACTGATTCAAGACTTCAGCGATGGGACGGGGACAGGCAAACCAGTTGAAGAAGAAGTGGAAGAGAGACTGAGCTCCAGGGAGAGGAGGAGGCAGAGGAGGGAGTGTGAAAGAAAGGAGAAAGAGGAAGAGAGGCTGAAAAAGAAGAAAGAGAAAGAACTGGAGAAGGAGGAGAAGAACAAACCGCAGACCAGGGGCAAAAGCTTTCCAGTGCACAAAGAGAAGGCTGGTGATATGGTTCATCCTGCGAAGACTGGCTCACAGACACTCACACACACTGCCTCTTTTACAAATTCTTACTTTTGATAAATGATTTATGATCATGTAACGCTGCCCTTTCTGTTGAGACACTTGTTTGAGCTTCAAACGGGTCGATAATTCAACATTTTGACATGTAAATAATAATAAATGTTCTTTATATGTGTTGAAAAATAAGTTTGTTTTATTTGGTGGAATTGAAATCCTGCATCTCCTTAACAAACCATACAGATTGCAAAGTGCTTCAAGTATACGGTTTCCATAATGTCCGATTTTAAATCCATCTGGAGCTTTATAATCCAGTGACTGGAATCCAAAATGAAGTACTGGCCTCTGCACATTAAACCAGGTCCATGCACAGGCCACGAATGAATTAAAAGTTGCATTAAAAAAAGTCAACTTCCTCAGTTTGAAGTAGTCCAGGAGTAATAATGTAACAGTATACTCCGTCATCCAAAGTCAGGTTTTCATTCGGCTCCAGTTTCATCCTCGCTGTCACTGGCCAGCACTTCCTGAGTTGTCACCGGCTGTGTGTTCATCTGAGATGGAGGAAACACTGATCCAAAGAACAGCGAGCGGAACTACAACAGGGAAAGACATCTCAAAATTAGATGTTATCTAAAATGACTAACAAAAACTGTAGTGCAGATACATATCTTTTATCTCATCTAACAGTAGAACATTTCAAACACAACCTAAAAGGTAATATGTACCAAAAAGACTGCTTAATTATACAGGTTGAAAGCATTTCAGGACTTGCATGCATTTTCCCAGACATCATGACTTTGCTTAAACAAATATATGTTATTCACCCTGAAAAGGGACACGTTTGAAGAACTTTTAAATTAATGTTACAGCATAAGAGAAACAGAGTTCACAAAGGGTGTAGATGCAGGAAAGTAAATAAAGCTCCACCACCACTTCTGCATAATGAGTGCAGATCGTGATTTTAACTATAAATATCTGCGCAGAGTGCAACACATAACAATGCATTGTTGTCAGAAGCAAAGTATGGACAAAAATACAGTTGAGATGTTTATTTGATGTAGTAATGCAGGGGTGTCAAGATCGATTCCTGGAGGGCCGGAATCCAGCAAGTTTAGCTGTTTACCTGCACTAACACACCTGATGCAAATCAAATAGATCCAACGGATTCTTGTCAACCTATTAAGTAATTTCCATCAGCTGTGTTGGAGACAAAAAAAACCTGCTGGATACCGGCCCTCATGGACCTGAGTTTGACACCCCTGTAGTAATGAGAAAGCTGCAACTGTTGTTCTACACAGCTGAATCAAACGAATGACTCCTAAACAGGCCTCTGCAGAGCTGCATGACACGAGGAAGAGGGAATTCAGCTATTTGATTCAGGTGTGTTGAAGAACGGATGCAGCTAAAAGTTGCAGGATGGTAGATCTCGAGGACCAGACTTGAACAGCTCTGAATAAAGTCAGTTAACTTAAAACCTCATTTTTAAAAGACATTTTTAAAAAGTCAAACTAATGTAATAGGCAAGAGGACATTTCCATCTAGCAAGTTTTTTCTGTCTGAACCCTAGTCTGCACTTTCTCCCAAGTAAAAAAAGAAAGATCCTCCTCCAATCAGCTGTTTTTGTCTAAACAAACAGAAACAGAAATAACACCAACAAGTGAACTGTGAAAATAAAAACTTACCTTTTTGTTGGGTGGTCTGTCAAGATCTTCCTCTGCCTCTTCTTCCTCATCTTCCCCTCCCCTTTGCATTGTTTTCTTATGACTTGGAGCACTAGTTTGTTTTAAACTTGTAGATGCAGCTATACAGGAAGCAGGAGGGTCAACGGTTGAAGGACCTGGTGCCATACTCGTATCCATGGCAATTAGGTAGGAATCCATATCGTCATTCATGAAGTCATCAAGAGGCGGTGGTGGCTGTGCGTGCGCTCTGAGGACAAATCAGAGAACGAGGATGAAGAAAATAAAGAATCCAAAAACTGACAATGCAGCTAAAGCAGAGGTGTCCAAGTCCAGTCCTCGTGATTCACTATCCTGTAACTTTTTTATGCAAACCTGAATCAAACGAGTGGCTCATTACAAGCACAGCCGAATGACAAAGCGAATGAAGGAATTCAGATGTATTGGAGAAAGGTTGCAGGACAGTAAATCTTTAGGACCAGACTTTTAGGCTCCCCGACCAAAGCGTTTGCAAAGATTTGCCCTCTACTATTGTACCCAATGACCACACAGATGCACTGACAGCAGCAAACATCCTGCAAACTCCAGTTATGAAAAATTAAATTGTTTGCAAAGAGCACATGAGGTGATGGAGAGTCTATGGTTAACAGGGTTTATTAAGTAGTCTCAAACACAACTAAAAGTTGCCCTAACTTATCCTCACATTATCCTGTAGGGGGTGCAGCAGGTTAAATGTTGATAACTTCCTGCTTATGACCTACGACTGAAATAAAGACACCACTGGCTAAAGCAAAAACATCTTGATATTGAGTTTTATCACAGGAGTTTCATGTTCCTCCACGTTTCAAAAGGCATACAAAGAATCTACCTTGCTTTAGTGTCTCCAAAAGCATTTCGATCACTCAGTGTTTATTTACCCTCTGCTGTTGTGTTTATGAAGGTTTGGCTCATCTGAAAGAGTGGCCAGGACAAAGTCACCTTCCAGGACACTGTCCGTGACTGAAAGCACCACCGGGCTGACACAAAACACATACACATGAAATGTACACGTGAGAATTTAAAAGTGGAAAAAGTGCTTCGTTTGTATGATCTAAAAATGAGCATGCTAACCTGCCTGGTTCATTAAAGTATATAGAGATCGGGAGACCTGTAGGCTCTGCAAACAACAGCAAACCCTGGAAGAGAGAGAATCCAACTTCACCAGAAGCAGCATCGCACAGGGTGTCTCAGCTGTCAGAAAGAACTTCACTCATTGAATAACTAAAAACTATTCTGCAGTGCTTTGTGTAATATCTTACCCGTAGCTCCTTCAGACAAAACGTGATGCTGTTGTGAGCTTTGACAGCAAAATGGTCAAACTCATCTGAAGCCAGGCAGAGCTCTGTCAGCATGGCTTTGGACCGCTCTAACAAGAGGAAAAGAAGCAAAGAGGAAGAAAAAAAACAAATAAGCATGATTAAACTTGTTTCTGTTGTTGCACATTCAGAAAACTTTGTTTTTTTAAAGGAGAAACTATGCAAATATTTTTCTTTTCATGCAAAGCTTCATTCAGGGTTGTGAAAAAGAAATATTTGATAAGATCAGTAGCTTTGAATGAATACGCTCAACATAGGTATTCATTTATCCTGCCCTTCTTTTCTACAGTACAACTCATAAGGTTTCGCTTTGTGGTTTGTTGCTAAATTAATCAGAAAACGAGAAAAAAAAAACACCTGAAACTTCTGCCTACTTGTCATGTTAAATGCTGAGTGGCAAATAAGAAGAAAAGGTTTTGTCACCGGCTTCATCATCCACATGGTTTCTGACCCACATCCGTTCATCATTCACTGTCATAGTCACTTCTTCCAGAGATGGAGGGAAGTGAACAACCGTGTCCACCAGCACCCTAACAACAAAGAGCAAAAAGAAAACAGTTCATGTCATTTCCTGACAAAATGATTAGTAAAACTATACTTATTCTGAAAAAGTCCACTAGGTTTGAACTGACATATAAAGATGCAGTCTGAAGAAACACTTTGGATACCTTGGCTGGGCTCTGAATACATTGGCACTGCTGTCCTTATCAAACACTGCTTGTAAACTTTCACTGTCCTGGTAAGACAAGTTATGTGTCTTCAAGAGACCTGGAGAATAAAAGCCACACACAAACTGAGACATAGAAGACATTTAGTAAATTAGTAAAAGTGCAGAGGACTACCTGAGATACAAGTAAAGCCCTGTTACCGTATTTGCAGTGCAGGGTGAAAGTGAGACGATCTTTCTGTTCATCCAGCTCAATGTGACACTTTTCCACTGTCTTCTCCAACTTTGCCAGAGATCTGAACACAGCCTGCACACTCTGGAGAACAAGTGAAGAAGAAAACAATAAACAAACAAGAGAAAGGACACCGACAAAGCTGATATGCAGCTAATTATGTTGTAGTAGATGTCATTTAATCGCATGAAAATTAAGACGTGTACGTTTTTCTTTCATCTAAAAAATAAAAACTACTCGACTTGCAAAAACATTTTCACATGTATAACTGTGAAAATGACACACTGTTTATCAACAACTGTTAGGAGGAAGTTTAGAGGCTTTAAAAATGTTTTTACACCAAGGACCACGTCCGTCTAATAACACCACGTCAGGAAAGATAACATTTAACAGACTAAACCAACTTAAGTAGCTGTGGTGTCATTACATGTAACCACACTTGCACAGGACTGAACAGATAACAAGATGTGATGGAAAAATGGTTGAAACATTAATATCTACTGACAAAAATTTTTAAAACATTCATAGTCACAGATATTTATTGTGTCTTAAGGTAAACACAGATATCTAGATGCTGATGAAGAGGTACTGGAGCTATTATTTAGGGCTTTGGGGGGTTTACATCACAAAATAACCCTTAACATAGATGAAAATGTGTATACAGCTTTCACGCCTAAACCCTTATTCACACACCTTTATTGCCATCTTGCAGCGGAAGTTGAGCTCATTGGGAATGGAGTATCTGTACAAGAAACATGAGAAATTGCTTTAATTAGCTACATATATGTTACACTCAGCGACTCTGTCTGTTACACATAAAAAGTCTGCACCTGCTGAAGAATAATGGTGCGAACAGGAAGCAAGCATATGCCGACCGAGAAGAGTTTACAGACCGCAAGGCCAGCTACAAGAGAGAGAAAATATCAAATCAGCATCGTTCACTGACGCAGTTTGCACCAACAGGAAGGAACCACATTTTCAGCCTGGCAGGAAGAAGTGATAGTCTGTCAGCATCAGAGCATCTCACCCCATCTTCCTGAGGCTCCACATAGAGCTCATCACCGATTCTGGACAGAGAATGGATGGCTTTGGCCAGCACTGGACGGTACATACACGCACGCACACATGCAGACAAAACTCAGTTATTAAAAGTGTTTTTAACTTGACATGCTTAAGTTTTTACTTTAGACAGAGTTGAACCAGCAAGAAATATTGGCTACCTTTTACGTTCCCTCCTGTCACGACACACTGCATTTCTGTTAACTTATCCGATAAGTTAGCGGACTAGGCTAAAATTTAGCCAAAACTAGCAAACGTACACCGCCATGAAGTTAAATAACTTGATGAAAACAGGTCACATGTTGAGTACAAATCACCTTGCTGTTATCATAATTAAGTCGGAGCGAAACTTCAAATCGCAATTTACGATAACTGCTCGACAATTCAACCAAACCTCGCGTTGTTTACACCGCCATAACCCGCTTCCGCAATGCAGACCAATCAGTGAGCAGGGATTGTTTTGGCCGAGCGCATGCGCAGTGAGTTTTTAGATCTGAGATATGAGCAACTGGTTTCAAATTGCGCTGTTGTTTTTAGTTAGGACTGTTTGGATAGATTATGTTTTATAAGTGCCGCATTATGACCAAAACATGCAGTTCTACACGGTGCTGTATAACGTCGGACAGAATTACATGAAATACTTCGTTCACTTACACTTATCTATTTCAAGCAAAAGTAAATTTACATTAAACGTTTGTTAGAATTTGATTATCATTTCCTGTGATGACACCTGGGGGCACAGTCAGATTCCAGGGGTCGTTCTTGTAGTTTATCCATTTAAAGATTGTGATATTTTTTATGCTTATTGTGATAGTTTAATTTAGATCTTACTTGGTAGATTAAAAGTAAATAAAAATGAATGTGAAACAAGATGAAACATATAGCTGGTAACCTGTAAAAGCAAAAATTATGTATAAAATGTAAAAATAAAGGTATTCCCCAAGCTCCAGTAAATTGTCATGTTTAGGAACTACTGACAGCAACAGCAAATGCAGGTTGCTGACAGAGTTTATGGAGTTAAATTTAATTGGGTTGCTCTGAATAATCCTGCAGACCTTTTTTCATTATAAACTAAAAATCTAAAAACTAAAAATCTGGATATCTGAGGGCACACACTGTAAATAGCAGCTGCTTACGAAGAAAACTACTATAATTACCAGTTAAGGGCCACAGTGGTAAGAAACAGGGTGTGTGCTCAAGCGTGAGTGCAAAAGAGAAATAGGAAGGAAGGGCGAATAGAAAGAGGTACACAGAGTGACAGAGGGAGAGTCACTGTCAAAGCAAAATTATCTCACCTCACTGGTCTTTCTCGTTCGTCTGCTTTAGTGTGTAAAATCTGAGGAACGCTGCCGTGAACCATCTCTCGTCCCATTAATGCTGATATGTGTCTGCTGAAGAGCTGAAGCAGCTTTGGTCAGTTGAAACGCTGACATTTAGTGAATGAGAAAACCTTTTTAAGGATACAAGACATTTATCAGGAACTGTATTTTTCTTTGGCTCCAACAAAAGAGACAAATTTCTTTTCCAAAATTGAGGATTATAAACAGAACGATGGCAACATGGCAGCATCGTTAGAGGAGACAGCAGGAAGATGATCTGTAAGTCCATCTGGAATTTTGTTCCTAATTAGAAACTGTAACCTACGATGAAAAAGACTGGAATGTCAACAAAGAGGAAAGCAGCTCTCTCTGGAGTTAAGTTGAACTAAATGGTGACATGATTTCCACACAAGTTTTGTTCTCTATCATGATCTCTAACTTCAGTACTGAATGGAGCCTGTACCTCCTTAGTCAGACTCAGTAGATTGTTTATATTTGCTTCTCTCTTGTCTCTGGTTTTCTTACATAGAAATTCTGTTTCTAGATGTCTCAGTCACATAATTCAACAGACACGCAGGCCTTGCTGCAGTCCATGCTGCAGAAACTGAAACTCCAGCCAGGAAGAGAGGGCCAAGCATACCTAAAATCACCTGTGTCTGTCACAGCTGCTTCCACACAGGAGCAAGATGTTTGGACAGGAGCACCCAGCCTCCAACAAGTAAACAGTCCTGTGAATGTGTTTGCTGTTAATGGAGAATTACAAAGGAGTGTACCCTCCCAGAACGTCAACACTGCTGGTGGCACACATGGAAGCGGATCGCTGCAACAGGCCACGTGGCTGGGAGTTTCCCCAACAACATCAGGCCAGCTGTTTCCTGCTCAATCACAAGGATGCAAGGATGCAGATTCTGTAGAGAGGACTGATAAGAGCAGGGAGAAATCTGGTGGCGTTGCACTAAAAAGGCACATCCCTCCCGATACGGGCTCGGTTCCAAGCACGAGACCAAACCAGGTCGAGGGATTTACTTCCAAAGTCTATTTATGGTCCATGAAAAGCACTGATGCTGACAGTTCTGGTCATGAGAATGAAACTTTGCAAACTGTGGGTAAAAGTGGATTTGGAAGTCTAGAGCAAAGTAAAGACACACTGATTGTCCCAAATAACCAAAACACAACAAACAGCAGGAGAAAGCAACGTTCATCTGAGAAAACAAGGAGATGGACTCAGAAGATTAAAGACAGATGGAAGGACAGACAAGGAAGTTTGGGCAAAAAGGGAAAAGAAGGAGGGAACGCCGGCCAAATTACTGAGCAGGGAACGCAAGTGAGTTAATTAGCTTTCTTTTACTCGTTTTCTGTGATGCAAGGAACAAATTCTTCAAAGAAAAACTGAAATAAATGGTATATTCCACAGATTTCAACCCCAGATCAGCTACTCGTGACAGAAAATGCAAGGAACACACCAGATGAAGATGGAGCACTGGGCAACAGTGATTTCAGCAAAATACCTCCTGCACAAACAGACGAGGACTTTTTTGACGGCAATATCAGGTAATAAACCAGCACACATCCACACTAGTCCTCTGTTCTCTAAAAACATCACCACTAAGATATGAAAGGTATTTAATTCCAGTCATAGCTGTAAACTTTATAGAGACATTTTTATGCCACAATGTTCTTTTGTACGAAGCACGCCTAGCTGTCATCAGCACACGGCAGTCACACTTTCATTTGCTGATATGTGCAGTGATATTTGTTTGTTTCATGCCGTAAAAGGAAACATCCAACACATTTGGTACGACAACACGCAGAAGGGTTGTTTTTCTTTACTTTGTGGGGATTAAAAGCGAGACTAACAATATTTTATTAGTCAGAAAATCAGTTTCCACTGCCAATGTTACTTATATTTAAACATTTACATAAATACGGCATTGCGTTGGTGATTGGATTTTATTATTTTACACCAGCAGACAGTAAACATCTCCATTCATTTGTCATTTTGAGTAAAATGTATTTGGATTTATTTACAGATCTACCAGCGACTCTGAGATTGGCCTTCTCGAGGAGATCATCACGGGTCAAGAGTGGGCCAAGTTCATTAATCCCAACTTTTCAGCGAACTCCGTCAATCAGACTCCTATAAAAGAGCCGCTGAACCAGCATAAAAACCAACCAAATCCTAACAATCCCAATCAGTTTCCTGGCATCTCAAATCAGCTTGGAGGTGGAAGCACCCAGTGGAGCTTTAAGAGTACAACAGAGTCAACACCACGGACAATCTTCAGCACGCCACAGTCATCTCCTCAGGCTTTCGCAAGCATGGATGTTTCAGAGGAAAAACAGCAACTGTGTGACCTGTCAGACCAAATGGTAGATGTGCAGATAGCAGAGACACAACCAGGGCTGCAACTTAGACCGTCAGCATTTGCAGAGGTAAAATGCACACTTTGCATTAGCAGAGAATATCAAAACATGGTGTAACTTTATTTTCAATAACGTTTTCTGTTCTGTTTTGTAGCCTGCAGAGAACCCACACAGCTCAGCGGGGAAGAGCAGAGCCCAGACCAGCAGAAAGAGGCAGCACCAGTCTGCTGAGAGGTTTCAAACTCAGATAAACGACGCCAAACAAGCAGATAGAGGTTAGAACAATTTAATACTCTGCAAAACCATAATGAGTTTAACCATTTTATTTTAGTTAAGCAGCATTACTGCTAGACATCTCTAAGGGTAAAATATTTTCATTTAGTTTCATTTTAATTTGGCATCTCAGCATGAAAACTGGATTACAGTTGCTGCTTGTGACGTGTGTTCTCAGGAATCTCTGTCCTCTGTTTTGTCTCTCACTTCACCTCAGGGTCCACATCTGCACCAAGCCCAACCAGCTACGACATGATGAACGTATCCGGGGCGATGCAGCAGGATAATGTCCTACCTCTGTACGCCTTAAATCTTCACCCATCACCAGCTAATGCTTTTGCTCCTGCACCCCGGGGTGTCCTCAGACACCACGTGACCAAGGAGGCAGAGTCCCCATTGGAAACACTGACAAAAAGGGTAAGGATTTGTGTGTCACAGCGCCACCTTGTGGCAAAATGTGCTAAAACCATCATTGCTGGCTGAAAGATTTTAAAGAAAAAAGTAGAATAAAAAGCAAGAACCCTGAATATCTTGTTGATCCTCTTAATTTAGAGCTTGTTGTGATGAATAAAAGCTCAATAAAAACAAAGAAACATAAAGATACAGAGATGAACTTCCCAGTTTGATTACCTTTGCATACATCACATAGAAAATTGTGCTTTTTAGATCATCTTCTGACAACATAGGTTAAACTATCAGCAGTTATGTCTTGTTTGATGAAAGTTGTTTGTATTGTTTGTTTTAAAATGATATAACGTTAATAAGTAGCTTTTATTCTCAAACCCAACAATAAGATGACAAAACACTGTGAAAATATGACAGAATTGCAGCTTTGAATTAGCACAAAAAGTGACATAACAGAAATCTCCCTTTCATTTTAGTTCCTTAATAACATTTTGTATATTCCATCCATCAGAGGCGAGTCGAGGAGAACCGCCGGGTTCATTTCTCAGAGATTGTGGTGACCATACCACCTTCAGACTTGGACCTGGATGCTGTAGATTCAGACGCAGAGTCGGGTTCAGAGGAAGAGGAGGAGGACTCTGTGGCGGAGCAGGAGTGTGAAGTGGAGCCGGCGGTCACAGAGGTGGTGGCACCAGCACGTCGGACCACGTTACCTGCTTGGATTCTGGCTTTGAAGAGGAAGAATACAAGGAGGAAGCACAGATAGTGACTGTAAAACAGAAGTATTCGAACTCAGACTTGCATTTCTTTAAAGAAATGAAAACAAAAATCTTTATATTGGAATAAGAGTCTGTCTCTAAATCAGATTCTACGAGATTGCTTTTTGGAGGTCAAACAAGTATTTCCAGCTGGTCACAGTGGATATCTTTATTGCATTCAGAAAATGGGATATTTTATAAAAATCTGATGTTAAATATCTGTGAATGTTCTTCTTTTACAGTTTTTTAAAGATGTATTGCTTGTCCTCATTTATCAATCACACAGTAGACAGCATCAGGCTACTTCCTGGTGTCTACTCCTGCTTTTTAGCTCAGAGTAATGGCTTCCTGTTGGGTCTTCATGGACATTAAACTCAGAACATGAAAGACATGGGAAGCAGATTTTAATTGAGTGCTGCTTTCTGAGACATTTGTTTGAATGAAGCGAATGATCAGAGTTCTTCAATTAATTACCTGTAAAAGAGTAGTATGATGACATCATGCAAGTCTATTGATGAATTTGTAAAGGACAGATACTAAAGGAGATTTATACCATTGGTTATTTTTGATAGTGTCTGGACAAAGCAAGCATTGCATGAAAGTGTCTCTTTTACCTCCATTTTTCATTAGACATGCAGATCAGGTAATTATTTCTATAGCTGCTTAACTGATTAAGCTGAGTTAACTTTTCTTCTGGCTCCAAGTATCATAAGGTAATATGACATTTTATCTTTGAGAATGTGCTCCAGTATGTGCAACCACTAGCTACAACTTTAATAAAAACATTTTTCTGTTTCAGTGAAAGTTAAATTTCTCCTGCAGGTTTTTGAGGCTGCGCTCTGGAGATGCTGAAGTTGCATCGAGATATTTATATTAATTTTGTTAAACGCATCAGTCCTGTGAGTGATTTCTTAGGCCACTAACAAAACAAACAAAACAAAACAACAAAAACAGGACTTCTTCAGCAAACATTGTCATCTTCTGTTGAATCCCTGCTATTAAACTCATTTACTGCCTCATTCACTAAAACAGGGGTTTTTATAAATATATAAAAAGAGTAAAGCCTTATTCTTCTGTCCAAAACAAAATAAAGGTCTGTGCTGATCTTTATTCAAGCTGTCAGCTTGTCATACAAAAACAAACGTTATACAGAAACAAAATGTTGTCAATACTTTGCTGAATCAAAACCACCCGCATTGCTTTAACTAACCTTGTTATTTATGTTGGAAACTTCTTATGCTGTTTTATCTGACAGATAAAACCAGTCTGGTTCAAGTTCCAGGAAATAAACTATAATCTATTTACATCAAGTCAGAGCAGGATAGGCAGGGTGGTAGTTTCTTTCTTCCTGTTTCCTTTTTATCATCTCATTTATCGATAAATGAGATAATAACCCTTCTGTGTTACTTCTACGTGTCACTCGGTTTAATTTTGGCCATTTAAGGGACATCTGCAAATATTAGCAAGTAAAAACTTGTAACATGGTGGGCAGCACGGTGGTGTAGTGGTTAGCGCTGCCGCCTTCTAGCAAGGTTGCTGGTTTGATGCTCAGCTGGGGGAGGTTTAAATTTGCATGCTCTCCCTGTGTATGTGTAGGTTATCTCCTGGGTCCTCTCACCTACAACACATGCATGTTAGGTTAATTGCAATGGTTTAAATGATCACTAATCACATGTAAGTAGCTTCTGCCAGATGACGATAGGACAGATAAACACGGGAGCTTGGACTGAGTGAAGTCCTGGATTTATGGAAATGTGTAGTACTTTCTTTTATAAAACAGTGCTTCTGGAGTTATTGAGAGTGATTCTTTTCTATTTGCTGGTATTTTAAAGTGGCATAGTTTTGTTTATACTAATGGTTATGAAGCAGTCATTCTATATTAAGACAATGCTTATGCCTAATTAAATTAGTGCAGCAACCCTTGTTTCTGGCTGCTGTCAGCTCCTGCTGTGCTTCCGTTCACAGATCACTTCTGTCAGAAATGACTGTCAGAAATATTGAGCCATTAAGAAGCACTTTAGTCGATATTTTTAGCAGCCATAACTCACAGAGGAGTTGTGATGGAAGGTGGGGTCACACCAAGTAAAAAAAACCACACATGTAGATCTACAGTAAAGGTTTAAGGCAAAATGCTGGAAACAAAACGGATGCGTACGCATAATGAAAATCCTGATGTCTTTTTGGAGTGTCCAAAAAAAGAGGAATTACATCAATCCATTAGTGTCTGCAGTAATGTTTCCTGTTGTGCCACATCACCCCGAAGTGCACTAATGATGGCCCATTTGCAAACCTCAAGACACACACATTCCCTACTGTTCTCACACACTCACACACACTATTAACTGTGCTGATACACAAAAAGAGACTTCAGCACTTTATTAGGGCATTTGGTTATGGGAACATAACAGCAAAGAAACAATAAAATATGCAAAAATCCGTACAACAACGGCTTTCTAATTGGAAACATCCCTTTGATCAGCTTTACTAATTTAACTGGTAAAAGGTTGCGTATTATTGCAGTTAAGAAGCAGTGCAATACTTTTTTCCAATGAAAAAACACTTTTAGAATAAAGTCTAAGGTGAAAGGTCGATCATTTTCATCTTCATTAAGGGTAACATTGCTTCAGTGTTGGGAACAAAGATTTTCCAGTTTTCCTGTATGTGTTAAGAACTCCATACGAGCCTTTTTTATGCTTATTCCCATTTTTCATTTTTAATTGCGAGGAATTGCTCACCTTTCCTCACCTTCGCCAAACAGTAAACATCTGCCAAACCTGCCAAACTAAAGCTGACGAAAGAGCCCAGACAAGTGAAAATGACAATGATGTCTTCAAAGGCAGTAAGTGAAAGAGAAGCCAGAAGGGTATCCATTTCTTCAGATTGTTATTGTCAATCAAAGGGAGACATTGACATTGCTCCAGAGTCAGAAGAACTCTTGATACCTGGTTTGAGTGACTGCTGGCTGCCACGACTGGAGCTGATGGATGCTTCGATCTGTGCCTCTGACACCTGGATGGATCGACAAAGAATTTATGCATAAATCTCTGGATTAAATTCGTCTGATGCAGTTAGTAGAAATCCAGCACATGCTAATGGATGATAAGTGAAAAAACAAAAATAATACTTCTTCAAACTTCTTGGCTTTGTACTGTGCTGCTCCTTTCATGAAGTTCAGTAAGATAATGTCACATAAAACTGTACCCTGAGAACACAGATAAGCAGAGTGAAGATGACAGTATAGTGATGATGGTGTCTTAGCCTCTGATCAGAAACCATACCAGTCCAATCGAGGTGAAAGCAGCAACCAGGTTGATGAGTGTTGGGATTGTGCTGAACTTTCCTGCCTAAAAAATGAGATTCAGAACAAGAAACCTTTTTGTAAAAACCACATATAATTTCTCTTTGTTTATTGTTTATGTAAGCAATAGTACATGCAACACCCAACAGGATTTTCAAACTTAGCAAAATAACTTGCTTTTTCATCTGAAAATAAAGCAAAATTAAAATACAAATAAAACCCAGAATAAATACATGATATCAACCATCATCAGGGCAAATATGCTGTAAAGACACTCCAATACAGCATTATCATAAAAGGTTGATGGCTAAATGATTAGGCTTTATTTAAATAACTGTTTCTAACTAAAGCTACAATAATACCAGCAGGTAAATAATATAATAATGTTTTAATGTAAAGTCTAATGCACACAGAAACATTTTCACATAAGAGACCCAAATGGCCCAGATCTGAAGTAAATAGGAGTTCATTAACTATTAAATTGAATCGCATCTTGACACAAACATGGCAATTTGAAAGGTAAGAATATAAAAGTTTGTTCAAATTTGATATGTATGATTAAGAATGATGCTGATTTAGATAACAGAGAAGAAAAATAAAGATTTTTTTTCTGGCTTTCTATGTCATGCACACATTTGTGGTACCTTCAGGTTCAAAAGGGGATTTTTTTAAAAGGGGTACCAGAAAGTTAATTGGCTCTGTGCACAGCTCCACTACTTCCTGAATTTAGGCAGCACATTTGTTTCCTGTCTTTCATTACTGGTC
>JBAMHV010000007.1:17610597-17639472 GCA_037177535.1 Pseudomugil gertrudae
TAGTGTGACCAGTAATGAAAGACAGGAAACAAATGTGCTGCCTAAATTCAGGAAGTAGTGGAGCTGTGCACAGAGCCTATTTCACTGCAGGAACACTACAGAGGACGTCCTAGTCCCTGACTGAATATTTCATGTTACATAAAACATAACTTTCCAGTTAAAACAGCATTTTAGAAAAACTATTTTAATGTTGCTAATTTACTGAACTTAGCAAATATAGCACATTATAAGTGTTTTTTTATTTTTTTAGTTCAGTGAACAAAACTTCTAGTGTCTTCTGCAAGGTACAGATCTAACCAGGGGAAGGCAACTCTGCTCCGGAAATGATTGTGAGTTTCCCTGCTGCTACACACCTGACTCAAATCAATGGGTAAATGCGTAATAATGCGACACAAGTCTCCTAATTAAGTCTGATGTGTGTCAGGTGTGTTGGAGCAGGGAATCTCCTAACACCTGTAGGCACTTGAGGACAAGAGTTGCCTGAAAAATCATATAATACTGAACAAATTCAATGAAACTCACATTGCCGGTGACCATTACATCAAACCGTATTGCAAACACTTTGTGGAGAGTCCGATATTCTGTCTCATTCTCTGTCTTAAAATATTTGGCAAATCTGGATTCAAAGAGAAGAAAATTGTGATGTTAGAACCAGAATATCGCAAGAAAAAGTTTCTTTAATAAAAAACTGTGCTACTGCACCTGAAGTTGTATTTCTTATCAAGCTTTGTGAAAAAGTATTTAGGAGTACAGTACTCAATGTCTTGGTCAAAGTTACATTTCCATTCAATGTTTATCCCTATTTCTCCACCCTGGAAGAAAAGATTAGGGGAAAGATAGGTCCACATTAATGCTTCGTTACTGTGTATCTTCTTTTTTTTATTATTTTATAACATCTATGAGATAAACATGACATCTTTCCATGTATTCTGGTTGTATCTTTCATTACAGTTTAATGCTGTTGCCTGACAACCAAAATAAATGAGGAAATTTTAATTATCAGGGTAAAGGAGGAATTGAACTTTGATGACAAGTCAGACCTCTTCTAGCAGTGCAGTCTTGTTATGCTCACTGTAGTCGATTATATCCCCCAGACGAAAGATGGGACAGAAAGGGTCTGATTCTGGATTGTAGGTACAGCTTTTAATCTTATTCTTTGTAATAGAGTGAAGATTTCCTCTAAAAGACAACAAGACAAAACATTTTTGTCACTTTTTTGTTCAGTAATGTTTTTTTGTTTGACATTTTTGCTTCATTTTGAGAAGGTGTGCGTGCAACCCACCTGGTAACGTTGAAGAGCGGGAAACGAACACTGTTTTTGATGAAGATGGTGAAGTTTTCCACTTCTAGCATAGGTTCGCTTTGGATGACGTTGACAAAAGTTAAAGCTTTTATTAACAGTAAATGATGTCTGGTACAAGTACTGTGTATCTGTGAGTGTGTGTCCTACACTTTGATTTGGTCATTCTCAGCTGGACACCATCCCTCAATCTCACAGCGACCCTGAGACTCATTGAAGCCTCTGAGACATGTGCCTGTTATTCTACCTGGTGAAAGATACAGAAATATGCGGATGTTTGAGTAGAAATGTTACGATCAATTGAAGAGAAACATTTATCAATATGATGAAGATGGCGGATGTTTCTCCAGGTATATGTTGGAGCCACTTTTCCTGCACGGGCCCCAGTGCTCTGATGACTATGGGACTACTACTGTAGCGTTCACCTTCCAGGTTTTCTCCAGTTCTTCTTTGAGGCCTTGGTACTTTGCCAGTTTCTCGTGTTCCTTTTCCTGACCATCATTGGGGTTGGCTATATTGATCACTAATCTGTGATCACTATTTATATCTGGTTGGTTTATATCTGGAAGTCCCACAGGATATTAGGCCTCATTCTCCACCACCTTAGGTGTTTCCCATTGACACAATCTGTACACTGTGCCGGCTTCTTGGTTGTGATGTTTCATGTATTTCATGCCTGCCAGTATCTTGTTCCCTGATATAAAGGACTGGCCTGTTTCTGGAGTTTCTTTGCACAGTTTGCACCAGGAGTCCCGTCTGTTTTGGTAAATTTGGACCTTGATGGACTGGTACTCAAAGCTTCCTGCTGTGTTCTCATGATCAGTGCTTTAATGCCGTTCTTTTGCTCAGTCCTCTCCAGATATTTTTGGCTATCTGCCAGCGGTACATCTCATGTACGAACTTGTTCTCATATGATAGTTCCTTCGTGTCTTTCTCCAGGTTTCAGTGCTTGAGAAAAAAGTGAACTTCTCAAGAGGCTGGCTCAAAGATGAGAAGTTTGGATGGGAAAAAGGGCTCTGGACACTGATATGATGAATAAAAATTATTTATAACAAAAATCAGATACGACAAGACATTCAATAAATATTTCATCCCTTGGGGCCATCATCTCGATGTATTCACAAGCTTGGATGTTTCATCTTTGATAGTGGTCCTGAGGCTCTGGCTTTGGGATGGAATCCTCTATTCATGTTGAACAGCTTCCTTGTTTTAACATCTGTGGTCTGAACTTCTTCCTTTGGCCAGCTTCTTATTCCAACATGGTATCTGATTACTGGCATTGCTGTTAATGGCCTGGATCTTGTTGCCACAGATATTTGAGTATGGTAGCTTTCCATGAGCCATCATCAAGGTTGCCATGCGCCGTGGTATGCCAAGGTACTTGCAACTTTCCTCACTATTTGTTCTTTAAGAGTGCAATGCTTTCTTTATGGACTACAATCCCTCTTTTTGTTTCCATTTGGCAACATTTCTCAAGTCCGAATGACATTCTGATGTTCTTGCTGTCGATCATTGTTGTGTTAATCAGGGAATCAAAGTCTTGCTCACTCTTGGTATTTCTACCAATAAAAATACTAAATATTGCATGGGAAATTAAATGATTAAAATAATTATAATCATCATAGTGTTATCAGTAGCTGCTACAAAGACCAAAACTTGCCATTTTTGAACATTTCTCACCATTCCCAGTATGTTGTTGCTCCTGTTTTGCTCCAGCTTTTGTAGAATATTTTACAGGAATCAAAATAAAATAAGTGAATGAATGCAAAGTAACAATAAGGGTTTTTTCAGTTTGAACATGAAATATCTGGCCTTTATAATACATTCAATTGCATGTTGGCTAAATGTTATTATTATTTTTGGTCCAAGTACTTTCAGGAGGGCAGGTTTTAGGTCTGTTTACCCAAAATATTCCTATGCAGGAAATGATTTCCAAAGCCCTGTGGTACTATGAAAAAAGCTGATATATTGTTCAAGATGTAAAAGTATTCACTCCAGAGATCAGACTTACCATTGGTGAGAATAGAGTTGAGATGTTTAGTACAATTTTCATCTGTGTCACATCTGAAGTCATCCAAACTCTGAAATACACAGACATAAAATGACCTTAAATTTATCTTCCTAAGTTAATTTATTGCATATAAATGTAGAGATTCTACTGCAAAATTATGACTATTTGTGAACTGTAAGTGTGATAAATTATTACTATGAATCTTTCAGATCAGGCAACTCTGCTCCTTGAGTCCTACAAGAGTTTCCCTGCTGCGACACAGTTGACTCACATCAATGCAAAAACTTGATTTATGTCAGGTGTGACGCAGCAGGCAGGGCAAGTTTATTTATATAGCACCTTTCATGTACAGGACAGCTCAAAGTAGGGAAACACTCGAGGACCGGGGTTGCCCACCTCAGAGGATCAGTCCTTTATGGGTCAGGTGACCCACGGTGACCCACTGTGTTGCTTCTATTACATAATGGTGTTCACATTTAATAACTTTCACATTACATCTTTATTAACACCTCTGTGTATAACCATAATGCGCTGGTAAAACTTTCAAAAAGACACATTATGTGCATTTTGCAACAGCGTTGTTATGATGTACTTACTCCAATGCATGTTTAAAACTCACTTTCAAATAAAACAAATAAAAACAATTACTAATCCTGTAATGAGAGCTGAACAAAAGTGGTGCAAGTCAAAGCTGCAGGTTCATTGTGAGATTCACAAAGAAAAGTTATGTGTGTTTAAATCAGAGCTTGTGTAAAACAAGGGGGAAGTACTGGGATGCTTTTTTGTAGGAAATGTGCACTATAATAATAAAATATCAAGTATGCCTTTTTTCACTTCAGCAAAAACCTTCATTTATACCATTTGATGTGAAACTTAATTGTTTATTTTGTCTGAATATCTCACATTTCACTTAATTTGTTGGGTTTTATTTTATTTTCCTGCCACATATTTTGTGTGTATGACAGGATCTCATTTGCCATGGACAGTTTGGACGGCACTGTTTTGTTTTATAAATATCAAAAGTTGACCATAATTGGCAAATACCAGTTTCTGTACATTAGAAATGATCCTCCAGGATATGTTTAAGTGTTGCAAAAGCGTCACATAGACAAAAGCTTTACTGCCCTAAAGTTTTTGTCATGTGTTGGAAGCTCAAAAGCAAAATGGACGCATCATCAAATGTGATGATGAGGTTAACGAGACAAAACTAAATGTATTGCAGATAAACAAAACCCAGTGTAAATCACTACATTCTGTAAAAAACATTTTCACATTTAAGCTTTCAGAACCTGACAGTCCAATAAAAGTATCTGGCAAGTAATTAATCATCAAAACACAGAGACATGGATGTCTTCTCACCTCTGGACATCGTCCTTGGAACTGATTTTCAGTAATGATGACCTTAGTCATGACGCAGAACACAGCCGTTCCCTGTAACGCAGCAGAGCACTGAAGCTTCAGCATTTGTTTATGCGATGTTATGCCATAATGCCACAATCTGATTTCCAGTATCATCAGCAGCTTATAGTGACTGATGTTGCCGTCTCGCAGACACTTCACATTCACTACAAACCACAGCCAAACAGACTTTGTGTCTCAAAGTATCAGTTTAGAGTCAAAACCAACAGCTTGACAGATCAGTATGGAAGTATCATGTTTTACTGGTGTTTAAATAAATATGTGTCATGGTAACACACCTGTTGTGGGAAGACGTAGTCGGCCACGTCCATCACACGGTTGTGATGTTCACCAAAGCCTTTCACTTTGGTCATGACTGATGACTCGATCCCGGTATCAGTCACCTGGTAAGCTTTCTCATGGATGAAGACCCAGCTGGAGGAAAATAAAACCATCATCGAAGATTATGATTATTATATGATCAGATATCTGCTATTCAGGTAAACCAATTCCACAAAAAGTTCCATCTGGAGGCTTTAGACCTGTTTACATGAAAAAATAATCAAACAGATCACTGACCCCACAAAATATGCAATGATGATCAGCTGCATGATCCTGTTGATTATCCCCACAGACCAGCTCTTCACCACCACAGACTTGGTGGTCTCATAGGTGAAGAAGTCCGTGATGCAGCCCCACATGTTGAAACAAGTCACTGGACCCTGCTGAGTGTGAGAGAAAAGTGCACTTCTTCTCCTTGCTGGAAGTGTGATGATAAACCTTTGAAGATGAAGAAGCTCTGCCCTGGCTATGAGGAAAAGGGCTGAGTATTAATCTCCTGTGGTGTGGCATGTGTTCATCTGCTTCTCTGCATATTTGATGGCTTAAGCACCCTGTCTCTCTGCTCTGCCTCTTCCTCTCCTGTCTCTGTTTCATTGGTTTATGAATTAACTGGACCTCCCCCTCTTTACACAAATGGGTGAGAGGAAGATGTCTCCCATGCCTCTCTATGCATTTCTAACTTGGATTGAAAACACACAAAAATGCAAACGATTAGCCAGAAACACTGATATGTAGCCTACAATGTCATTTACACCACACTAGTGGAGTAGGGGTCCCTCTAGATGTTGGTATACTCTGAAATTTTTGCCCTTTTTAAAGAGGAAAAGCGTTTTTAAAAGCGTTTTTTAAAGCTGTTTGTTGATGTTGTGCATTTGCAAGAACGTTTGTTATTCTGACACTTTAGTTTTAACGGCTTCATTTTTTATTCGTCAGATATTTTAAGGTAAAACATTTAAACAGGGTTCCTACAGGTTTTACCAGGTCAAATTTAAGATCTTTTAGAACCACTTAGGACAGAAATTTATACCCATGTGACGTCCATACTGGAAAAATAAATGAAAAAAGTGTGAGGATTCATTTGAACTCATTCATTACAGAAATGTGATTAAAAGAAGTTCAAATCAACAGATCGAACAACAACCACACACAGAATATATGTGTATGAAAAGATGAAAAATAGCCTGGAAGACCACATAAAAATCAGATGGAAATGTATATTTTTAACTCTACCAGGAGATGAATGACTGTACATCAAAGAGTAATCAGATTATTTCTCTCACTGCTGTGTTGAAAACGTCGTGGGAACATGCACAGCTTATTATATTAACTACTAAGTCATATTATGTCTTGAAATGGATCCATTATTCTTGATTGGGTCTGTTAACTTCATTAAATTTTAGAAATATGTGCAGCGACTCAGAATAAAACCGTTTCATTAGGACATTTAAAAGGGACATTTTTTCTCATGATTGTTGTTTTCACTACATTTCAGTTATTTATGGAAAATTAGTCAGCGATGAAGTTTCGTAATTGCAACATGACTTCACAGGAGGCTGCCATACGATGTTTACATGATTTAGTCATTAACACACGTGCCATATTAACACTGTAATGGGTGGGTTACCAGTTACAGGGATCATGATCAATAATTCCACAGTACTAATTTTAAGGTTGTTGATATTTAACATCCAAGTTATTAATTTAGTTATATTATATTAGATAACCTTTTTATCAGACTCTGTCTGGTTTCCTCTATCATCCCAACGCCACAGTACAATCATACCTGTCTTTATGGTGGCGTAAAGCCAACATGAAAACATTTAATTTCACAGGCCTAATAAACCAGGTGTAGCTTAAATGAGCTCTACTAAATGCTGTCATCATGTAGCATACTCTGTATCTCTAACAGGTACCTGTTACAGGTAGGCTACCTGTTACAGCGATATAACAGGAAGCACTCAGCACAGAAAGTGGAGGTAAACTTTTAACAAACTCTATTCAGATCTCATATAACGTGCTGCCGTTAATAAAACCTACAATTAATTTTGCATTAATTTTTAGCCAAAATCCAACTCAGAAATGATAAGAATGGCTGTAGATTCATGTCTACGTGTGGACATGAAGTTCTTTCAGCAGCAGATGTGGATGCTGCACTGACAAGTCACAATGGCATGAAGCGAGCAACAGCATCACATGTAACAGCTGATAGAAAATACTGCAATGCTCCATCCATTTTCCACTCCGCTTCATCCCATCAGGGTCACAGGGTCACATGAAAATCATGATGTAGGTTATGGTATGACAGAGAAAGCTGATGTCATGCTGTTACACCTGAGAGATCACTGAGGATGTGCAGCTGGAATGATGTTTTTCTAAAAGAAAAAAAATAACAGGGTCTGACATTTATTATTATAACGATTATTGTCTTTATTTAAATATTTATTTGACAGTAGCAACGTGAACATATTTCTCCTCCCTCTGCAGGTCTCTCTGTTGGTCTTTCTTGTTCTCTTTATCTCCCTGAGGTTTTATCCTTAAACCCCCTTCTTCCTTTCTACTGTGCTTTTTTTCCACCTCAAAGACAGGATGCGTTGGTTCCACTTACCAAATGCTACTGTAGCAAAATAGTTCATGTTTCTCACTCAACTTATCTTCTTTATATTTACATGTGGTTTGTTTTATTGTCTGTGATGGACTGATGACCTTTCCACAGTGTACCCCGCCTCTTGCTCGATGTCAGCTGGGATTGGCTCCAACCCCCCCCATTCAGGGAATAAGCGGTAGATAATGGAGGATGGATGTTTTATTGTTATTGTCTTGGTTTTTGAGTGTAGATTTAAAAATTAATTGGCTTTTAAAGCAGCTCCCTCTTGATAAATCCAGTAATTAAAAAAACAACCTGAAAACGATAAATGATTTTGACCCAGCATCACGCTGTAGTGGTATCTTCTGTTTATTGTGCTGTTATTAAACCTTTGAGGCAGAGCAGTGTGATGTGGTTTTTTTATGTGAGATGATACTTTTGTGCAGTTTGTGCAGTGGGGTAAGCCTGCATTATCCATGTCCATCTATCCAGTCATTTTCTATACCAGTTATGTGGATGCGGAGATGCTGCAGCCTATTGCAGCAACTAGCAGGCGAATGCAGGATAAACCCTGGACAGGTCGCCAATCTATCACTGCCATTATCCAAATGAGATTATTTTTAAATAAAATATTGAATATATCTGTTTCTTCTATAACCCATATTTTTGGATTGTTTTTACACCTGTATATTAAATCCGACCATGTTACTGACACTACTTTTACTCCACTTATGTGAAAAAACATATGAGATCTGTAACTCTGCAAGGTAACTTCTACACCGAGGGACTAATAAAGGTTTTCTTGTTCTTAATCCTACATTACTTTATGGCTATGTTCTATCTTACTGTCTCTTCGGAGCAAATAAACACCTGGATAAGAGAACATTTTCTTCAAACTAATCCTGTTTGGTTGTAGTTTGGTGTGTATTGGTAAGCACCTGGAGACTCGGGCTCTCGAAATCACAGACTAAATCTGAAACCATCAAGTGTTGATGGACTCAGATCTGACTTTAATAATATAATTTAATAAGAAGCTCTTTACTGACTCAGAAACATCAACAGGTTTAAAGTTTTAGTCTCCCAGAAAGACCAGGAGAAACTCATCCACACATTTATCCCTAGTAGACTGGATTAATGTAAACGAGACTTCCCAAAAGAGCATTAAACATCTGCAGCTCATTCAGAACGCTGCAGCTATGAGCTTCGGATGAAGAGGTCTGAACACATCACACCAGTTTTAAAATCTTTACACTGTTTGTCACAGAATATATTTTAATATCCTAATGATTGTTTATAAATCCCAGAATGGTTCAGGCCCAGAATACATCTGTGAAATAGATCTTAAATTAAACTTTCACCACATGTAGACAGTTTAAATCTTTGTTAAATGTTAATTTCCTCATGCGTCTATGAAGGAAATCTATACGGTAACTTTGACCTAATCCTGCTTTTTATCATTTTAATGTAATCTTTTTATTTTATTGTGATTTTTGTACATGTGCAATGCTTTTGATGTTTTTATGGAAAGCACTTTGAACGGTGCTGTACAACTAAACTTGTTTTGCATTAACAATATCTTGTCACATTTTTGCATTTATGTCATTTACTCCCAGAGTGTATTAAAATCTGTGTTAAGAGATTATCTCACATTTACATACAGTATACTATGCAAGATATGGCGGAATATTTCCTTCAGTCTGATGACTTAAGGGTCCTCTGAAGTGGTGTAAAACGTTCAGACACTCAGAAATGCTCAATGTATAAAACAAGATGCAGAAAAGAAGAAATGACTCTATGCGTACCGACTTCCTACTGTGAGAGCTAAATGCACTGTAGCAAATTGTACACTTTGGCATTACTGATGGCACACGATACAAGCATACACACTAACAAGGCCAACATCATTATAGCCTTTTATGTTAGTGAGCTAATGTAATGAAGCAACAGTGTGTATGTCTTTGCACACAGATGTATATACTTAGAGAGTGTGTCATTTCTTAAGTGGCTCCATTATGTTTGTGGTCAGTAAATGGGGACCTTATATGAGACCAGAAGCACATAAACACATGCTCTGGATGCACAAGCTAGAACACAAGCTTTCAGGCTGTAAAATACTCTCATTTGTATCACACTGGTGTAGAGTTATCACTTCTGTGATGGCCAATCATACCATAGAACACATGAGCAGTAGATACTGTAATTCAGATTTAGACAGAGTGGTTTTATGTTACACATTTGTGGGTTAAAAGAGACAAATCAGAAGGGGTGATCGTGTTGAGATGGAAAGATCTTTGTCGATGCACTTAATTGTTTGACAACAGTAAGGAAGACTATGAATCATTTTTAATTATTGTGTGTGATCCAATAGGAACTAAATAAACTTAAGCTCTGCAAAACAATACAGTGATAAACAGAACATAAGTAAACTAAAACTTACTTTGGAATTAAGTTTAATTCCAAATGGTCTTTTATTTCTAATGAGGTGTTTACATGGTTATTTTTCACCTCTTTAAAGTGGATTTATCTTTTATTCTGAAATAAAACTCTCATGTGATTGTGGCCAGTGTGGAGGAGCAGCAGCTCTACTCTGAGCCCCTCCCGGGATGGTCGAGCTTCTCAGCCCCACGGAGGAAACTCATTTCAGCCGCCTGTATTTGCAATCTCGTTGTTTTGATCACAATCCACAGCTCGTGACAATAACACAATAAAATCATTTTAAAAAACAACATATATAACAAATAATAGATTAGCTAAACACTGACAAAACATATTCCCACATAATAGTCATGGTCTTTTCTAACCTCTGTATGGGACACATAATCAGGAAGTGATTGCTAAAAACGTAACAATACATCCATCTAGAAAAATACATCAATTCAATGACAAATGGTCAAACCAAAATGATATTATATAGTGTGAGACTCTACCTTAGAAACTAAATGCATTAAGGTTTACAAACAGAAATACATTTTTAGTTTTATTCACATAATCTGAACATTTTAACTCATTTTAAATGCAGAATTTTGGTCAATCTGCCATAAAAAAGATGGTTTTCATTTAAATGTCTGAATTATTTCTTATGTTACCTGTAATTTCATAAGCAAATATTGATTATATTGATGACTGGCTCCTTAATTAAATTCCACTTAAAATGATCATGTGGATGGTGTATGTTCACATCTTGACCAAACAGCGTTTTATACCCCTATGACCTTGAATTGGAATAAGCGGTCCAGATAATGGATGGATGGAAATATTTTGCTCAGACCTTTTTATTAATTCCGATAAGTGATTCCCAACATTTCTTCTAACATAATAAACAATGATTAACAGGAAATTCGTGAGCATTTACTTAATAAGCAGCTTTTATACACAACCGCCTGCAGCTGCTGAATTATTGCTCATCATAAACATGAGAATTTAGCTTGTGAACATGGTCAGTGATGCAGCAAGATGCTTTTCATCAAAACCAACATGGAAAGGGAAGCCATATCCGGTTGTGTTTAGCTCTTAAAACCCATGCTCCAAACCGTTATTAGGCCTCAGCCTTCAATTTAAAACCACTGTCTCTTAAAGCACCGCCATCTAACACACTCTTCCAAACAGCCCTGCCTGGTTAAAGAGCATCATGTGCCAGTTTGCAGAAATCCCAGAAGAGTAGGCTACCATAAGCACTAATGTGACTGACAAATGTGGAGCACTAAGGAACCGTGTGCACGAACAGACGCGTGTGTAATATGCATGTATGGGGATTCCTGCACTATGTGTGGGATTTATTAGTTTAAGTTTAAAATCCTACATTTTTCATGGTGATACACAAAACCTAGTGGTAGAACAGAGACCGTGCATGCATTTTATAGGCGTCAGACTCGAGCATCTTTATTTGGGCAAAATAATTATTCAGAAAGTAAACTTATAAAACACTTGTAGCATAATTTTATTCTAAACTTATGAGATTTTTAAGGCTTTGCAAAGGAGCTTAATTAGACTTTTTTGTGAAATAAGTTTATTGATTTGAACGAGTGAACCTAAAAAGATGTTTGGTTGGTTTCATACTGCATCAGAGGATAAAATCTAGTGATTTCCGGGAGTCCTCTAAAAGGATGTGTGGTAAAAGTAGGACGTTTCTGAATGCAAACAACATGAACGAGCACATTTTCTAAACTTTTCTACTGTAAGGTTTGATTAGTTTATTGTGAGATTAATTCTACATGGCTTAGTTAAAACCAGTGGCTATTTGACTTACTATTGCACCTCCTACCAGTCATCCCTCCCCCCTCCTGACATTAACAAACCATTTGCCACTCATTGGCTATTTGATCTTTTTCAGACTATCCTCTGTAAACACCAGAGAAGGAAGTGTGTGAAACCAGTCTGGCTCCATGTTGAGCTCATAGTCCTCTTTCCTTTCCCGATACTCATTTCAAGTTGCTTTGACCACGTCTACATGTACAAAGTTGCAGAGTTAACCCTTTGACAATGAAAACACTGATGTGATTTCCTTTTCAAATTTGGTCTTACAAGAGCTGCAGTATTTTTCAGGTTTTCAATGTGTCCTTGACTCCTGACTCAAACTGAAATAGATGACACAATCTATGCAGTTCTTCACAATGATGCATTGGTTTGAGTTTAGAGTCTTAGAGCAGAGACAGAAACCCTGCAACAGATCTTCTGAGCCCTGTGGTTTGTGTGATGGGGTCTCTGGATTAGGTTTCCTTCCCATAAGCCTTTAGATCCAGTCAGATTGGTATCTGGGGAGTTTGAAGGTGGCTGAACACTTTAGATGCATTAGCTAAGCTCTTTGGTTCTAAGCAGTTTCTTCACCACTGCTGACCTGCCATATGAAGTGGTATAACTGGTCTGCAAATGCGTCAACAGAGGTGTCATGTTTTGGGTTCAGTGTCTTTTACAAAGTGCTCATTCACAAGAAAACAAAGGTTGGTGGTCCCAGAAAAACAAATACAAACAAAAAAAGTGAAGATTTATTGCAAATTATTTATCTCAAACTGAAAACGACAACAAATGCTGTCTTAAAAAAAATCACTACAGAGGAGGAACAAAATCCGGCTACTCGTTACTTCCACATGAGTCGACTAGTCACTCCTACGGTCCTCGGCATTATTCAACTACCAACCAATAAAATGAGTTGCATGGAAAACGCACGTCCCATCAATTCACTGAGCTGTCAGCAGCAACCTGCTCAATTATCACGTAAGAGGTGAGTCTGCACATTTAGTGACAACGTCTGAGTTTGACTAAACATGTTGATGAAAAAGATACAACTCAAAGTTGATTAATGGCCTGAAAACAAAGGTGTATAAACGCTTGGTCCTTGGTTTGTGTGTATGATCTGTAAGTATGTTCAGTCAGACTCTTCCTCTGAGCTGGCAGGTGTAGATGCAGCCTCTTCCTCCCCTTCATCGGATTCCTGAAAGAAAAACAAATAAATAAAAATGAGATCTGTGTGTTAGCGATATCTAAACGACTTTAAGCAGAAGCTTTATGTTTTATGCACAGTGGCTGAGTGGAGCACCGATACCTGTAACTAATGAGTCTATTCTCTTAACAAAAGGTTATAGCTGAAGAACCGTTTCAAAAACAGGAGGAAAAAGCTCAAGCTCTGGCTTTAAGCTACAGTAAATCATACCATTATCATCCTTCCTTCTAATATAGAGTCCATTTCAAACAAATTAAAGCATTGATAACAGGGAGTGTTGTGTGTGGTAGAAGAAACATGCCAACAAATTATCACAAGTTGTACCTTCTTCCTCTTGGACTTGCTTTTGTGGTCAGAGTCTGAGGAACTCTCCTCGCTGGTCTCGATGAACTCTCGGCTCTTGAAGCTGTCATTGCCTCCTCCACGCTCCTTGTCCTTGTCTCCGCCGGCAGATTTTCTCTTCTTGTCGTCTTTCTTTCCTCCAGACTTCTTGCTTTCCCTAATGGTTAAAAGGTTGGAAAAAAAAATCAGGCATAATTAAGAAAACTGGAAAAATAAAAGCTCTGTGTGGCAGACTTACTTCTTGGAACTTGAAGCGGACCCTCCGCTCTCTTTGTACTCCTTCTTTGCTTTGTCGTACTGCCTCTTTGCTTCCCCTGCCTTTGTTTCCCACTCCTGAAAGAAGCAAACAGGAGAGCCATTCAGCACACCATAACGTTGCTCTGCAGTGAGAATTTGTGCCCTTGTGGTCAGAGTACATTAAACAATAAATCTGAACAAACAGTGAGTTGACACAGTACTGGAGCGCTGTTTACATTTAGGGTAATTCTCTAACAATCCAGTAAGAAAAGCAAATACTGTAGCATTGTTTTCTGACTTGAACCAGAGGATTAAAGTCTATTTTCCGTCCTCATCTTCCTCACCTCTTTCTCATCTTTGCTGAGCTGTCTCCACATCTCTCCGGCCTTCTTTGAGATTTCTGTGATGGAGATGCCAGGGTTCTCCGACTTGATTCGCTCTCTACTGGAGTTCAGCCAGAGCATGTAGGCGCTCATCGGCCTCTTTGGACCACCAGTATCCTTCTGCTTCTTCTACTCACGATGAAAACACACAAGAACAGAGCATGTAATGCAGTAAAGTCTGTTTTAAGCGCTTTACATTCTAATATGCTCCTACTCCTACTGGTCTCCCACCTCTTTGCGTGGCTTTCTCTCTTTTTTCTCTTTCACCACTTTGGCTTTTTTGACCTTTTTCTTTTTCGCGCTTTCGTCTTCACTTTCGTCCCCCTCTTCACTGCTGTCGCTTGCCGTGGCATTGCTGTCGTACCTGATAAAAAGAACAAGCGCGGGACAGTTGCGTTTACAGCATCCAGACAGAAAACGACAAGCAGAGGAAGCGCTTTTAGCTCAGGTTGGAGGAATCGATTAATACAACCGAATTTAAGGAAAAAGCCACTTACTCTTCTGCGATATCATCATCTTCCTCTCCAGGGTTGAACGACTCGTCTAAAGAAAGAAAACAAAATGTTTGCTCAGAGCTTACTGATCTGCTGGGATGTTCTCTGCATCCTTTTTGACTACTCACCGCTTCCGGCATCTGATTCATCACTGTCATTGCCCTCTTCTCTGATCTTGCCCTCAGCCTTCATTCTCTCCAGATAGGCATCATGCTGGTCTTCATCTGAATCGCTGTACTCATCAATTTTGCCCTTCATGCCCTGAAAGGAGACTGTACGGTCAGTAAAACCCCACCATAAAAACAACCAAACCCACAATATGCAACTTTACAGAAGGGGACTGATTCAATTAGCCACTCAGGACTAGATCGAACTCACTGGCTGAACAATGGCTGGCAGCCAATGAGTTGACCAGTACCAAGATTTAATTGTTAAGTTAGGAAATAAAGGCCGCTCCCAGTTTCACAGAGACCCAGATTATTTCCACCAGCGCAACATATTCCATTCACAGTAACATGAAATGCAGTGCAGCTGCTTATGTTTTCGTCCCAGCCACAACACAAGCTGCAAATGTACAACAGGCCCATCTAAGGACATGCAAGTTTGAGGCTGATTAACACATTAGTATCATGCAACAACATTTCTGTTCCTGAACACAGAAGGTTTTATCCTCCAGGAAATCTACATCACAGCTAAATAAACAAAGAATATAGAAACGCATCAACTGTATTTTCAACGTTGTTTCAACAGACAACTTGCTCAATCATTAAAATCAGTATCAAAGAGCTCTGTATGAAGAGCAAAGCAGTTTCAAGCTAGCTTGATAACTTCTGTCTGAATTCTTACAACATCCGCCACTAAAAAACGTCTCAATACTTCTGAGTACGTTTCACGTACAGGAAATAAACAAATCATAAATCAAAACATTATTTGCTAAATTATTTGTGTGAACCACACAAGCTTTAACTAGCTCTCACGATTTTCAGGACACTGAATGCTACACTGTGAAAACCAGTACAGATGAAGAGAAAGTGTCAAAAATCCTCCCAGAGGCGACCAATGCAGGACAATGCAGAAGATACTGTTTGTTAAAAGCAAATGATGTGGCGACCCTGGAAGGAAATCGACATAATGGAAGAAGAGAATGAGAATGAACTGATGTGCTAACTTACAGCTGTCCAGCGCTTTGGTCGTCGTTTATTACAGAAATAAAACTTAAATGACATACTTTGTAACAGGCAGGTCATTTTATAGGCAGTGCATTGTTATTGCAGAGCCAACATGGACCCTGCTTACCATAATACTGGTACACAGTAACGGACGTTGACCAGCAGCGACTAACATTTGGGGAAATAAACTTATTAGGAGAGCAACATGTTTTCAGCTATCATCCAAAGTCCTGCTTTTATATTCCTGCAGATGAATGTTACCTGTAAACATAAAATGCACAAAACAGAAAACTTGAACTGTATTGGTAGAGAAGCTTTAATCAGCTTAGTTTAGGGTTTAAACAACATTCAAGGTTGAACTATTTAAGGTAATAAAAAATGTATGATGTTAATGTTATAATCTCTCACATGCTGCACCCTACATTAGATGTTTACTTCTTTAAAGGACATGGCTCTCTTATGTTTGGTTATGTGTCTGACATCAATAAATGTTTAAGTGATGCTAATTTTAATTTCCTTGTCAAAGATCATTATTAAAAAAGCACACATGGTCGTCATGTAAATTAGGAATCAACTAAACCTAAAATCGGTTGAAAATCCCAGTATTTCTCCATGTATTGATTAAATTTGCATTAAATATCAGATTTAGTGCTGTCCATGTCTATATTCTGACTTTTTACAAGCATGGCTTTATAAGTATTTTTGTTTGCATTTGTAATTTTTATTAATATTTCTTCCAACTTCTTTTTGGGTTTAAAAACTGGTTATGTTTATATTCCTGTGGTCTTTTGCTCATCTAATCAATTGGCTGACTTAAAAATCTAACTACTAAAATCTTCAGTGTCCACAGTTTTATGTACTTTCTCATAAAGCCTTCCTCTTTAGCAAACCAAAAAGCAAAAATACCACTTAAGGACTTTGTGGCTTACAACTGTGTTGCAACATGATCATGGCGACCACAGTCAAGCACTTTTCTTCCCATCCTCATGCATCAATATCCATGTCTGCCGGTGGACAGCAACGTCCCGTCAGGAAGGCTGCCATTAAAACACTAAGAGGAAATGTAGAAAAGCTCCATTCGTTCTTATTGACGTCTTCTGTCGACCCCATCACCATGACAACAGATGGCCTCGCTGCAAGCACAACTAAGTGGCTCTTAGACCGTCAGACCCACAAGGAGCTCGGACATGTCTCTTACAAGCAGCGAAATCTGAGCTTGAGCATCCGTCACGACAACAACCGTTTCCAGTGTTAAAGAACAAAAGCCCCCTGGCAGCACCTTAGTCAGCCTGATGCACACACACAGACACACACCGGGTTAATGGCCATCAGTCACACTACTCCACCAAACACATGTCCCATAATTATCCCTTAATCACTTAAGATTGATCAGGTCCAACACCAAATGCACTGATAACATGATACCAAATCAAGATATTGCACACCATGCAGTCAGAATCACTTCACCCACACACGACGAGCATACCCACCTTCTTCTACAGGGATACACGAACAGACACACAGGAGAGGGGCAACAAGCATCAATAACATGTGTAATTTTCCTTTTGCAAACTGGGGTGTGTTTGATGAAGAACAGATTACCTCTTTGAATCCTCTGTTCTTGATGTTGAGCTTCTTGGCATTGACAAAGTCAAAGAGTTTTCCGTACTCCTCTCTAGAGGAAAAGATGAGAGATGAAGAGGATTTATAATAAAATGAAATTCATGAAGATGAAACAGTGAAAGTCTTCGTTGCTTCATCACATTGAGTTTCATCTGTGACGGGACGGGAATCCAGACTAGCAGAGCGATAACAGAACAAAGCTGCAGAGCAGATTCACATCAATATGTGTAAGTTAGCACGTTTAACATAGAAAACAAAATACAAACAAGAGGAATAGAAATTAAAACCTTCAATATCCTGGACTAATAAATAGATCTGTATTCATAAACAGATGTTTGTCTAATCTTTACTGTTGATATGAGATCAAAACCATGAAAATAAATCAAGAACTATTTGTTTCACCTCATTTGGCCGTCGAGGAGCCCCACTATAATCTTTCAGGTCATAAATCTCCTGATACAGCAACTAGTTCAATCACTGTTCATTTGTCTTTTCTGACACTTTTAGACATTTGTCTTGGTTTACTTTTACGCTCCGGAAACGCTCCCAATTTTTCCTGTAAATTTGTGACACTGGTGATCAGAAACAACCAACATTTGAAACATCACAACATTTCCATCCCGCTTCATCTAATTTAATGGCAGCTGAGAGCTTCAGGTAGCTGCAGCCTATCAATCATGAGGCAGGAGGCACATTTGAAACAGTTGAGTAATAATAATAATAAAATAATTTAAGGACTTTCTTATCATTTGCGTTGTTTAAACTGACAGCTCTCCTAACAGAGTTAATGCTTTGTCTCATTCGTTGAGGTAAAGCAGCGTCTTTATTGCTGCAAGCATGATCTGAGATGCAGACTCGTATGGATTTTTCACTTCTTTTTATTTTAGGAATAAAAAAATAAAAAGTGATCCAATCTTCTCTATGTACATAATAGAGATATAAATAAATACAAATGTGACGATTATCTATCTGTGGCAGCAAAAATTAGGTTAAAATCAAAAGGAGCCTTTAATGAAGGCAAAGCCTCTCAGATGTGGAAATGGACAGATTCACCAATCTGCATGTAAAAATCGGGAACAATT
Source organism: Pseudomugil gertrudae (assembly GCA_037177535.1). Taxonomy (NCBI): domain Eukaryota; kingdom Metazoa; phylum Chordata; class Actinopteri; order Atheriniformes; family Pseudomugilidae; genus Pseudomugil; species Pseudomugil gertrudae. The sequence continues at coordinate 17,629,000 of JBAMHV010000007.1, forward strand.
TATTATATTTTCTTCTATTATCTAAAGATTACACCACCTCCAGTATACGATATCATGTAAATATTAGGAAATTCAGCATGCATATCTGGGTTCTGTAGTTTTCACCTGCAGAAAACATTTGGCACAAACATGGAGCATCAAAGCCCGGACACAGTGCGAATCCTGCATTAGGCAATAATAGATGAGCTCCTCCTCCTAAAACTGCAGCAATAATACCATCCTCCTGTTGCAATGTGAGGTTCCCGTGGAAATACACTTTCAGTATCTGCTATGTTGCTTATGCTTCATTGAGAATAAAATGGGTTGGTGAGATTTGTGGATTACATTTATTTTTTCTTTACATTTATAAAACACCTTAATGAGTTGTGATTAAATATGTTTTGTGAGGAGTTTGACAACAAAAGGATAACGGCTGCATGTGACTGAAGAGTGTGTGTGTGTGTGTGTGTGGCCACGTCACCTCTCAATGCTGCTGAAAGTGTACTGGTTTCCTTGTTTGGTCTCAATTTCAAAGTCAAACGAACGGGTTGTGGTGGTGCCTCTGGCAAAGTTGACACAAGAGATTTCCTCAAAACGCAAGTGAACAGGGGGCTTGTGGACGTAGATGAAGCCTCTCTCCAGTGGATAGAGGAGGCCAGAGGATGCCTTATAGGAACAGGTGATGCACTGAGCTCCAGAGTGACTGAAGAAGACAAAGAAATAAGAAGGTTTAATGCAATGTTTTTCATGAGGAAATAATACACTTGTGTAAATAATATGCTAACCCTTGGAAGTTTCCAGGTACGGTGATCTTACGGTTGACCAGGGCCTTCATCACTCTGCTGACCATCTCATAAAGAGAGCCTGACATATTTTTGCTGAGTTTTCCTTCAAAGCGCCGCTCCACATCCTCCCTGTTACACACAGAAGACAACAAGATCCAAAGGTAACACTTCTCTGGGGTCTATGAGCAGCTATGCAAAGAGCTGCAACAACTGCTGATGCTTTTATAAATGCACAGAAATGACTCTCAGCTCTCTAGTTCCCCCCAGTGGATAGATGCTTTATAACAACTCAGAGTGCAGCATTTTTAAACAGCCACATCAGGTAAAAATTACACAGCCAATAGACCACAGCGCCTTATAAAATCACATACTCACTCGCTCATGTTGAGGGTTAGGTTAATGTCCTCCTCTTTAGAGAAAAGCAGAATGAGAAAGTGATAACGCGTCTGACCCTGCTTGATGGGAGGATCCAGACTGATCTGACAAAAAAAAGCTAAAGTAATGAGAACAGGTACAGGACGGTAATTTAAAGTGTTAAAGATGAAGTGCCAGCTCACTCACCACGAAGAACATCTGCCTCTGATCCTTATGTGGCAGCAGGAAGAGACGGAGGACGGTGGTGTAGGGAATCTTGTAGTCGAAAGTCTTTCCATGCAGGTGGAGGAACGTCGGGTAGATACGAATGTCATACCTGAAAGAAGTGGTAAAATTGAGCCAGTTTTTACTCTGTTCTGATTTAGGATATGCCCTTTCATCAGCAATAAATCATATATACCGTTTTGCAAGTGTGTGAAAAACAGTGTAATAGTCACCAATTCCCTGTGTATTATTTGGTTATTACTGTATACACATGTAAATAGTCTCAAGACTACCGCTGATCTTATATTATGAAAACAATAAAAAAAAAAACATGTGAAATGTATTTCTGTCACTAGCTGCCTAATCATCCCGTCCTCATAAACATTTCCATGACTCCTGCTTGCTCAAAGGGATCACCATTAAATTAAGTGTGTCTCCCACAAACGCTTTGGCATGTGAGGTGGAAGTAAGTGGGCAATCCACTTTTCCACCTCAGCCACAAACAATAAACCGTCCATTCAGCTGTGTGGGCTTTTCCCAGTCAGTGGTTCATAACACGTGAATGTAAAAGAAGAGAAAAAACACATCACAGAAACAGTGATGCTGATTTTTCAGTAGTGTGAATTTTACTTTTTATTTTCTTTTTGCAACCGTACCCAGACATGGAAATGACCATGTCGTGTTCGTAAAACTGGACGTAAACCATGAATGAGCTAAGAGGGCATACATGGACAACTATTTCGTCTATAAATATCATTGCTTGCCTTCCTCTTGGTGTAAGACACTGCAGCTCTTTGAAGATGCAAACAGCGTCTCCGGTGGCCTGGATCACATCAGCCTTAGACAACACGTTCTGGGCAAATGCCTGAAGGAAAAAAACAAAACATGAATTCAATTACAAAAATGTAAATAATTCATTAAAGCTTTTGCAAATAAATAAATTATATTAATAAATAACATTTTAATTGCATAACATCATCCGCCCTATAAGGAAGTTCAGTAACTTGGGTGAAATACTTGCAATTTTGAGAGGTAACTGCTGGACACAAGCTTTCTCACCTCCACGGGGTCTTGTCTTTCATCAGCTTGGCTGGGTGGGACGTAAAAACGGACCTCCATCAAGGAGACCTCTGTGTCGTCATTCTGGTGAAACTCCAAGGTGACTTCGTTCTTCCCTGTAGCGCACTGGGACACGTTGGACAGCGGAATCTCGAACGCAGCGTTGTCGTTAATGTCGAACGATAAAAGTGGCCCTGTGATGGAAGAAAAGTGAAAAGCTAATCTGTATATTAGTCATATGCTTACTTCTCTTATTTATTAGGATAAATGAAAGCCCTTTGTGATGCTGTAAAACTGTTTTACCTGAGAATTTGGCTGTTCCCCAGTTCCAGCCCTTCACACACATGTCCTTTTCTGTCAGCTCCACTTTGTAGTTGGCCTTGAAAAACTCTGAAATCTTCTCAAAGTCCTGGTGGGTGACAGAGACAGTAAAAAGAAAGTAAGGAGACATGAGGTGAGGTGTGAAAACGGGTGAGGAAGTGGTGAAAACAATGGAGAGGAAAAGGTTTAATGTTTACAAAGCAGTAAAAGCATTGGCTCTGAATGGGTCAAAGCTTATAAAAATGCCACCTAAGAAGCAGGGATGTGGAGAACAGAGGAGGTGAATGTAATCCATTCACTCCGACCACCCCCCTAAACACCATACCAGCACTGACAATCAGCCCGTTTATTTATCCTGCAGGCTCGCTTACAACTGGACTCATGCACAGCGACAAACACATGGTCAACGAGACACAGGCGCAAACACACACACACACACACACTGTAAAGGTAGTACAAACACATGTGGAAGTGATTGTAGTGTGGGTGTGTGCAGAGTACAACGCGGCTGTGGGAAAGCAAATGAATGCACCTGGATATCTGCCTGTCCTTAAGGTCATTACAGCCAATTAGAGCCCTGAAAGTCTGTATGTGCAAATGTGAGTCTGTGTGTGTGTGTGCATGTGTGTGTGTACATGAACATTAATCAGCATGTTTGTTGACCTGGATTAGGGAAGTGTTTTGATAGGAGAGCAAGGGTGGGTGGATGTGTAAATGCATTAAATCAGTTTGAACAGATTGTTGTTGCATAGCTCATTTAATGCAAATAAACACAGACTCCATCTCCAGAACACACATCCAACGGGACCATTTCACCTGTCTCCTATTAGTACGTTTTCAAACTTTATACACACACAAAAGGAATTTCTCCCACTTGGGTAACAATGTTGTGTTGAAATGGTTTATGTATGTATAAATGGTGTATGGTTTGTGTATGTGAAAAATAAGATTCTTCTGAGGACCAACTTAGATCAACACAACCTCATGTCGATATTTAACCAGAACCAAGTCAAAATGCACGTCAAAATCCCACCTCATTACTTTAATTAGGTTTAGGATGGGTTAAGCTGGACTGAGTGAACTGCAAAGAGTGGATCATTGTGACACCATGATTTTTTTTTTATTATTTTGAGTCTATGTTAGAGAGTTGATGACAAGCCTGGGACCATGCACAAATCCATTTCAGCCAAGCTTTAGTCGTCATTTAAATGGCTTTACATTTGACTTTAGTGTAAAGAGAAGTGATGGCAAGGTGTCAAGATCCTGTCGCTGCACAATAAGCTCAACATAATGGGTGTAGTTGGTTTTTCCATTAGCTCAGGTTTTGTTTAATAAATAATTAAAGGATATTGTACACATATTACCTTCATATTAAGACATAATAAAAAGGACCTGATTCAATGTCTTAGTTGGTAAAATCTTATCACTTAGAGGAAAATGTACCATTTTTCATCACCAGGAATGTTTTTAGTATTAAATTGAGAACAAACAGTCTAAACGTCATTATATAATTATGCCTGTCAAATTATCCCAAGTCTTTCCTTTAAAATTTAGTATTGAGTCAAAAAGAATACAAGCACCTCTCTGTATTAATTTAATGCTATTACTCCATGCTCCGACACAGCTGACATAAATGACTTAATAGGTTGACAAGAAGCTGCTGGATCTATTTGATTTGCATCAGGTGTGTTAGTGCAGGTAAACAGCAAAACAAGCTGGATTCCGGCCCTTGAGGACCTGAGTTTGACACCCCTGCTTTAGACTAATAACATTGCAAATATATAACAAAATTAAATCCACCTACATGATATACGCAGATTGTGATATGAGGTTGTGCATCTGGCACAGGAATGTTTGCAGAGGATTTTTTAGGGTCTCAATTGTTGGTTGGGGCCTCAGTGGGTGAGCATCTGGTTTTATGGTGCATCTCTGAGATGCTCAATCAGGTGAGATCTGGTTAGTCTAGAGCCCAATGCTCAGGCCTAAACATTTAACAGAGTTGTAGTTTTGTTGTACAGCTAGGTTTAGGCAGATGGGATCCAAGTGTCTGATACAGAACAGAGCATTTTTTTAGAAGATAAGACAAGCTACTCACTCCGCCTGGCAACAGATTTAGTGTATTAATCCCAAAAGGGAGATGCTTCTCTACCCCCTGCTCCTCCTGATGACAATTACAGGTCATCTAAATAACAGACTCTCTGGCAGAGATTCACTCTCTTACACCAGGACATTTCACAGGGACAAATGAATCAAAAGCGTCTGCTCTGCATGCCAGCAGCTAAACCTCCAGCCAATTCTCGATTACCGGCACTAACTATGGGATAATAAACAATGACATCACAGCACAAGAGGACCCATCCCTCCACCCCGATATATGCTGATTAACCCCAGGAGATGTTTACAAAAATCCCAGTTTCACCCAACCCCTCCACCAGTCAGAGCAACGAGGAAAAGAGCATAAAAAAAAAATACAAAAACAAAAAAACCTTTTAACCTTTTATTTTCTGAGCCAAATTATTTCCCTGACTAATATAAACACTGACTCACAAGAGCCGTATTACTAACATGTGTGTTTATGGAACACACATGTTAGTACTGGTTTCCGTCATTAATCCCATTAAGCTCCGAGGTGAAGAGCAGACTCATTCCCAGAGTTCTGACCAAAACCCACACACTCAAGTGGCATTTTTTACAAGATGGTAGTGCTTTTGTGAGGAAATGTCAAGCAGGGAGTGGAAGTTGTTTATAAGCAGCCCACTACGCTTGCGTTACACTCTTTGCCGTAAACACAGCGCGGACTAAAACCAGCAGTCTGTGTCAAGCTCAAAAATTCCACCGTCTCCAAAGAGGAAGCTAAAAACAATCAGAAAAACAAGATTCAAGGTGCAAGAGCATAAGAAGAGCACGAGGGGGGTTTTCAGAGCCTGATCAGCTGCCTAAGAAACAAAGCGTAAGCAACTATACATTGAAGCCTGACGAGCTTGTGCTGAACTCACTGTGTCCCTGAAGCCATCGTATTTGTAGATGTGGCCCGTGCTGGTACCAAGTTTGATGCCGTGACCTAAACACACTCTTCTCCACTGAGCCAGGCTGAGATCAGTAGCTGGGATGCTGTCTACCTTCCCCGTCTTGCTGCTCTTATAAACCACATTTTGTTTGCTGAAACGCAGCCGCCCATCATTCTGTAGAACGAGAGAGAGAGAGAAAACTTGAGTGTGTTGAGTTACTCTGTATACAGTGAAGAGGAAAAGACAAGACAGCTGGTGGATTAGCTGGGGGAAAAAAAAAGATCAGGTGTGTTTTAATTTTTCTGCCCTGACTCTTACAACTGAAACAACCTCCCACAGTTTAGAAACATAAACTGACTATTTCATGTAATATAGAGGTAATTTGTACAATCACAAATTGGAGAACTCAGCCTAATTGCTCTGGTTTATTTCACGAGGAACCAAGTGAAATTACACATACTATTTTTATTTTTTAAAAACTGGGGGATGTTCAACTCTTTAACCTGCTAAAGGACAGTTTAATGAGCAAACTAGAAAACAAACTTCCCTTTGTGTTTTTTAATTTGTTGTATTGTTGGAGTTAAATCCCCCAGTTGTTAAGGTGTGCCAAGGGTGCAAATGTGTACAGCAGTGGCAGTGGATAGAAGAGGATGAAAATATAAATGTAAACTCTTAATACTCGTACATATACACATATCTTTTGTGGAATGGTGTAGCAAAATAAATCTGAATATGACCAACTTTTTTATTTTCATTCACTACACCAGTATTTTAGAATAGTTTAGTTAAAAATGCTCACAAAATAGATTGCTTAATGAACATTAACACAGTGACACCCATAGGGAACACCCTCTTCAAACAAATATTAAAAAAATACATAATGTGCACATATAAAATAATGGCGTTACTGACCCATGACCCTTTGACCTCCTGGTAGATTTCATTGAATTCCAGCGTGTCTCCCATGTTGGCTCCAGGCGATGACTGATGCTCTACAGACAGACACAGGGAACATCATCAAATATGATGCATTCAGAAATATCCTTAAAATGGTCCTTCTGTGTGCTTCTATTGCAAGTTTGAGCTCTGGAAACAACTAATAAAACATGATAGACACAAAGCAATTAAGAAACTAGCTCATTGCCACATGTATAGGTGCGTGTGAAAACACTTTATAGTTCATTTACGTTTGTTCTCTGAACTTGATTAAAGACAAAGTTAACTTATAAGATAATAACAAAAGGTGTGGTCTAAAAGTGCGACCAAATTAGCATCAAGCCAGGAAAGATTACCAACGATACTTCACAGTTGTCTCAAAACCGTTAGTAATCGCTGCTCTTCACATGTTCTCATTTTAACACCGGTATCAATGTTCTGCAATAGCTAAGCTAACGTGGGAGTACAAAATGTGCGCTTTTATAAGTTACACACGTTGACTGAGGGTCTAGTTTAAAAGTACAACACGGAGTTCTGCCAACACAAGTGTAAGTTTAATAGAGCACAACGAAAAAGCTAGGCCGGTTAAAGAAAAGCAAGTGATGTTTATGGGTTTATGTAGCAAACAAATACGCTACAAGTAAAACCCACATGCAAACATTATTCATTTGTGAGACACGCTTCTTACATAGAGTCTAATAATATTAAAAAATATGCATTCGGAAAACTTAAAAGTCTTACTGTCACTGAGACGTGAAGCTTCGTCTGTTTCCCGCGTGTAGCATCAGAAGCTAGCAATGCGTCACAGGAAACACTCTGTGGCGTCCGTATCTACTTCCGGGTTTGTCAAATTAGGTTTTTTTCTTTTGATCATAAGCACATTTAAAACAGTGTACCCATTTGACATAGTGTATCAGAAAGCAAATGTATATGTTAAAATATTGAGATGCTTATGCTAGGTTTAATATAGAAACAAAGTACCTGAATAAGTGATCAGGGCTGTTTGCAGTAACCACTAGTCACCACAAGGTGGCACGCAACACATTTAAAACTAAGATGGGTCAAAATTGTGGGTTTTTAAATAATTGTTTTAGGATTAAACAGAGATTGCAACAAAAAAAAGATTTATTTTTAATTTGGCTCAAATTACATTCGAATGTATTCTATCACAACCTCTTAGGTAAATAAATATTTAATTTGACAATACAGCAATTATCTCTCTCTCTCTGGATCAAATTACTTTCTAAAGTATAACAGTTTGTTGTACAATTTTGCCTGAGGCCTCCATGAGATAGTATTATAAAACGAAAATGAATAAAAGAAAATGAGACTCAAACTGAAAACAAGCAGAGTTATATCAAACTTGTGAAAGGCCTTGGCGAGCTTGTGTTTTGGACGGGTTTTCACACAAACTTATCTTTTTGGGTAATAAACACTTGAGATTTCCTCTTCTTCCTTTTTTTTTTTTCAGGGCACTTATTTGTAACCCAAACATTTTGACTCAATAAATTTTGGTATTGACGCCGATATGAAAAAGAGTGAGTGTGTTTTTATTTCTTTATAAAAATCCAGCTCAGTGGATCAGCATGCAGGCAGATCAGATCAGTGAGCCATAATCTCGTTAGCAAACTAGAAATAAGAAGGATCAAAAGCTTTCTCCTGAAAATGGCAGCGTTCAGGAGAAGGAAGAATATAGCCCAAAACACACACACACACACACACACACACACTGGCGTATTAAACCTTTGTAATAATTTAGGCCTTTGTATTGATTTTTTGCGAGATGGTAAATTTATTTTAATTGAAATAGACTATAGCTGCTAACACTTAAAAAAAATCATTTTATTAAGAGTTTGAGAAATAATGAAAAGAAAAGGAAAATAAGAAACCTATAGAAAGTTGCCTCCTCCCCTCTTTCTCCAGGTTATTTCTTGTTTCCTGGTCCATTAGATTGTTGCGGGTCCTTCTGACCCGCACTGACCTGATCCAGTCAGACTTTTTTTTACCTTATTAAAGTGAAGCAGATTAAAGATCAAACGGCTGCAGTCAGACTGAGTTGGCCGGGATGAGGAGCGGATGAGAGACAGAAATGAGTTGGGACAAGTCTCGTGGTTCCGCCGCGATGCGTCAACCGGGTGAATCACCCTCACCGAGGAGGTGGACAGCGAGAGGAAGAAGAGGAGACAGGGATGGAAAGGAGGGAGGAAAAGGAGAAAAAAGGAGGGAGGAGGAGGTACAAAAAGGCTCCGCAGTTAACCAGTTTGTCACACAGACCACACAAGTCAGCGGACCGTCTATACATCCAAAGCTTGGACTTAGAAAAACTTGTCTCATGAGCGTTTTTATCGTTTTTCTTAAAAAAAATCAGAGCATCACCTGCGCTCTCCGTCCTCTTCCACAGAGATTTAAGTGAGCCGACACGTGATGCAAAGTTTTCTGTAGAGATCTGAAAGGAATAAGAGGAGCTGGAGACATGAGGGGCTTTTGCAAAGGTAAGAACACTAGTTTACTGGATTTATAAAAGGAAGAATCTGCTATCAATTTTCATGTTTTTGTGATTAATAAGGCTAATTATTTTTCAAATATTCTGCAGTGAATAATGGAAGCTGAGAAAACTCGTTGCAATAAAGTAGAAATCACTCTGCTGAGTTTAAATACAAATATATAAAATGCCTCAATCCATTTCAAAGTGTTAATGCTCCCAGTTTTAAAGACTATATCTTAAAAAGATCTGAAATGTGGCTGTAAATGTATATATTCTCCAAATAAAAAATAAAGGTGAAGGCAAAAATGGATATGTCCCCATAAACGGGGACTCAAAAATGAATGTGAAAAGAAAAACATGTGATAAAATATGAAGGAAACAACAAAGCTGGGTCAGCAAGAAAATGACACAACCTACTTTTTAATTAGTTTGAGTTTTTTCCCAGGTAGAAAAATCAGAGGAGGAAAAGAAGAAGAGTAACAGCAAAAGTACTGAATGCATGTGACAGGGGTTTAGGGGGTCGAAGCAATGAAAGCCCCTGTCTAGTTAGCTGTCACTGATATGAGAAAGTACATGATTCACGTTAGTCAGGGTGTGAAAGGACGCACATTTCCCCCTTTGGGGTGGTTGGTGCGGCTGCTGCTTCTTGTCCAGAAAGGAAGTGAAAGGACAAGGATATGGTCAGCTGAAGGATTGCAGCATTCCTCTCTTTTCCTCTGCTCCTGGCACCCCCCCCCCCCCCCTCCCTGACCTTCATTGTTTAGGTGGTCACATTATGCAAAGTGACCAGCAATCAGCAAACTTAGTGTAACTGTAGAAGGATAATAAATAGAGCTGCTCCCTCTGACACGCAGAGCAAATAAATACACAGAGAGCTCAGCTGCAGAGGAACATGTCACCTTTGACACTCACACAAACAGAGCATTTATCTCCCCAGGTACAAAAGCATACATGTATGTTTCCCTCATCGTTAATTGACTTTAAACACACACACACGAGCCCTTCCCCTGCCCCTGTTTCTGCTGCACACACTCGCATAGGAAAAGATTGCTCTTGCAGGGACTTGAATTTGTGTCGGATAAAAGCTTTAGTCTGTGTTGGATCAGAGAGCTCAAACACACAGACCAATCAGAGGAAACAAAGGGAAAAGAGAAGGGAATGTGGCCAAAGGAGGATAAAGTGAACCTTTCACTTGATTTGCTCCTCAATTCTTCATGGTGCATATATGTCAGGACAGGAGGATGTGTGCAGCCGAGGTGTTAAGGGGATCCAGTTTGGGAGCCTCAGGATCGGGTCTCTGCTTTTTTCGGATGATGTGGTT
>JBAMHV010000007.1:17640962-17680430 GCA_037177535.1 Pseudomugil gertrudae
TATATATATATATAATTTTACTTATTAATTTTGATTGTTTTTAACAATCTCATCAGTTGTGTACTCACTAAATTGCAAAAATAGCTTGGTTACAAACAACAACAGTAATGTTAATATTAATTCTGTCATTATTATTATTATTATTAACAACACTAAAAATAGATCTGACATATCATGCAGTCTTTATGGGCAGAGAACTGTCTTATAAAATATTGCCACTATTATTTAGTTTCATGAGTTTTTCCTGTTTTTGCCCCTGAAATCCTGTTTTTCACCACTTATTCTTTTATCCACATTTTTTTGATCTGACAAGTTTAAAAAACTTTGAAATCCTAACAGAGACACTGTAAGATGCTACACAATGATTTCATGATACTGTAACAGTTACATTTATATGATCTTTTTAAGCTGCCATTATAAAATTCTAAGTGTTATTAGGGTGAAAGTGAGGATGGGCATTATATTCTCACAACATGCTAAGAAGTGAAACACAAAAATGCTAATTATTATCATGAAAAATGATTGTGCTAGACCTTTCTATGAGATCAGGAAGGTATTTTGCACTTTTTCTCATTATTTTATTCCAGATTGATTGGCTGTTATTTGACTGATCTTTGGAGTTCTTCTTACAAAAACCTCTTTTCGCCTCTGCTCTCTCAGGAGGAATTTTGTCTCATTCTTTTTCTGTAAAGTTTCTCCTTTTTTTTCCTTTTTTGTATGAACCACGAGCATGGGGCAGGGTTAACGGGGAGAAGGATTTGGAGATAAATCAAATACTTACGGTCTAAAAAAGGGAAAGATGGGAACGGATGATGAAGAGGAAAATGAATGGAGCCAATTAGTACAAGACGAAGAGGAGAAAGGACGGAGATTTTTCAAGTCATAGTTTCAGAGAGATTTGGGAAACAGAGGGGGGCACATATGGAGAAACAGCTAAATTAAAACCAAACATGGTGATAAAGTAGGAAGGATGAAAAATAAATCTTTGAATAAAATAAAAAAGAAAAAGACGAGGATAGATTGGCTTATAAGGTAAAGACAGAGACAGACAAGGCGAGAAGAGGGACCAGGCTGGGGATGTTGAGTTTATGGCAGGGAAGAAACGTTCACACAGGGTTTCTGTGCATAAACAGGATTTTTTATTGGATTTTCTCAATGCCTGTTTTCTTTGTCTTTGTCTTGGGTCACCGCCATTTGCACCGCCAAGTGTGTCCACAGCCATGAAACTCAATTTAAAGCTTTGTATGAACAAACTGATGAGAAAATTTCATGTGAAAATAGATGTGCAGATTGACCTATGTGAGTGTGTTCAAGTATGCTCGGGTTGGTTTACATATATTTGTTCGGCATAAAGCTCGTGGATACATGGTTTTGGTGCACACTCTGAATGCATATGTGTGTGTGTGTCGAGTTAGTGAAGGAATGCACACTTGATTGAGTACAGACTGCACATAAATCTGGTCTTTAACTGTAGACAGGCACATAACACTGACCCTAACCCCAAATTGTCATCCATTTACCCCTCCCACATGTGTGTCCATTCTCGCTTTGCCTTTTATCCCTCACATCAGTCCATACGCGGGTGTCTTTTCTCGTCACTGTCACTGAGGACAAAATCGTCACCAGGTATCAGCACGTCTGTATAAGTCAGAGTTAGGGGTTAGTGACGACAAGCCCTTACCATGGATGTTGCATGACAGCAATTATGCAAATCCAGACAGCAGATGGTTGCATATTCTGAGAACAACATGCAAAACCTTTCATTTAGTTGCTGAAATATGTTGATTTTATTGAAGACACATGTGATGGAATATTATAAATCCCTCTGATACGTGAAGTGTCATATGTGTAGAGTTTTCATAAATTTATGTTGGATGAGAAATAATGTTTTATATGATGAAAGACTGAAAAATGCAAGTAGGACATGATTTTTTTTGCTTTTGTTTTAAGCCGCCCCCCTGATTTGTCAAGAACTGTCTTCAAAGTGTAGAGTTGGAGCTAATTGTTGTGTTGCATTGATTCATTCATTCATTTGGTCCCCCACTGAGGCTGGAAAGTGGATGTTCTGCCGGCAGAGCTCGACAGCCAGTGTATCTGTTGTACTCGATCCTCACCGCGGCACGGTCTTTTTCTACTCATAATCTTGTTTTTAACCTTTAACCTCAACCAAATGGTTTAACAAGCAGATAGAAACATTCAAATTACAGCACAAAACTAAATTATTTAAAATATTTATGGGCGGGACACCAATCGAACTTGCTTTTTCAGCTCGGAACGTGTGCAGAGACATTTTCCGACCCTTGCAACCTCTGCAGGAATTTTGCACCTGTTAAATGTGAAATTAGAAGTCAGTTTTAACAAACTTTGTTCCTGTGTTTTTCTTTTTTTTTGTTCTTTGTGTGTGTGTGTCTGAACTAAGATTGAGAAAACATCATAAGACACAGTAATACACACCATATCTTATCAAAAACCCATTCTGCTGGATTACTGGGAATACAAAGTTTTCTGTTTCATGACCATTTCTGGTCTTTCCACGACACCATGATCCCCTTTGTGTGGTTTCTCCCCGTATTGCCGACCTCACATAAACCGTGTCATTTACAGTTTCACTTAAATACTACACTAATACACACAATATTATGTTTAATTTTACTCATGAGGAGACTAATTATTCTGAATCACTAGACTCCGTTGGGGAGAACAACTAAAACACTGCTTTGATTTTATTATTATTTATTTTAATCAAGAAACATAACTGTGAAATGATCAAACAGTGACGAAGATGAGTTTTCGCCTCGAGGCAAAACGGTTTTACGACTGTCATCAGTCAGGTCTTTTGGGTTCACGTCAGCACTCAAAGCTCTTATCCTTTAACTATAAACTCATTTGTTTCACAAAAGATGTTCTCACTTCACATATAAAATGTATTTTACTTGGTCACTTATTGTTTTTCTTACTTGGATTCCACTTTTTTCTCATACCTGTTCATGTATATGAAAAGGAGCCACTGTAGGCGAAGTGGGTCAGATTGAGTCCTGGAATTAAACCTTGTTTTGTTTGACCTACTTTAAAATCGGTGCATCCAATCAATCTCAGCTGATGTTATGATTTTACATGAAACCGCAAAGATTGTCAGGCTGAAATTTATCGTGGCCATTCTCCTGCTTCTGTCCTGAATGATGGCGTGCAGTGGCTGGATGTGAAGAGCGTAGCGTGTAGCACTCGGGGCTCCTTAACAATAAAATCCAGTCGAAGAAGTTTCTCATCATATGCAACTCAAAACACGGCTAACCCTTCTAATCAGTGTTGCCTGGGAAATGATAAACATAATAAATTTCCACCTGATTAACACCATCTTCTGAGTAAATACAATATGTTTTCTCTCTGTTTAAGGCCTCTTTCAAGTGGTTAGTGCAACGGAGGGCAACCTTTTATGGGAGCGGGTTTTTCCTGGACCAGACTGGAGAGATTTACTTGCACATGGTTTTCCCACCACACTGAGTTCTGTTTAAGTGCTTGTTTAAAACCGCAAATGTTGGTGCATGTTGGGAAAGATGAAATACTAGTCCTGTTGGATAGAAGCTTGTACAACATGTAGAAACACTGGGTCATCCCTTCACCAAAACACCGTCTGTAGTGTAAGATATCAGGTGGTACCGGGGTCTTGAATGCATCCTGGCGCCCCAAAATTAAACTCTGACCCCTGACCCTGCAGGGATGTTTAATTTGGACCTATTTGGGCCTCATAAGCTCAGTTGCCCAAACTTCATTTTCAACATTTCTTTTGTTGTGCAGATGGCAGCCAGATTCCTGAGTGCCACAGCTGATGTTGCACCAGAGAACAAACCCAACATTAAAAATACGATCTGCTGTGAGTAGCGGAGCTCCTCCATGGTGCATATATGTAACTCTGGTACATGCATGAAGAGTCTTACACATTAGTGCACAGAGGCAGGTCATGGTCAGACATTGTAGGGAACCCCTGTGTTGCTGTAATGCAATCCTCCCATGGAGAATGTTCTGGTTTCAACCCTGCCCTGCGGAGTGTGCTTCCACTGCCAGGTACACAGACTCAGCTTCAAGCCCGCTGGGCTCGCCTTGAAGTCAGGCTCTATGCCGACTATAGTATAGTTACTCAATCTAATATTGTATAACAACAACACAGCTCTCGGTTTGAGTTATCTCAGTTTACTCCCACAAAGGAGCGGCTGTTTTTTGCCCCAGCAGAGGTTGCTTTTAGACATGTCAGAGCTCAATCAAAACAACGAGAGCCTTTCACGTCTGGCAATCATCTTCAAGCATGTGGCTGCAGACAAAAGAGAAAAATTTGGAAGAGTTTGGGTTGATTTTTTGCCAAGAAGCTTTTTTTTTATTCCTCCATTCTGGACTTCCCTCTCTCCCCGTACCTGTTTATCTCTCTTTAATACAGCTCCTTTTGCACCGATTGTGTCATTTTCATTGCCATGAGCGTCACTAAAGTGGTGGCGAATTAGCAGTGTTTCGTGCTAATGGAGGATGTTTAATGGAAAGAGCCGGAAACTCGATGAGCTCCAAATGCTCAGGTGTGAGATGCACATTGCTTGTGACAGGTGATGAGGTTTGTGCAGTTGAGGAGAACGGAGAGGGCTTAGCTGACAGGGGTTCTCCTGGTTGAATGATTTCAAGGTGTGTATTTGTATGGAAACATGTGGGAGCTGCATAGCGAAACCTACGTAATTTAGAACCAGTCCGGAGGATGTTTCCATGTTGTCAGCAATTTAGGATTGGCATGTAGTGGAAGCGTTATCGGTTATAATTAATTTCGCAGCAGTTAAGGAGTTGGTTTTTCAGGTTTCGTCAATGTAACTATGCATTTCTAATCCTGTTTAATGTGAACCTGTCAGCTTTAAACACCTTCTCATTCAGTCTGTCTTTAAAACTCTACTTATTTAATAAATATGTGAGGTAAAGCTTGTTGGTTGGGTTCATAAAACTTAGAAAGTTTAATCTCAGCAGCTAATTGTGTTCATGTTTTATTAAAATTTGTGTATTTTTTTCTGCCCTTTATTTTTCTTTTCCAGACTTGAATAGCTCTTTGAAAAATAAGGAAAGTACATACTTTTTAAACATCTCTAAAAGCATGTTTCTTGCTGACTCAATTGTTACCTAATATATAGACCATGTCTTACAAAGGTATGCACATTTTTGTGTATTGAGTAGTACAGAATACATAAGATCACTGAGTTTCTACCCAGCCCTTGGGAGTGAGTAGCAATATCGCAAATATGAGTAATATGAGTCAGAGGAAGAAGGTGTTGACTGTTTTAGGTCAGTTTCTTTCCTCTTTTACTGGCAAGACTAAATGTTTTGAAAGGTGTTAAGCCAATTCAGTTTGAATCGCTTGTTCTTCTTGTGGGGTCCGTGATGAATGATGAAAGGCTGAGCAAGAAGAAAGAAAATAGCAACAGAGAGGAGGAAAAGAAAGCTAATCAGGGTTAATTAGTCATTTTTGACCCATGGCAAACCAGTGATAAGACTAGTTAAAGTGTGGAGAGGGAAAAGGTCTGAGTGAGACTACATCCAGTGTGATAAATCTGAAAGGCGATATGGATCGAATTGGTGAAGCAACAGGAGGCCCAAGGTGTGTCTGAGCCAAGGAAGACTGATGAGACTGGTGCGAAAGAGAGAGAGAAACCAACAGGGTCACGCATATTACGCAATGCCTATTTCACACCTGATGAACAGCAGCATGTTTTACAAGTATGAATCACAGTTTTCTGTCCAACTGACAAGAGGAAGAGAGGGGGGTGCAGAGAGGATGGAAAATGACAATGGATGGGGAAAAAAAAAGCATGTGATGCTCTACTGAGAGGCTGGGGAAGTGTTGAGAGAGTTAGCAAGTAGATAAGAAAAGTAGGAAAGTGAAAGCATCCAGGACATACATGAAGCTCCTTGCTGCTGAAAACCGCCTTTCAGCTCCAATTTTCTCTGTTTGAAACCAGAGACAGGGGCACTAAAAGGTTTCCTGGGCTACAATACCCCTTCATCTATCATTCCCCTGCTCACAGCCTCACACACACAAAATCTCTGTATACACTCAAAGCAATGTGAATTTAATCCACAATTATGGCTACAAGTATTCTCACAAACACTCACATGATAACAAAGACACGTACGCAAACACTCTGAAACCTAAACAGGAAGCCTACAACAAACATACAACCGATGCAAACATATTAATGCTTGTGATTGTAAAGAAAGCCACATGTCATTGTTTTTTTTTGTTGTTGTTCCGGAAATAACCCCCCGTGTGTGTGTGAAGGTATTTAGACAGCTTGTTGCGCTACAGACCGGCGCTTTGAATATAGGAGCCATTTTTCTGACTGTCTGAGGCTGTTAAGGTTTTATTTGAAGCCATAGTAAACATTCGAAAGCCAGAGACCTCTAACACTAGATTGGAAATGGAAAAAGCTTTATTGGCAGTGTCATGTGATACTGACCGGGCGGTATATAAACAGACAAGGTCATCACCGTAGAGATGAAGAAATAAACCTCAATACAGTGAAAATTAATATAAACAAAGTGATGGTGCAAAACTTGGAAACTGCAGCTGGACATGGTTTTTGTCTGTTCACCGCTCGGTTTTTAAATACAAGCTAAAAAAAAATCCACCAATCAAGCTGAATAATGACATAATGTCAGAGAAAATGATAGCTGAAATAAATGTTCTAATTGTCATTACTAGAAATGTTCCTGGACACCTTAGATGTGTGTGTGATTAAAGAAAATCTTTTCTCCACATTCCTCCACAGTCAACCACCTGCTTGCCTTGCTGTTGGCTGCTACTGTGGCAAAGGCTGAAGAGCCAACCGTCAACTTGGCCAGCGAGAGGAGTACGATTGAAAGTACTTATGACCTGACCAAATACCTGGAGCACCAGCTAAAACATATCAAAGACGTATATGTGAGTTCTGTTCTGTTTATAGTGCACCATCCATCCATTTTCTATCATGTTTGATTCAGATTAGCGTTGCAGGGAAGCTGGAGCACAAATGTAAAATATTTTTCTAAGTTTTCATGTTCTGTTATCGTCATACACGCAGCAATTTAAATAAAAGACATTATAGGTTTTTCTGGATGATTTGAGTCGTAAACTTAGACATTAAAGGAGCAAAAAGGGGAATTGGTTGTTAGCTGTTTGGGATTCTGATGGCAGTGGGAATAAATTTCTACTAATATTTGTCCTGTTAGGGTACTTTGCAACAATGGCCTAATGATATTAATCAGAAAGAACTATGCAGGGGAAGGGCACAGTCTGCTGGAATGAGATTTTCCAGTATGCTGAGTATGATTCTTGCTTCCTTAATGCTTTGATATTAGGAGATTTCAGGCTGAACCAGGATGAGAAACTGAATATGAGAACTGATTCAGTGAGAGATTAACAGCTGTTAAACTATCAGAGACTTATGAAATGCCAAATAAACATAAAGGAGCAAAAAGCTAAATAGTTACACCGCAAGGTTTGCTGTTGTGTGCCAGCCACAAAACAAAGTGTAACTTATGAGCAAGCGGCAACCTTTGTTGGAAAAAAGTGAAGCCAGTGCAGAAGAGCCAAGATTGTTAATAGGCAAGAAAGATAGAAGACATAAAAATGATTTGGCTAAATATTAAGAGCTAGTCCTTTTTTTTCTTTTTAAAAATAAAGATTAATACTAAAATCTTTGGATTGAGCCTGTAAGAAGTTTTTTTTCCCTCATAGAAATGTTAAAAAGTCAAGATTGTAATGGGTCTAAGTAAAAAATACATTTCTTGACAGCAACCTGTGAGAACTTTACTTTTGTGTCTCCGTTTGTGTTTTGCATCCACACAGTAAGCTTTTCCCAGCACAAAGCCACTTAATTTAACTCACAAACTGTTTTTATTCATCCGTCTTGAAAATGATTCTTATGTGGAATAATTCTGCCACTTTATTTACCGAGATATGGGAATGTGGCCCCAGATCTCAGATTGATACGGATCTTTTGGGTTAGACTGTATTCAAACACTGCGGTTTGCCAAACTGTGTTGAAACAAAGTTAGAAGCGAAAAAAAAGCCAAACTGCAGAGTCATTGTCCGTCAGCACTGCACAGAGGTGAACCTTTCTGTCCAGCTTTGCTCCGGTGTATCTGCAGTAGCTGTTCTGTGTATTCTGGACTTATTAGAGATTTGACAGGAGCTTTCACTTTTAGCTTAACTGTTAAATAAAGTCATCTGTCATCTGTACAGCTGGTGTCATCTCGTCTAAGGACTTTGGCCTGACAAAGTAGTACTACTGAATGATGGTTTAGTGAATGAAAACTGGATCTCTGTTAGAATAAAATAATCTTTCAGCTATTTATTTCCCCTTTTTCTCATTTTTCTGTTTCCCTTCCAGCTGAGATATCTGGGTCCACCATTCAATGAGAAAGACTTCTCTCCTCCTCGACCCAACAGTACTGCTCTGACTCTTCCTATTGCTGCCACTCGGCTGGAGCTGTGGGATGGCCTGGAGAACCAAGCCCGGCTTGCACAGAACCAAAGGGCTTACTCTGTCTTACTGGCGGCTATGAAGGAGCTTGCCCATTCAACTCTCTGCCCCTCCCTCAAGACCTCACTGCTGCACTTTTGCACAGGTCTGGACGGGCTGCTTGGCTCCATTTCTGCGCTGATGACCACCTTTGGTTACTCGTCTCCTCATCAGTCAGCACACATGGGCATTGATGCGGGTGGGCTGCACTACTCGCAGAGGATGACGGGGGGTAACCGGCCAGCTCCGCTTATGAGCCACAACCTTTACAGATCCAGAGCCGCATCGAGGCCAGTGTCCGGTCAGCGCAGCAGCCAAAGAAGGAGTGGCATGAAGGTGGCCAGAGGAGAGCGGGAGGATAGTGCCAGTGTGGACCTGATGGGAAAAAGGAGAGGTAAAGAGGGTAGGAGAGCAGATGTGACCATAACTGGAGGAAGGAGTAGTGGATTCAAAGAGAAGGGGAAAGGCAGAAGAGTGAGGAGACAAAAGAGGGACGAGCCTGAGAGAAAGACAATGGCTGCCACTGAAAAGGAAACGTCAAAGGCTCTAGCGCAGGAAATGATGGAGCAAAAGACAGAGGAGAAAAAATGGGGGAGACGTTTGCTGAATTTTGAAGAGGACGCAGAGCAGAAAGACAGGCAGCCTGAACTCAATGTTGAAGTGTCATATCTGAGCACAGGAGGATCAGTAAACCAGCAAACTGTCAACAATCAATACAGCTTCAACCCAAACTCCTACCATCCAGACACAATCCGAGAAGAAGATGGATTCATTCTAGAAAGAACCAGAAAGGAGCAAGAAGATGGAGAGGCTGCATCTTCTTCCTTTCATCATCAGCAACATCGACCTCCTCGCTCCCTCCTCACCTCCACCCCCCAGCCTCCTCCATCCACACTCTCCCTCCTGTATCAGTTTGGAGCAGGTGAGGAGCACACCATCCTTCCTCTTTCTTTACGGAGGGGCACCTCGCTTCTCTCACCGCCTTTGAATCCACTGTTCTCCTCGACCGCCTCCGCCTCGTCCCTCCTATCAGCTCAGCCAACAATGAATGATTTTGCCAGGAAGGTGGAGGGCTTCTGGATACTGCGAGAGCTGCAGAGCTGGCTGTGGCGATCAGCAAAGGACTTCAACCTCCTCAAGCGAAGACTTACACGCTGAGACACTTAGACGTCCGGATGACGAGACACACAGAAATGTACGAGTACAGTACAGTTTCCATAAAGTCTGGGATAAAATAAACTGGGAGGTCTTGTTTTTAACACATTCATGCTCATTCACACCATCCTGGAATACGTGAATGAAGGACCATTTGACTGGTCACCAGACTTGCTACTGGAATATAACACAAACAAAGCCATGACATTACTAATACTGTCACATGCCCAAAGCACATAGCAGGTCATTGAGTAGAATTCCCTCAGATGGGGTCCGAGTTACCGGACTTGACGGCTCGCAGATCAACAGAAATGCCAATGTAGGTGGTTAGAGACACACAGAGATGGAGCCAGACAGAGGGACAGACAGTGCAGCCATTGAGTGCAAACCAGTTCAGTGACCTCAGATGTGTGAATCAGCAAACATTCATTTTCTCTAAAGGAAGAAGGAAACATTTCTGAATGGGTATGAGACACAAAAGGGGGAAAAAATGGCCGGAGGGAGGATTAGGGTGCAGAAGAGGAGATAGGAAGTTGAGATGAGGGATGAGTCAAGGGATGAGTGCTGGAATAACTGAGTATCCTGCTGAGTAATCTCTTATCAACTGGTCAGTTACAGTAAACCCACAACGGCTCTACACATACTCTAAACACACACACACACACATATTGGGATATTTTGTGCCTTAACATACCAGCCAGTGATTTGATGCCTTTAGATCCAGTGCTCTACATATATGTACAATTTGCAATTTCCCTTTATGACGAGAAACTTTCACTGTTAAGCATTAAATCTTGCTTTGACTTTCACATCCAATTACATTTACACAACAGCTGTTTACCTTTGCTTAGCATGATAAATGAAAAAGCGAATATATGTAGAGATTCTGCCAGAACCTCTGAAGCTCACTGCTCATAAGGTTGATCCAGCTGAGTTGTTAAAGACACCATTGTAAATTCACATGCATCCAATGAAAACTCCTGTAAGTACTGTCCTTGCTCAGGGAGGATCCACCTCATGACCCTCCTTTTGCAAATGTGGTGAAAAGAATCTCTAAAACTACAACTTTTAATATCTTTTAAACAAACAGCAGCATAATTTTAAAAAGCTACAGCAGATTTTAGCTTTTGGACAGTGTCAGGCTACTTCTTTTCTCTACTTTATATGCTTTGTTTATGCACATACATTGAGGTTATGTATTTTAACCAAAGCAGCTGCATGCATAGACCTTGTTAACACATCATAGCTGACACATACCTTAACAGAAATGTGAATATGAAACCACAGGGATTGCAAGAAAGTGATTGGCTGGTATGGTTTGCTTGTGTTTTCTGTAGACTGAGAGTCTGGTCTTTGTCATAGCTAGCATTAAAATACATCATAAGGGATCATTTCCATTCTGGCATCACTATACCTTGTGTGTATGTGTCTGAAGTTTATCAGACACATACACATACAAATGTGACCTGTTTCTGTTAGCAAAATATCTAAATTAGCATCCTCTGCAGGTAACGTTTAAAGAGATGAATTGGACCACATAGCTCAGGACCACAACCACCCCAAGACCAAAGTTATCCCACAACAAATTAGAAATAGTCTAAAAATAACCTCCAAACGAAAGCAGTACAAATTATATAGGAGGTTATTCAGTGAGGCATTCCTCACATTTGAGTCTCACTACCAAAAAATGCATTTTGGCTGCTTTTAAACCTGCATTTATAGCAGACTACTTTAGACGGGATCAGCTTCAACACGTGTTCCAAAAGCGAATAGTCATCACAGTGATTACGACACAAGCAAAGGTTTGTTTTTAAAAAAAAGAAAGGTGTTTTTTTTTTTCCGGCTGTCAAAATGCTGAACAATGTCACATTCTTCTGCACAAAGATGCAAGAAACTGAACTTTACCCAATAAGGAGTAAAAAGTTTTCTTTTTAAGTAAATCTGTTAATAAATGTTTTGAAATGTGCCTTACATAACATGACGAAAGATTATGGATCATATCAACACTATTTATTAAACAAGATGTTTATTTATTTTTCTTTTCCATTGTGTGAAAATACTGTATTGTAACTTGAGAGAGAATAAATACTAGCTTTTGTACACAGCGTGGTGTTATTGGTCATTTGGGAGTCCATAATGAGGAAAGAATAAAAAAAATGCATATGGGATTTTTTCTTTGTAATGGTTTTAGTTTTATAGGGTTGGTTTCGGGTGATTGGCACATGGACAGGGGGGTTTGGGGTCTGGGCGTTTTCTGAAAAACAAGGGCCCGCTTCACGTGAAAAAACAGAAGTGAGAGGCGGTGGTATGAGAGAGATTTTATTCATATGTCCATGTGAAAATTTACAACCTCGACTCTGTCCTTTTATGTATCTAATCCCTCCTACTTAACTTTCTTTTCTCATCACACTATCCCATCTTAAAAAAACAACACCCACACTTATGGCAGTGAGGGATCTACACAAGAACAGGTAAAAAAAACTGTTTAATCCCACCAAGAGCCAAACTCTCTTGTTTTGTCTGTTCGAATGCCGCTATTTGTCCCGTCTCTGTCACCACCTCTATTTCTTATCGTTTTCTTCCATGTCCTCCGTCTCCAGTCTGCCATCATAACCTCACCTGTTATCTTTTTCTTTTCTTCCTTGTTTGGTTTCATTGCTCTTAACTCCACTTTTTCCCACATGCTCTGAAGTGTTCTGACTCCCCCGCCTCCTCCTCCTCGCCTTAGGCCAGATATTAAAGGATCAATGAGAATCTCCCTTCCATCACCTCCGAGGTACACACCTGCACGTAACCGCACAATCCCGTCCTGATCCACAAACAGTCTCAGACACACAAAGTGGACATTTGTGCCAGAAGATTTGTGCTTCCATTAGCTTCAAAGGCAGAATTAACTGAGCAGGAAGTGAGTTATATGGAAGGTGATATAACACACTCATGATTCTCAGGGGCAAAAAGGGTTAATAGTGACAGACACAGGACAAACATGCTGGACACTCATTTTTACATTTAGTAAGCAGTGACAGAGGGGCCACCACTGGTCAACAAAGGCACCTTTGTGGGGTCTATGCGTGCACGCTGTCTGCCCCTGTGTGGGCTTGCAAGTGCAGCACGTGTGTGAATCATTATCTCTATGTGTTAGAACTTCGTTGGAATGAGAGTTGTCATGCATAGCTATCTAACACACATCACTCACTCTTGTGTTGCTTGTTCTCTGTCGGCCCAGCTCTCTCTGTCAATGAGGAAGAGACAAATCGCTGTAACTAATACGTAACAGGACAGCTGAGCCCTGTTCGTGTGACTCAGCTGGCAAGCCCTTCGATAAGAACAGATACTGACTGACAAGGCATTGACGTTATTGGCTCGTTTAGTCTATCAGGCTCAGGCAGGCCTAACTGTCTGATTGACAGGCTGGGATCCCACACAGAAGAAAAGTGGAGCTGTACTTGAACTTTTATTTTCTCTTGGAGAGCTTTTATTTTCTTTGTCTGGCTCATTTGCTTTCTCTGGGTTTTTTTACACACCACCTTTGAATCTTAGAGGAGATCACAGCAGTTTTAATTTGTTTTCCTTTTAAAATCAAGTGCAGCAGTGTCTCCTACTTTTCCCATTTTTATGGCACTGTTTTTCAATAATTTCTCAAACTTTATAAATGTGTCAGTCTCTATGTTCCTCAATGAAAAGTTGTCTGGTAGTGTAAAAGTCCTGTCACATACCAGACAGAAGTTGAATTAGAAAAGGATTCCTCAGGAGTTTTCACTGCTATAAAATAAAAGGAGCTTTTATGTTAATTCTTTTTAAAAAGTATTAAGTAATTCTGTTGTGTGCAGCACAGGAGTTACACACTACACTCCACACAAAGTTCAAAATGCTTTGTCGTCTCTAAAGCATGCATGTTACCTAAGCAAGGGGGCTTCAGCAGGAAAGTGCGGGAAAATAAAAAAAAAATAAAAGTTGTAAAAAAGTTTCTACTGATGTAGTGTCTTGCCCAGAAAAATATATGCAAACACATGTTCTGCTGCTTTATCCTGCAACAAAAAAGTCCCTGTTATTTACCATGCAGACGCAATGATGGACGTTTAAATATTTATTGATGCACTTAGTGATCCAAAATCCTTTCAGTAACTTGTTGCCATGGAATGTGCATAGGATCAAAACTGCTGATCTTTTCATTTTTAAGCTGCCAAAATGCGATAGAAGGCCACTGTCTCTGTTTATGCTCACAATTATCTCTACTGGGAGCAAAAGTTAGCTGTATCACAGCTGGTCAAATCTTTTTTATCAAACCAATAAAAGTTATTTATCATGGACACACACAGTAGGCTATACAGTGTTAAAGCATATAAATCAAGGATTGTTTCTGTGTGTAGATAAAAGGAGAATACACTATAAAAATGAGTAGTATTATATTATAGTATTATTAGTAGTAATATTATACATTTATCTGTGTGCTTAATGACCAATATAACAAAAAAATATACTGATACTTTCAGATACTACGCCTGTGCACACTACTGTTTGTGTGTGTGGTGTTATGATTGATCAGTGACTGATCTAACAAGTAAACTATTGAATATCATAAAGGACACTTCATGCAAGACACTAAACACAAAATCCTTTACTGGATAAAAGTTAAGATCAGCCGAAAATAGTCCCCCACAAACCTCCACCCCATCAACACTACAAGTAGACCCACACTAACATAAACCAAACACAGGAGCAATACAATAGAGGCAGAAAGGCTGTCATAAACAACATTATGATAGGGATCAATAGTCTCAGTTGTTAACTGTCACAAGTAAATCAGACGCTTTTTATCTAAAAATAATCAGAGCTAACACACTGAACTCCTGGCCATTAGCTTAATAATCCTTACTGTTAGCTAATGGGTAATGCTGGTCCTAGCTGGTTCATATTGACATTTATTTCCTTTACAAGCTAAATATAACTTGTTTGCATTTAAATAAATGATTAAAATAGTTATCATTAATCTCTTACACATGGAACAAAAGATAAGAATGTTGTTAGCTACTAAGAAGGACTGGTGTTAGCTTGCTGACTTTTACCTCTAAATTTCACCCTTTTATTGAGACAATAAAACTGAGTTTACTACTTTATAAAGGATTTTTAAATTAACATTATTTTAGTCCATTTAAAGTAATTTTATATTGAACTTTTCTTTTTTAAATAAACCTTGACAGACATGACAAACTAAGCTAGCTGCTTAGTTTCACACTGTGCAGCAACATCTTGTAACCAGCGTTGCTTAGCAACCGCTGTGCATCTCAGTTTCACACTGGCCTGGAAATGGACTTTGATAAGAGTTAAAATTTACAACTATATTTGGTCAACAATTCTAAGGACCATTTTTATTTTTACTTTGGTCAACATTGGCTTGAAGAGATCCTAGCATATCATCTGACATCAGTGAAGGACAAAGAAGACCCAAACAGGAAGCGTGTTACTGGTAATCCAGTTTTTATTTTTATCTTTAATATAAGTTTAAAAATACTATCCTGTAACCACACCAAGTGGTTTTAGAGAAAAGTGTTAACTATAATGTAAATGCTAACACATAGAAAAAGCAAGTTGACCTAATGCTGATTTATCTTTTGTCTATTTACATTATAAAGAAAAAACACTTATAAAAATAAAACAGTGTGAATCATAGTCCTGGAACTGTATATCCCTCACAGGATGTCATCTTAATTAGAAATTACTCCAGAAGTGATCCAATAACTACTATAGTTGTGATATGAACTTTTAATGTATCAGCTTCAGGATGTTGTTTTGATTGTGTAACACCATACACCACCGCACGCTCTCAATGGTGATACCATGAACTATAAATTAGCCAATTAACACCAATCCCCTGATCAGAGGGAGTTAGTGAGGATGACAGCAGCGTGTAAATTCCTCATTTAAGGCAACAAATCTCCTAAAAACTTAGTGTATTCCTTTAAGATACACAGACATGTTAATCGAGCTGTTTCCGGACCTCCTCTTCCTCCGTCTGTCTGTCTTTCTCCTGTTTGAGCTCTGTGAGCTTGCTTGTTTCCCAATCTTTTTTCCATATGTCCCTCTGCCTTTCCTCCATGTCCATCCATGTGCCATCCTCTCCGACCTTGAGCTGCAATTTTGTTTCATTTTGGTTCACTTTTGCTTCATCTTCACCCCATGTGTCCTCTTTTCTCTGCTACAATCAGACCCTTTCACACTTCCCTCAAATTCCCTCGGCCACCCCCACGTTCTCGCCATCTTTTTCCATCTGTCTATTGCTTTCTCTCATCCCTCTTCCGCCCCCCCGCTCTGCTCTGCTCACCTGCAGCACATAAAAATTCCTCTTTTCTTTCTCCAGAGGATAGTTCAGTCACTCAGGGATTTACTACATTCCTTTATGCTTCTCTCCCTCTTTGTTTCCATATCTATCTCCCCTTGTTTCTCTCGGTTTTGGCAGCACTACACAGCATTTTATTAGGCCCATCATGTCCTTTGTCTTTTTAACACATTTATTTCCCTTTTTTAAATCCCTCTGTTTTCCCTTCTCCATCCCTTCCTGTCTATAATAACACGTTCTAATCCTTTACCTGTCGTTTCAATGACCCAACCCTGGATTTTTTTTCTCTTTCTATAGTACCCGCTCTACCTGCCCCACCTGGCCTCTCCCTCTTGCTGGGTTTCTGCCATGAGCAGAAACATCCCGCCTCCTCTTACTTAGCTGGAGGGTGCGGGGTTGGGCTATGGCTTCTCACCATGTTTCTTGGGGAGCTGGTGGTGGGTGGAGGTGGAGGGGGGTTCTCCAGAGCCTGGGGCCTGGGATGAGAGAGATTTATGAGTTAATCAATTGGTTGTCTGTGCCAGTAAGCAAAACCGCAGAGGTGTGTGAGCTCTTTCATGTCACTGTCTGTGCTTGTTGACTTAGTCCCTCAGGAAAACACCATGAACTGTCACTCCTCGTGTTGTGCAGCTTCACAACATGTTTTTAAAAGCAATTAGGGAGAAAATAAGCTTGGCGTTCATTCATCTGATGGTTGAATGGCTTGTGTGTGTTGATGCTCATGCACGGGGAGGTTACGGTTTAACAGAAGCCTTATTTGATGGTAAAAAGCACTGATGTCATGCATGTGCTTTGCCAAATTACTCCTTTTTAGGACACTGCTTTTTTGACATTTTTCCACAGAAACATTTTTCTGTTTTTTTCACCAGATTGTTCAGTGGCTGTGCTACATAAGTAAAGTATATTAGTTATTGGAGGTACAGATTTTCAATCCAGTCATATAGAGCGCTGTGAAAGCTTTGTACCATCCCTCATTTCTCTCAGTATTGAAAAGAAAACATGTTTGAAAGACTTTCAGGAAGCTATTGTTCAGAAAAAAGATGAGAAAATAAGTAACAAGGGGTTGGACTCTTACGTGAAAGTGTGTCTAAACAATGCATTTTTGGAATAAGGAATCTAATGGGCCATATTCCCCTGTTAGCATCCATTTTTGTTTTTAGCTGCTTAGTGAATTGACTGCTCCCAGAGTAATAAGGAAAAATCACACTACCGTGGGACCATGGTCACAGACCTCAGTGCAAAGTCTCAACAGCCTGGGACCTGCCCTCATGTTTTAGGATATCCCATTCTTCAACCACAGCCTGTTAAAGAACCATTCATTTCATTCAGGTCTGTTTGAGTAGGGTGCCACTAAAACATGCAGGGGCAGTGGTCAGGACTGGGAAACAGTGCTCCCGCACATGCAACAACCAAGTGTTCAGGTGAGCTGAAGTCTGGCCACATAGCAGGCCATTTCATCATCTCCACTCCCGAACTCCAGCCGTCCTCAGTATTGATCCTGGCACTGTGGAATAGAGCATTGTCAGCCTGGAAGATGAAGTTTGGTCCCAGATTCTGGAGCTATTGATAAGCCTGTCTGTGAATCAGAACCAGTCCTCCATCTGGCACTGACTGGCACAAACTGGGCAGCACTTGAATATCTACATAAATCTGAATCAATAAATAAATAGTTTAGGAAAGATTAAGGCTGAGTACAACGATATAGCATTGAATTTGTGCTGGTTTTTGATCTACCCACACATGTTGCTGTCATACCTCTTTGTAAATGTGACTAATCAGGCTTTCCAATTATGCTTAATACTAAACAAATTTCATTACAAGATTACTTTTACTTTTGAGAAACGTTTAGCTTTAAATAAAGATATTATATATTAAATATAGTGTTATCTCATTACGCAGATGTATAAATTTCAGTCTGAAGTTGCTTTTATTTTGTTTTGTTTACTTTGTTTATTTTGCCCTTCGTGATTTGGGAATCAGACCACTAAATAAAGTAATCTCCAGATTAACATTAGAACCCAGTAAATCTCAGCACTGCCAACTCCTCAACTCAACTTTATTTATAAAGCCCTTTAAAACAACTGCTTTTGCAACAAAGTACTGTACATAATCAACCAACACACTAAAACAAATGTTATGTTGAAAATGAAGGATTTTTAAGCTGTTCCAAACAGACCCAAAGCTCTTGTTTTCTACATGCTTCGAGTTTTTGACTCTAGTGTTGCAAAATATATTATTAAAGTTTAAGAGGATTGCTCGTTTTAGCTGGTCTCAGCTCATGTTAGACTGGCTCACGTTGATTTATCAGGCTGGGCAAGCTAGTCTGACTGGTCTTGCTAGGTTTTCAGTATCACAACCCAGTTAGCTGGATGGGCTAACTGCAATGCCCGATTGGTGAACTATGAGTGGACAAATCCACTATCAGAAAATTCATAATGCTCGTACACACACTACAGAACTATGAGATTCTCTCAATGAGCTCACACTAATGACGGCTCTGTCCCATTTCTTTTGTGTCATTAAATATATTAAAAAAGTTGGAAAGTTATATAGTACTACTTTCAAAACATGTCCAATAAAATCAGTCGGAATAACCCTTTTGATTAATTACTCTTGCTATGTGTGTTAAAACTGTAATCAGATGTGCTTCAGGTGGTCTGCACTTGCTCCGAGGTTCCCATCCAATATAAAGACGTCGGAGAGAACAAAAACAGGAGAGTGATCTTGTATAAAATATTACAGCCAAGCTCCCATAAAAATATTTTGCTTAGTTTCTCAGCTTGCTAAACATGTCTGGCTAATCGCAACTAAAAAGCAACCCATGAAAATCTGGGGTCAACTTGTATTCACTTTAAGCTTTTGAAGACTGTCACTGCTCATCCTGAATTAATAAGTGCAGCATTGGTAAAATGTAATTTAAACTATTTAAAAACTATGTCTGTGGCGGTGATGTTGACTATAGTTACACATATAATGATATCCCAATAGCAAAGCAAGAAGTGCAAGAATTTCTTGAGTTGATAACGTGTTCACAACATTCAGGTGTTGGTCACATTTAACGGAACATTGTGTAATGATTCTCCTGACTAACACTAAAATTATGCATTGCATTTAAAAGAATAAGGCCCTCCAGCACATCACCCCTTCAAACAACAATTGCAACAATGGTAGCCACTGTGCATCAAAAAGCCTGAAATACACAGATAAAAGCCATACTCAGATACTTTATGAAGTGTTCACCGAGGTGAAGACCCCATTGTGTCATACATCGGGTCACATCTGGGTATACTCCTCTGGTGGAACATTATGGTGTATGTACAGTACGTAGTTTCATTAGCTTTCATAGTAGCGATAAACGGTGGCTTTCACTCCTAAGAAAGCCTGACTGAAAATCCAGTAGGAAGTTCTTATGAGCTGACAAGATTCTGACATTTACAGCAACTTTAAAGCTACTGAGACCACATAAACATACACAAGGCTTGTATGTTTTAGCAGGTTCTACTTTTATGCT
The DNA here is from genome assembly GCA_037177535.1 of Pseudomugil gertrudae. NCBI lineage: Eukaryota > Metazoa > Chordata > Actinopteri > Atheriniformes > Pseudomugilidae > Pseudomugil > Pseudomugil gertrudae. The sequence continues at coordinate 17,660,491 of JBAMHV010000007.1, forward strand.
TCCTATTGTAACAAGCAACACTGTCTAAAACGTAACTTTAGGCTTATTTAGGCCATACAGCTAAATTATGTTAAAGAGAAAGATGGGAACTTTTGTGTTCCTTAAAAAATCTTTTTCCTTGTTGAGCTTGGTTAGTCCCACTTTGAACCTACCCTATTGGTCACGCTGCCTTTTAAATACCTTTTCTGTTTTCTTTGTGATGTTGAAAATGACTCCTGGGCTGCTGCTGATTTTCTCCTCCAGCGTCTCAATCCCTGTGTACTATTTGACAGGGATATGGCTTATTCTGCGTTAATGTTATTTGTCCTTTAGCATTAACCCCCGGACACTGACAGAATGGCCGCCTAAATGAACAATTCTCCAAATCCAAAGTGGCTGTGATCATTCAGAACATGATAAACATGTTTTATATGCCATTCTGAAGGACGCAGCACCTTGTATCAATTCCAAGCAGCAACTGTTTTGAAAGCAGTGTCTGCAGGGGTGCAACTGTTCCACCAGCAGCTGTCACTCAGACAGAATGGTTGCATCCACTTCGACCATGTACGTAATTGTTAACGGTGGTAGGAACCACTGCCACTTTAGGATCTTGGTGCTGTTACAAAGATTATATACACCTATTTAAATTGAATGAGCTGTTGTTTAAACTTTGGACTTGTGCTGTATGTTGGGAAGTAAAAAAGAAGAAGAAGAAAGGATGAGCTATTTTAGAAATGTAAGAATTATAAGCCAAATAGCAAAATAGATGGGATGGCATCTAAAAAAGCATTGGGCCTCATGGACAAAGACCTGCAGGGATTTGATACTGAAAGATGGTGATAACCAAATATAGAAAAGTACTTACTCCTAAAAATATTCAGATGTCGGAGTCTCTTTGTACGCTTGTTTCCACGCATCTTTCATTGATAAATCCCAACTGACTTGGAGTTTGGATTTATTAATGTGCAAAATCACCTCGTCTCCTCCCATTAATACATTCCCAGATAACAATAGTTACATGGCATGTTTTACCTTTTAGCCTAAATAGCAACAAGGAGCACATCAGAAAGTGGAATATTTAACAATATATGAAATGTGTGTGACTAAATCAGTTTCTGTGTGGAGTTTGCATGTTCTCCCCGTGTTAGCGTGGGTTCTTTCCGGGTACTCAGGCTTCCTCACACAGTCCAAAGACATGCACCTTGGGGATAGGCTGATTGGAGACTCTAAATTGCCCATAGGAGTGTGTGTGAGTGTGTGCTTGGTTGTTTGTTTCTGTGTTTGGCCCTGTGATGGACTGGCGATCTGTCCAGGGTGTACCCCGCCTCTCGCCCGATGTCAGCTGGGATTGGCTCCAGCCCCTCCGTTCAGGTAGAATATGGATGGATGGGATGATCATCTGACACTGTGCTGCATTCAAAGTGAGAATAAAAGCATGTTTTGTGTAATGCATGTGCATTTAACAACCAGCATTCATTGATTTGCGATAATGTTGACATGACATAAATAAAATAAACTGATTGGTTTACAATAAATATGTTAATAGAGCTTTAATATTATGACATAATATATGCGGCAAAATCTAGTTACCGGTAGTTAGTTTTGTTGATCAGCTCACATGTGTGAATTTTTTTCCAGGTCCATTTTGACTGACAGTTTACTAGAACATATTTCAGTTCATAAAAGAGTAACTTTGCAATCATAAAAGTTTTTATATGGTACAAACATTCTCATACCAAGTTGAAGGTTTATGAGGTGGCGCGCACATATTCACGAAAAGTATTTTTCTGTACATCACGACCTTTGCATGGAAGATGGCGTATGTATTGTTTTCATGCGTAGGAACCCTTTGTACATGAGGCCCCAGGCTACTGGCATACACTGTGGGAAAAAAGCATATATGTTAATGCAAAAACGGGGGAACTGCATGGGCAGGTGGATGATGGCAAAACAGAGCTGGGTAAGTACATGCATCCAAGCACAAGGTATACCTCAGCGCCTTTGTTATCAGAGCCAAACTATCAGAAGGGGATCCAGCAGCCTCCGCCAGGAACCTAGCTCGGTGCGTTTGTTCAGCTCATTTTATGACAAGCATATTCCTCCATAAGCCTTGTAAAATTTCACTTATGATTAATGGCTGCAGTTGGTGCGTCTGAGCAAATAATTTTTTTCTTCTTTTTTCTTTCCCCTGAAGCTTTGAGTGGGAGTCAATGAGGCATTTTACATTTTGCCATTTTGCAGTCTCTGATACATGTTTGACATGTCACGGTTTGTTAATAACTAAAACGCCTGTTTTATGAACCAGCTGTCCACCCACACAAGTACAATACACACGCTAATACACACAAATGCACACAAACACACACACACACATTTCCATGTACACCTCGAGCGTGTGACTTGAAAAAGGGAGAATGGTGTGAAAGGTAAATAGAGGGCTTTTAAACTGTCTGCATGACACAAAGACAGGAGATTATGGAAGAACTACAGACTCCATTGCACATACACATCAGCACGCTCTTGCTTTTGTAATTTTGGAGGAGACATTACAGTCATGCTTTGGAGACCTACCCTAACCCTAATCCCTAAAAGTGCATGTGACATCACAGCATTAATGTTAAAGATAACACCAGTGATGTTCTGTGTTTTTAATGTCAACAAAAGTGGAAGAAAATCTAAATACACATTTAGGCGATTCACATTGTCACAGCTGGGATAAATCTGCATGCTATATTACCACAGTGTAGAGCAATGTTAAGGTACAATGGCTCTAAAACAAAAATGCAGAACTAAATTGGCCCTTGTTGTATCAGAAATGCTTATAATGCTAACAAAATAATTACTTGTTCTGGTTTTGCAGTGACTTGCCTTTTCCTCATGTTCAGAGCTCTCCCAATCCATGAAGCTATTCGGTGTGAAGAATGGGGGCATATGTCATATGACACGATGTGGATTTGCAGAGGAACCTAGCTGCCAGGTTGTGTTTTGGAAACTTCAGAAAGAGCAAATATACCAAATATAAATCACATTTAAGAGTAAAAGTACAAGGACGAGTTTCATCCACTGACAGTAAATGCTGTAAGATGATACCATGTTTAGAGCGCATCAAAACTGGGTTCATAACTGGATAAATGAGAAAAGTTTCATTTATCTGTTTACATTCCATATTTATATTTTCTAAACCAATACAGCACAATCTTTCTCTTAACCTAACTGGGTAAACCTCTCTGACAGCCCAGTGGTGGGTGATGCTCATCCGTTCATGCAGAAGCTGCTTGTGGCCCGTGTGACCCAAAGCAGAAGCTCTACCTCATCATCATTCCACAGAAATGCCTCTTGTTTTAGCTTGACCCTCTTCCATCTTCTCTGTATGTTGGCTTTTTATTTGTTCACCACATTTTACATGTGAATTTGCATGTTAGATGTCTTATTCTCTGTTCTTGGTGTCAATGGCAGCATTACAGCACCACTCACAGGCCTGGCATATTTACTACAGCTTTTTTAGTGGTTTTGCACACATTCATCTTTACAGAAAACTGTTTTAATACTTAATCATAACACCCTGTTTCTATACCCAATGCATGAGCATTTTAAACAAACCCTGATCTGCTTCCACTGTTTGAAGCAGTGTGCACAGGTTTCTAATGGAAAATGCATCAGGTTTTAATCTCTAAATAATTAACAGTATTGGAATCAGATAAGAAATAATAAGGAGAATGTCGGAGTAAAGTTAAAAGTTTTAATCCTACAATCAAGTTACAACAAAAATTGAATGTGCAGACAGAACTCGGCCATTTTGTTATGTCAGCTGACAGAAACGTGTCTGTCCTGGCTAACAAAGAAAAAAAGGGACGACTCAGTAAAGAGTTCAACTCCAAGAGTTTTGTTATCGTTGAAGGACTGCCCCGCTTGACCCAGGAACCTGACTCCTTATTGGCCCGCATGCTGTCGCTGGGTGGGGTTGTAAGGGATGTGGTGGGCGCCCAGCTTCACATGTCATTACTGAAAGATGATCCCACTTGAGTTGTAATTTGCATTTGGTGGGACTTAAAAACTTAAAAGAGACATTGCACAGAAACCATATTAGAGTTTTATGTTAAAACCATAACGATAATAAAGGTTGTGACATTAAATATAGACAATATGTTCTTTAAAGGACACTGCATTTATTTATTGTTTCTCCGTTGTTCATTGGCGATGAATGAGCCATTTTAGCACTGGCCAATCAATGAGCCAGATTTTCCTTTTTCTTTCTTCTTGGTCATTTGTTGCTTCAACAAATACTGCTCCTGTTGTGAGTGTGTGATGTTGTTATGGTGGTTTAGCTCCACCTTAATAAAGTGCAGCATGAAAGAACAAAACCAAACCAATCAAAGGTGCAGAGTATCCCCATAAACAGCTAATTGGTTTAACTGTTCCCTTTACTGGAGTAAAACACTTATTACAGAACAAAGATGTATTAGTCCATACATAAATATGCTTCAATAGAAATTTTGGAGTTGGATTTACAATTTTCTTAAAAACTTAGACTTAACCTTATATTATAATTTTTTAAAATATGTTTTTTAATAATTATAATTATTATAATTATATAATTATTATATAATAATTAATTCAATATGTCAATATTTATTTAATATTTTTTTATTAGATTTGATTATTTAATTTATTTTTTAACTTAATTTATTTTTATTTTATTTTTAACTTCATTTCTATTTATTCAATCATATTTTAAAAAATAACAACTCTATTGCTAATGGGTAGTTTACAGTACTTTGTAACAGTTGGTTTCAGAGAGTCACATTTTTACAGATTAATAAAAACCAGTGCTCGTTCTTGTTGTTAAAGAATAAAAACATTTTAAATATCCTTCGACATGACTAAATGTTTTCTATTGTCCTAATGTTAAGATGGTTTTCTCCAATGTGTGATACAAATAATGCTTTTCTGTCCACACAAGTCAAACAATGCGTCCAAAAACAGGACTTTTTTCCTTTAACTTTTCTTCTCAGCTTCCTTTTTTGTCCCCTTAAAGTATAACAAACACCAGACCAATATCTTCTGTATGTACCATTTAACATGGCAGCAGCATATATTTTCCCGTTTCAAGCTTGGAAAGAACACAAGGCATATCTCTTTACGGTCGTCTTAAATCCCCACGGAAATATGATGCTATTTCTTCATTCCGTCACGCTGTCTGCATTTTCTTTTCTTTAATTTCTTTGTAGTCTATCACTTTATGAACACACAGAGGCAAGACTGGACCAAACCAAAGCAAGCAAAGCATGCTTATATCTGCCTGCAAAGGCAGACAAAAATGAACATGGAGAAAGCAGTCATAGCAAACAGACGAATGGGCATTTTAACTTTTATGTTGCTATTTTTTAACTCTGAACTTTTCATCCTCGGCTTGCAGAACCATCTGTCCAGCAGAGAGATTCAAACAGTGTAAAACAATATGTCAGCTTACTTTTTTCTCTCATTTGCCCTTTACTTCTTCAGTGTTTAACAAAAAAATCCTCAGCTGCCATGCAGGGATTCACTGCTATTACCAAAAAAAAAAAAAAAATTCAAAGATATCTGAAACAAGTTGCTTTGGTTTGTGCCTTCATGTTGCATTTACTTGATAGATGGCACAAAGATCACAAGCGCTGGTCAGTTTGGGCCCAGGTTTCTCAGTCCTGTGCGACAGTCAGAGTTAATTCCCTAGCAGAGATCTTAGTGGGAGCTAAAATAACGAGTGACTAGAATTTTATTTTGCGCAACGTGGCCAGATTTGATTGACACATTCTACAATCATATCAAAGTGCTGGCAGATGGCTCTGATTTTTCACAACTGTTGTGGTTTCGAGACAGAACTGAGCAAATGGGAAAGCAAAAATACAGACAAACGCTGTAAGACATGAAAAAGACACGGGAAAAGCTTTAAATGAGACAAAAGAATCAGTTTTTTTTCTCCCTAAATCACAATTTTTACTTTTATTCGACTGTAATTTCTTGACTGGAAAGTGTTGCTGAAAAGAGGAAAATGGACCAATAGGTTCATATGTCACCTATATTGTTCTTGATTTACCAGACTTGTTTAGTGAATTGTGTCAAATATATTTGTGTCCTTTTTTGGACATTTTAACAAAAAATTGTAAAGTTATACAGTTAGTAGTTTCTTTAAAGATGTTTTTTGTGGCTTTCAGACACAATGAAGCAATGGTACCAGCGCTAACTTGTTCCAGCACCTGAAATTCATTTTTCCAAAAAGGAGGAGAGGAATCCCCCCCGCTTCACATAGGGGGATTCATGGGGGACATATTCCCAGTGAGACAACTACAGTTCTTAATTTGCTGCTTCGTCATCTCTCTCCTTTCTTGATCAACATCAATGATGATGACGGATCATCATCTCTTCTGTATACTTTGTCAACTTGGTATAAAAGCTATATTCATAATTAATCTCAAGAATTTGACCATTTATGAATTTGAAATATGCATTTTCATTCATAGGATTTTATCAACTGAAGGAAAAAGTCTTTAACAGTTTAATATTTACAAATGCAATACGCACCAGTCTAATGATCTCCATCCTCCTAAATATCTTACTTGTTTTCTACAATGGTCTGTTTGATTTGTACTGTATTTTAAAACAGTTTTCCTCATTTGGCAAGCCAATGTTCCTCAGTGGAAAATCTTTTAAGAACTTTTTTGATTGAAGGTGAATTGTAAAGTGTTCATAACACTGTTGTAACGGCCTGGTGCATTCATGTAGCGCCCAAAGCATGGTTAATTTTGTACTGAAACATTAGATCATCAATAGAAAAAAAGTAGAATTCAGGGCCAAACATTCTTAAATTGTGAGGATGGATTACCAGTTCATCAATAAGCTTGCTTATAATTTAATAATTAATCTCAGCATTGAAAAACAATCATAATAAATGATAATTGTTGTTTGGTATGTGCTCAAGCAGTGAGCTATGGCACAACTGAATAATGTGTGATATTATATTGTGCCTTTTATGTTTCCACTGCTGCGTTCGAGCCACAGATATATTCCCGTTAACTCTGTAGCTCAGAGCTTAGCATGAGAAAGACAGAGCTAAACAAGTTTTCCTCTTCCTTTCTTTTTGTAGCTACACATTATTACACACTGCTGTAATTGTACAACAAATGCAGGGCACAGAATAAAGACAACAAACAAACAAAAAAATGGAAGAGCAGATTTATGTTTAGTTAAGTAGTTAAAAGTTAAAGTTATTGAATAAGTAAGCAATTTGACCCCCCCCCTTTTTTTTTTACCAACACCTGTAACACAGTCACACGCCACACCTAGCCTTTATATAATTAATCTATATATAAAACCCTTTTTATGCATTCCCTTTATGTCTTTCCTCAGATTGAGATGAGGGAATGTTTTGCATTATAACTACTGTAGCTTTGCAGGAATTCATCATACTATGTATATCCTGACATGCTTTAGCAAGGAGGATTCATTCAGATAAATTTAAAAAGAAAGATGGGCTTTGTTTCTTTACAGATAAAACTTCAGATGCTGTTAAAATAAATTTATGTCTCATAATTCTCCTTTCTTCAGATCTGCTTGGATGGAAGTCACTTCAATGGAATCTAATTTCTGCTATCTTCAGAGGTTTCTATCATTCAACAATAAAAAGTCTTAGATGACATTATGATCCCATGTCAGATGCTGGTACGTGGGACAGTCAAGGATTGTTTTTCTTTTAGTTAAACTCAGGTTATTGTTGATCGCGATGCAATGTTGTTAAGTGAGTTACTTGACTTGAAAGGAATGAAGAGGACTGCAAGACTTCATGTGAAGTAAATTAATTGAATTAGAATTAGAAGGAGTGAATGGCGACTCAAAAACAACAACCGGGCATATATTTTCCTAACCTTGCAAACCCCATCCCTGAATCCTCGTCTTAAGCTCTCGGTGGACTTTTATTAAAGCGTGCTTTTAGGTTAGTGCAGGATCTTATCACGCATTATTGTTCAGTTCTGAGCCTCTCTCGCTTCACTTGTTATCACTTCTAATCTCCTTCCTTACTGTCTCCCACTGCCTCTTAGTCGACTCTTTTCCCCCAACACACACACACACACACCTTCTCGCTCTTCCTTCGTTGTTCTCCATTTGCTTCAAGGCACTCATTATCTCCTTGGAGTTGTGGAGTTCCTTAAAAGGCAGAAACAGAAGACGAGCAACGAGAGAGGGTAATACTTGAGGTCTGAGACACTAAAACCTTCACCATTATTAACCCATCCTGCTATCCAGCTTTTGTTTTGCCTTTCATTCCCATCCCTCCATCAGAGTTAGTATTTCACTAGTAGTCCTGGTTTTTCTCTTTTAGCCTCTTGCCTTTTTCATGTTTTCTTTCCCTAGCTCGTCCATCATGTGCTGTCGCCGGCGGTTGTTGCACTGTCGTGTAATTATCTCATATTTATGCGAATATGCTTGCTTGTCTTGTATGAACGCTGTGTTGGTTTTATGCGCACTCAGGGTTCCCTTTCACATCATGTCTAGTTTAAAATACTTCATGTCATAATTCAAGCCAGAGGGAGACATCAATTGGCCTTTGGGTTCAACGGCACAGTGGGATTTCTTTGATTTTACATCAACCTCAATGGTGACTGTCATTTAAAGACAGCAGGAGTCCAAGTTGAGAAAAAAATAAACGTCCTAATTGCTTTTAAGCACCTGCATGCCTCACGGGGTGCAAATGCATCATAAGCACTTTTGAGGATACTTTTTATTATGAGCCTTTGACTGCTGTGCAAACATACAGTTTCAATTTGAAGTCCCACAGTGGGAGTCCAACCCATAACCTCAGCACGGTTAGTGCCATGCTCTGCCCAGTGAATGAACTTCATGGAGCTAAAGCAGGACCGTGCAGAGAAAGAGCAAGTAGGGTAATCACGCAGCCCTGAAGGTCGAAATGTCCCTCAAAAGTATAACTCAGGCCATGCTTAACCTGGACCCCATTTCCACATCTTCTTTCAATTTTGAAAGAAAGGAAGAAAAGTCAGCCTCAAAGCTTCCAGTCTTTGGCTTATCAGATTTAATCTTAATCTAATGGTGGATACCGCAGCTCAAAGGAAATTTCTTCTTCTTTTTCAAATGTTTCTGCCTGTAAATTCAAACTAAATCATACTGCAGCCATTGGGCAGGTTTTTCTCAAGAGATTTTAATAATTTATGGGCTTATGGACAGTTAAATAAACAGCTGCTTATCTTCAGGTCTTTTGATGGGTATCTCTCTGCAGCAGCAGTCATGTGTTACTGGCTGCATTGAATTCTGCGGTGAGTTGCTGACTGGAGCATCTCGTAGCTTTTAGCAACATGGACTTTTTCCCCCTTATTTAACCACATAACATTATTTACTATAAGCTATTTAAGATTTCTGTCTTTCTATGGGATTAAACAGGAGGTTGTGCCGTCAACCAACCACTGGAAACCTAGTGAGCCTGATTTCCACAACCCCCAGGGGAGTTGTTCCTCTATTTCCAAGTCTGTTCGCCAGATTTATATGACACATAATAACTAAATGACAAAAGTCTCTGCTCAGCAGTGCTACTCCCTCATTATTTTTAATGTTAGGCTTGACATTTTATTCTACATATTAGGTAACTCTGTATCTCAAACTGCAGTTGATATTGTGACTGAGCTGCACCATCTCTGAGTTTCCACCTAAACGTCAAACCAATTTAAAGCTAATTTTATAAAGCTTATGTGTCAGAACAAACGAGCCAACAGAGACGTAACCAGAAACCACACAATATGGAAGTTGACACATATAAAGTAATTATTTTAACTAGAATAAGGTTTACATAAGATGTGTTAGATGGGATGTGCTGTCATGTTTCTTTATTATCAGTGTGCACTCTTCATTCCCTAGCAATACATGCCGATCAGGCATGTCTTCGGGTGCCTTCATGTGCATCTCTCACTCTTTTTCTCGTAGCAACGATATGACATGAACATTGCACATCACTTTCCTCCTTCAATTTCATTACGTTTCAAGTTGCGGAGCGGCTGGTTGAAATAGAAAATAGAAAGAGAATCAAACCTGGCTATTCATGTCTCGTTAAGCCAGCAGGGGTGAAACAAAGTGCAGTACAAGTGCTTGAGATGGCCTGAGAGATGAAGATAGATAGTGGTGATCACGAAAACAAAGCAGAGTTCAAAGGTTTTTCTTTTAATTGCTTTACTGTGGTTGCATTCCAAAGCGCAAATAAACATGCACGACCCTGTCTTCTTTCCTTATGTGTCGGCTTTGGTGGCTCAGCCCAAACACAGCACTTTTCATTCATCAACACATCAATTTGCTTATTTCCATCATTTTAAAAGTGTGAAAATACAGATAAAACTGGTTTAACAGGAAAAAAGACGCATTATGTCATCTCAGTTTGTCACTTCCAATCACAAGTTTATTATTTGGGACTTTTTACTTGAATGCAGTGTATTAAGAACATTACCGACTGGCTCCCTGTAGAATAAATTACATAATAAGTTATAACGTTTCTTCAGTGAAATAACTCATGCGAACAAGTTCATATTAAATCCTCTGTGGACACTTAAGTGTTTGGGGCTGGTGTATTGACCAATAGCCCTATGATTGAGTCCATCACCACAAGCCAAACACAGTAAAATAATTTGTTATGCATTTCAGCAAGTTCTACACCTCACTGCAGTAGAAAACCCACATTTCAGCCTGTAATTCCTCCTTTAAAAACATTAGGAACATTTGCTGTAAATATGGATTTGTCCCACCGTAGATTGTAAAACTGTCATGAAAGAAGAAAATTAAGTAAATAGTGTTACCAGCTATAAGTGGAAAAGTCTCTGAACATGACATTCATTCAGATAACATGTGTTCTACCTTATCTTTAGAAACAGATCATCTCACAAACTACCAGATTGTTTTTCTTGATAAATGTGTGACACGTTCTGCAAAAGGCTTGAAATACGTTAGAGGCATAAAAAGAAACATCCATCTGAGCTGCATTACCGTGAAAGTCACGCCAAAGGTCGGGGAAAAAAAACAAAAAACTCGTGTTCATCTTCAAAAACAAATGATTTCTGGTCCGTGCCAAATACAGGATTTATAACGTGCCATTGCAACACCAACGTGTTGAAGGAGGTGTTGAAGGATTGAATGGAGGTGACTGCATTCACTTTGCAGGGATACACTGGTGGAAAGCGATGAGAAAAGTCCTGTACTGATGCTAAAAACAAGCTTTCTATTTCTTCCTGTCACATTGGTAACCAGAGTAAACAAGGTTGTTAGAAAAACAAGAATGTTTTAGTAAAATGGTTCAAACCTTTTCTCAGTGTATTCATTGACAATACACACAGGCTTGTTGGACCTCAAATAATGTGGATTCTCATACATCTTTACACTATAAAAAAACACTGGAAATTCTGCGTTAGCTTGTTGAAACACCAGCGCAGTGGCTGTTTTTGGATGTTTATTTTTTTATCAACCCTTAATAGTCGAGCTTTATTGATTGGTTGTGGCTGCAAAGCATCTTCATACAAAATTTGTGGGAGAAAACCTGACTGAGCAACATACAAACTGCAAAGTATTTTTCCTGTTTCTGTCTTCTCCTGACTCTGTACTCTGTCTCCTGTCCTGTCACCCGGATTACTTTTGCTCATCATCTTTTCAGGGATCTCCTCTTCTTCTGATAAAAGGATGGAAAAAATGCAGTTCAGCTTAACTAAAGCCGTCTGTCTCTCGACTTCCTGCCCAACGATGCTTTGTCTCTGTTGTAGCTTTCACTTGTTTACCTTTGACCGAATGATATCTTCCTGTATGGTGGAGGAAAGATGCACTGCTCCTGCCTCTCTGTCACTATTTTTCCATCACCATTATGTGGTATCCAAGTAATCAGGGGCGATTGAAGAGCTTGGCTACTCAATTCAGTCCTCAAATCAGACTGCAGTCCTGCAGGTTTACACTGTATCCCTGCTCCAATGCACCTTTGCACGATGACTCAATAATAGGTCATCAACCAATGTGTGATTCAGCACTTCTGGTAACTTAAAAAGATATTTGCAACTAACTTTTAGCCACCAGGGGCACTAAACCTGTACTTTCCCACAGGTCACACAACACTGTCACAAAATGAAGTATTCTTTCATGTACAGTAGTAGTAGGCTACTGCTTTCTACTGAACAGCATATGAAAACCATAAAACTAAACCAGTGATTGCTACATGATTTATATAAAGTGAATTTATTGCATTTATTTCATGTAAACCAGCCCAACTTGTGCAAAATGTTTAGGAAGTCATGTTAACCTTGGTCTGTAGCCGATTAACTTCAACTTTAACCTCAAATAAACAGCAGAATAAAGACCTCATATACTGCAATGTTCTGCATCTCACCAGGCACATACTGCCATTGTTCTGATCAAACGCTGGCAGAAACATTAGAAAAAATACATCACATTTTGTTATGTTTGACTCTATTAGACTCACCAGTCTAATACTGAGGTATAGAGATGAGTTTTGCTTCCACGCTGTTATTTCATCAGACTCTAACAGGCAAATTCTTTGCCAAGGTCAACCCGTGTCTTTCCTCAGGAGCGATGCCTTTTCGATTCTTTCCAGCCTTCCTCCAACACCATTTTCAGCTTCTTACTTCATTTAGCCTCGACTAACTTTTGTTTGAAAAGGAGGAAAAAGTAGCACAAAGGTGAGGACAAAGAAGGTGCCATAAAGCAAATTGTACCAGGTCACATGATCCCATGAGAGACGGATCAGCCTGCTCGTAGTGCCAACACGCCTGACATTATTACTCACATTAGGCTAATGTTTGACTAAAAAGTTACACATAAGCCCCTTAATTATCAGATTGTTTAATCCCTATAAATGGTATAACTCAGCATTATTAGCTTGATAGTTAAGCTGTAATTTGATATTGTTAGTTAGCTGTTTTTATGTTCGGCCTCATGACACACGCACTCAGCAGGGAGACAAGCTGAGCTGCTCTGAGTTACATTAGCTTATTTATTATCTGCACTACTTACCATTATCTCTGTCTCTTTTGCTCTACCTGTTTTTCTTCTTTCTTTTCACATTGACAGACAAATAAGCTCTCTTCACTTTGATAAATCTGCTGTCACCACTTATTACTTGTTTACTTGAAAGGCACCTCTACTCGAGACAAGACTGAGTGGTGCAGCTGGAGATAGTTGGGTTGCAAACTGCATATTGTCATTGCTCTGTAGTAATTATTGATTGATCGGCTCTCGTTGGCCCCCTTCTGGCTAGGGGGCCCAAGCACTATCAACAAGCAGAGCCTCTGAGCAAAATACATGTTTTGTGTGTACAAGGCGATTCTAGCATTTGGCTTGTGTGTGTGTGTAGTGCCAGCAATAAGTATAAGTGATTCTATCACTGTTTCCAGTGTTCCTGCTATATTATTACTTATTTAATCAAACTATTTGTTATTTTTTATTATTATTGTCCCAAAGAAAAGCGTGGTCATTACAGGACATTTATAAAACTCAACAGTGGAGCAGCTTGATGGGAATTTGGAAAGAATCGGTGTACCAAAGAATAATAAGGACTTATGTTCCAAGTTGGAAAAGGCTAAACCATATAGTCATAAAAATGAAAAGCTATGGAAAGGCCTCCAAATAACTGTGGGGAGCAAACTGCTGGAACCAAAAAGACGTGTCAAAAAGATGTATTCCTGCTTTGTTTTCTGTGTTTGAGGAGGGTGCTGGATCACATTACAGAGAAAGGTTCTGCTTCACATCTTGCCAGGGGGTAAATAACCCCACTGGAAACTGTTTTCCTTCAGCCCACAGTTCTGTTTCCTAAATGATCGGCCAGTAGTTAATGAGGTTAAATAGACTTCTCTTGTAAAAGTGAGCATCACGCAAGTTTTATAGCCTCTGTTGCCCTCCTGTGGTGAGGATTAAGTGTTACTGCAAAACATGCATGACTTCTCAAGATCTGTATGTGTGTTTTAGTTTTGAGCTGTGAAGAATGATGTGTTATTTTCTTCTGTTAATCACAGGATTAAATATGTTTAATGTTTCATGTATCGTGAGACTCCCCCTCTCCTCTGCCAGCTCACCAACCGTCCTCATGTTAATGAAAATTAAGTCCACATTGAATTTGTGTGGGTCTGTGTGTGTGTGAGAGAGAGGAGTGTGTGTTTATGTGCATTCACTGATTGCTGTCTGGACCTTTCTTAACTCAAAACAGATTGAAGAATGATAATTAACTTTAATAAGTTGGAATTTCCCAAACTATGTCAAACAGCAGCCTCATCACAGAGCTGCTTTTTTAAAGAGGATTCAGGTTAAATGGAAGCAAAGCCGCTCAAACACAAGAGAAATGTGACACCTACAATAAGTCTTTTTACTGCAGGCTGCACAAGTTTTATTTTAATTTTATTGTTTGTCTTTTAGCCTTTACAAGTCAATGATATCATTTTTATCTAATAATCTTTGATTTAATGAAGCGCTTATAGCCTATTTGCTTTTGTTTATGGGGACAAATATTCTCCTGAGGACCTCCATAGGCTGAATGACAAGTGGTAGTTTGTGTTACTGCTGATGCCGTTAGACTTAAAGGATTACAAGAAACCTTTACAAGGGAATAATTAAATTCAAACATATTCCTTTAAATCTTCTCCAGTTTATTAAAACATCAAAAACAATTGTTGGTACAAAATTGCATTTAATCATTTTAAAATATAGTATATTTAACTTTTAATATCTATGTCAGCTGTTCCCAAGTCCAGTCCTGGATGGCTACTATCCTGCAACTTTTAGATGCAACCCTTCTGTCACACATGTCATTCAGCTCTGCAGAAACCTGCCAAAGCTTTTCATTTGATTTAGGTGTGCTGGAGAAGGGACACATCTACAACCAGACTTGGACACCTCAATGTACATTATCTTTATTTATATGAAAATAAATAACATTTTTATTAAACTAAAGTCTAAAAACTCACTGGGGGCTTTTAAAAGCATAGGTTCAGCTGTTTGATGAGTGACTTTATGGCAAATGGAAACATAAGCGGTCGAGTTTAAACAATAAGTTGGAAACAGTTATAATGTGAGTTAATTAAGAACAGCAGCTAACCGTATGGGAACATGTGTGAAAGGAGAGCTGTATAGAGGGATTATTTGTTTATCAACACGGCGGATGCGCGCGCAACCTGACTGCAGAAAGAGCCCGGTCCCTTTAACTCTCTGAGCGGTTGTCATAGTTTTGCGCGGTTATCTTGCAGTTAAAATGTTAGCTAGCGATGTTGTCAATGTACTACAACAATTTATCGCCAAGTGATAAATTAAATTATGCTGCTAAATTAACATTAGTGAGCGGGATACGTCTTAATGACCCATACGCGTTACATGCAGGTGAGTGGATAAATGACGAGAAAAAATGGCCCAAACTTCAGTGGCCAGACATCCATTCGTACCTGATCGAGACACCAAGCCTCTATTCCCGGGAGAGCCTGAAATCCTACACAACACTGGATGCGTACAGCTATGTTACAGACAATCATGTTCAGGACATACTGTTACACGACTACAACATAGAAAACTTTGTGGCTATGAAGACTGAGGTGCTGCCTAGTCAAAGACAAGGGAAGAGGACTGAGATGTATAAAGTCTGGGTCATTGTGAACAAGAAAAACAACTGCATCCTGACCGCGAACTGCACCTGTATGGCTGGGTATGTAATTAAGAATAAATAATATAACATAATAAATTATTATTAGCTTGCTTTGCATCGTCGTAACCTAGTCTTCAGTGACTGTCGTTATTGTAAACATTTGCAGCGGTGCATGTGGGCATATCTAGCTTTAACACCATTCAAAACAATGTGACACATTTTATAACTAGTAGAAATTAATACCATTGTCATTTTTCTCCCAGCTTGGGGTCATGCTGTAGGCATGCTGCTGCACTGATGCTCAAAGTCGAACTATGGGTCAGATATGGAAAGACCGAGCTGGCTTGTACCTCAGGGGCTAACCAGTGGCTTTTCACATCCAGAAGAGAGGTGAAGGCAGCCAGACTGAGTGACATCTGTATCAGAAGACCAAAGTGGACTGACACCTGCTTATTGAAACCTGCCAGAGGACAGCCCCGAAAGGTCAATGTCAAAGGTATGATTCATTTTAATTTACTTATTTACTTTTTTAATGTAAAGCTGATCAACTTTAGTAATCAATAAATGCTGCCATCACCTGGAATAAGGCTTTGCCACAGATGTCAAATACCACACAATAGACAAGATGAGTTAATAAAGTGGTGAAAACAATTACATTTTCTCTCTTTTTAAAGCAGCACTATGTAAATTTTCCACATTTATAACCACTACAGAGGTGTTTTGTCTGGTTTAAACCTGCTTAAATCCTTTATTGAGTCCTGGTTTAGACCCAGTTTTGGACCCAAATTAGACCTGGTTTAGTCCTGCTTTTTGTAGTTTAGCACTGGTAGAGAAATGGTTTACACCCAATTTTACTCCTGGTTTTGACCTTGTTAGGATCCGGTTTTAGTTCTAGATTTAGTCCTGGTTTAATCCTAATTTATATCATGATATAGTCAGTTTTGACCTTGAAAAATCTATAGAGAAATGTATAGGTATCACATGTTTTTTCCAATATTGTGGAGCCAAAAAAAAGTTACATAGTATTGCTTTAAAATAAAATTAATATTATTATTATTTTATTTTTCCTATTATACTACAGTACTTTGCTGTATCCTAAACAATATATATTCATGTATTATCTAACATCTATTTTTTGATTCTTCAGAGGTGACGGATGAAGACATCAAGAAACTGAAAACACTGGAACCCAAGGCAGCTGTGCTCACTAGTCTGGACTGCAGTGACACAGACTCTGCATCAGCATCTGACCAAGAGAACGAAGACCCGCTGGAGCCACTAGCAGCTCTGTATGATCAGCATCTGAGGGGCCTCTCCTCAGCTGAATTACAAGAGAAGAGTGAGGAGATATTTTCCAGACTAAGGAAGGAAATGACACAGGAGAAATGTGTGAATCTCGAATGCATTACTAAAAATCAGGCCCAATCACAGGCTTGGCAAACACATAGAATAGGACGCATAACAAGCACCACCCTACACCGTGTATGCACTGTTAGAGCTGAGACAGCTAAAACAAACCTAGTCAAACACATAATGCACTATGATAACAAAGACTTGTCAGGGGTTAATGCAATAAAGTGGGGAAGACAAAATGAGCCCAAAGCCAGAAAATGCTACACTAAAGCAATGAAAGCACATCATCAAAACTTTAGTGTGGAACTGTGTGGTCTTGTTGTGCATCCAAATGATCCTCATCTTGGTGCATCACCGGATGGAGTGGCAAACTGTAGCTGCTGTGGTAGAGGAACTGTAGAGATCAAGTGCCCATACAAATATCGTAATGGTCTGACAGGGAGCAGTGAGGACAAAGATTTTTGCTTAGACAAATCATTTAATCTCAAGAAGAAGCATGAATACTATCATCAAGTTCAGCTTCACATGTTTGTATGTAGTGTCCAGTACTGCGACTTTGTAATTTGGACACAGCAGGATCTAATCATCACTCGTGTAGCCAGAGATGAAGAAATGCTGAGCACAGTCCTCCCTATTGCTGAACAGTTCTTCAGACAAAGTGTTCTGCCTGAGCTCTTAACACGCAGCATGGACCCAAAACAGCAAGCACCTACTGTCTGTTCGCATTGTGAAAGGCCAGAGTTTGGAAAAATCACCACCTGTACAAAGTGCAATAGGCATTTCCACTACGAATGTGCAAAAGTAAAAAGAAAGGTTAAAGAATGGTATTGTGAGCAGTGTAAAGCAAAAATGATAAAAATGATTCTTTGAAACACATCATTTATTTTAACTGTTCCAGTTTTACATTTAAAGTTTGCACTTAGTTCTTTAAATCATAATGTGCATCTTATAAAGAAGAAAATGATATTTGTTATTTGTATTATTCACTGATTATAATAGTTTTACTTATCACAAAACTAATAAAAAGCTTTTGATGAATTCTTGACTCTTGAATACAAATACAAAGGATTTACAGTTTATTTTCTAGGGACTATACATTTGCACATGTTTGTTAATGCTGCACACACAATTACAATATCATCCAACAGGTCCACCTGTGAGAGTGGAATAACAGTCGTAAGAATTTTGAACGTTTTCCATCTACCAATCACTCTTTCAATGTGGATTCTAACGTTGGACAAACGCCTTGACGTTTCCACTTCTTGAGCTGACAGTTGTTTTTTTCCTTTCGTAAAGTGAGGTATTCTCAGGGTGGCACCACGCAAGGCAAGTTCATCTCTGATGGTAAAACCACGATCAGCGAGTATCTCATCGTTTACTTGTAGAAGGTCATAAAATCCAGACTCAGCTGTGAGTTGTTTATCCGAAACACGCCCCCCCCAACCTGCAGACAGAAATGTAATTGCTCCTGCAGGTGACATGCCAACCAAATACTTTATTGTGTTATGGCTCTTATAATTTGAGTATGTTTGGGCTCTAGCGGTTAAATTTGTGGGTCTGTTTATAAAAATTTCCGTGCAGTCAATAATGCACCTGCAACGTTGGTATTTAGGTTTGAAACATTTTGGCATATTCTTTAATATGGCATGTTTACTTGGCCACTTGATTAGAGGTTTAAGAGTTTGAGCCATAACAGGGAGCCAATTTCTCAAAATTTTTGAGATGTCACATTCAGTAACATTAAATCTAAATGCTATATCCTTATTGGTGAGGCCTAATCTGAGTTTCATGAGGATGACCAAGAGATGATCCTCTAGAGTCAGAGAGCCACGCACAACCTCTACACTGTCTTTAATCATCTGCAGGACCCAATTAAAGAGTACACTGGTCAGTCCTGTGAAGAACAGCACATGTGCTGCTTTACACTTGACAGAAGCATAGCTGAACTGGGTACTCTTGGTCATCGCCTTTAACCTTTCATTCTCGGCTTTAAGTTTGTTGATCTCCGTACGCAGGTTGTCACACTCAGTTTGAAGTTGAGCATACTTCTGCTGGAGGTCATCGTGAACAGCCTTAGGGACCGTAGTTTCTGAAGAAAAAAATATACAATTAGAAATTTCACCATACTATTTTCAGACCTAGTAAATAATTACATTCTAGTTGATCATTCAGACTGTGCCTAACATAATCATCATCACAAAATTAAAGCCAAATATTTATTCACAACAAATCTAAACATGACAACCTGATTAATCCAATTAGCGGTAGTGCTCCTTATGATAATATATTTATACTATACAGTTAAACAGGTACTCTCCTTTGTAAAAAGGGGTTCAAACACAGCAAGTGTTCTTACCAGTACAATGATAAGCAGCAGGCTGATCATTTGAAGAGATGGATGTGAGTGTGGACTGACATCCATTGCCTTGACACGTGCTGGGGGTTTCATCTCTTCTTCTTTTTCTCTTATATCTGAAACACAAGAGACCAATCATTAACTACAAAGAAAGCAGTTACTTTACTTGGTTAACCACTTATTTATTACATCCTCAATTCAAGGATAACAGATAACAGAAACTTGTGGCATGATAGATAACCCTCATTACAAATATAGCTTCACTAACTCAACATTTCTTTTATGCACTCCCAGTTATGCTATGTGGCGTCATGCTGGTTAATGAGACAACAAATAACATCATAATAATAATGATCATATTTAACCTACCTCTCCAGTTTTCCATCGCTGTCGGACTGGGTTGAGTAAGGGAAGACAGACGGTACAAAGTCTGGACTGTCGATGTCGTCCGATGCCAATCCTGTACAAATAAAGAGTATTCCCGTGACTCACGTTTATGATAAAAGTAACTCTGTGGTGGTCCTGGACTAGCCAGAGATCACTAGCATAGAATATGGAAGCATACATCACAGTTACAAACAGTTAGCTAGCGTTAACATAGCTAGT
>JBAMHV010000007.1:17712931-17737042 GCA_037177535.1 Pseudomugil gertrudae
TATATATATATATATATATATATATATATATATATATATATATATATATATATATATATAAAAATTGTGTGTGTTTCTCACCTTTATTGTTTTCTGTAATTCTTCTATGAACTGCTTATGAATGTTTTCCATCCTCTGAGGATTTTTCTTGTACAGTGGACGGAATATGCTGGCAAATCCTTTAAAACTGAGAGTGCAAGCAATTTTGTTATTACATTGTTTTAACAGACTTTCTTCCTGACACATAAAACGATCCACAGATATAACTAATCCAAATAGTTTCCAAGAAGGGTCAGAACACACTTTATTTCTTGAGGGAGTTCAGGTATTTCCCAACATTTCAGAAAAATGCTGTATATCATTTGCACGTCTGGAGTATTGAGCACAGCTCTCTTCGTAGCATCGGCCTGAGTTGCAGCATCAGTCTGTGAGCTATTTGTCTGGAGCTATTTAGGTAAAATTGAGTGAGACTCCAGTTGAGTCTAACTATTACAGTTTTGAATGCTGCTAATATATAATTATGCGCTAATATGGATACAGCAAAAAGGACAATTTACAGCAAAAACAGACAAAAGTCTATTTGATTCATGATATTTTCCTTGTTTTATTTATTTACTCATCATTTTTGTGCTGTAATAACATTTCCATTTCAGTACTTGGTAACAGTATTAGCTGTCAGGCTATTACTTTAAAAGCAAAAATACTTTTACACCTTTTAAAATTCCTTTGTTAATTGCATTTCTTATTGTGTCAGTTTTATTCACTATTCACTAAAGAGGTTATAAATTCGTATATTCCTTTATAAAGTAATCTTTGTATTAATTTGGGAAAACACACAATGTGTAGTGAGGTGAAGAAAGCAAGAAACACATACGTGTTTGTTATTTCATCATTTAAAATAGCTTAAACCATTAATATTAAACAACTTATAATAAGATGTAACTATAAATGTTTTATACAACTGGTGTGTTAATATTTACAGCTAATAAAATCTATCACGTTGTTCATTTTTATTTTGTTCACCTGGTAGGTTAAACCATCTCACCTCAGTTTCTACCTTTTAATTTTTACATCATTATCCTATAATTCAGTGATAATAAAGTAGTGAAAACTTCCCGTTTCATTTTTAATTTGGGCTTTGCACCACAAAATCAAATGAAGTGTTTACCTAGCATGCTCAATGAACTTGTTGAGGCTCTTCTCCATCACTTTGTCGAACAACTTCAGTCTGTTATACCGGGAACTGGGCTCCTCTTTCGGCTTTCCAACAGCTTTCTGCGTCAGAGAAGAAGCTTCTTCCGGAGCTGTACTGGCCTGTTCTTCGATAGAGTCTTTCTCATTTTTTTCAGTAGCCTCCTTTTGGGACGACAGACCACTTTCCTCCATGTTTGTTTTTATTTTCGCACTGCTCGCGCTACCCGCCAAATCTACGGCGAGTATCTGCAGCCAAAACATGACAGAAACGCTCACTTCATACGCATGCGCAGCCCGTCCCACGCGCTCAGCTGTCGGTTCATTTCTCCTCTAAACTGCCTGGAGGTGGCGTGTTGTCCTCTCTCCCAAAATGGGTTTAATCACAGGATTGTGCACTTTTTTATACCACTTTCCACAGATTTACAAATGGCTGTTGAAACCTTACTACATCACCTCTTTCTTCATGACCATCGCCTTCCTGGTGGTCCGAAAGGCTCCTGGTCTGTGCGAGCACCTGGCGTCCGACCGAGAAGACGGCAACTCCTGTGACTTTGACTGGGTGAGCATGTGGTGGGGATTGAGTTGCGCAGCGGTGTCCCCCTCTGTTAAATATAGTGTAGTCTAACTTAGTCGCAATAATAAATGTTACATGATTTGTGTTTTTTGTTTCACAGAGAGAGTTGGAGATCCTCATGTTTCTCAGTGCAATAGTAATGATGAAGAACAGAAGAGCTAGTAAGTGTGCTCCACCCCATCAGATCTGTAACTTAGATACTTCTGATAAACATAGAGAACATACAGCAAATGTGTGATTCATTCATTCATTTATTACAATCGGGTGTAAAGTGTAATAAACCACGTGACCTGGGGTCAGTAGAGGCTCTACAACAAGCCAGATCCAGGAAGTGATTCAGGAGAAACTTTGTGATGTAAACATTACAGGTGCACTGTAATCCCACCCTCCTTTGACCTTGATGAGCAAAGTGTATGTTTTCTCCCCTGTTTTATTAACTGATCTACTTATTTTCTCTCTTTTTTTCTCAGTCACTGTGGAGCAGCACATCGGCAACTTGTTTATGTTCAGCAAAGTGGCCAATGTCATCCTCTTCTTCAGGCTGGACATTCGGCTCGGCATCCTCTACCTGGCACTGTGTCTTGGTCAGTGGTCTAATGAACATTCACAAATATAATGCCCCTCTTATTGAATTTGGATTGGTGAACTCACCCATTCTTGCTTACTGTGTAATTTAGTTAGAAAGGACTAGAAGACAAAAATACTTGTTTTGACTCTGAAGTCCTGCATCCATTAACCTGTTTCTTCTCCTAGTGAAAAGTAAATCCATTCATCTCTTTCAGCTGCCTTTATGTTTATCTGTTTCCCTGTTAATTATTTTTTTCCTGTTAATATGCACCTCTGGTAGTGGTCAGAAACGGTCACCATGCAGTACAATCTCAGCAGTTCAGGAGTTTGTGTGTTTTTTAAGGCGACCTGTAGGAGATGCCATTGTACAAGGATTTTATTCACTCTTTGCAAGAAAAAAAAGTATAGCCTATTTTATTATGTGCATTTTTAATTTAATAATATACAGACTCATTTTGGCTTTAGATTTCATACTGCTGCTTTTACATGCATTTAAAATGTATGGTTGCATGAATTCGTTCTTTAATTTTATGCTCAAGAAATTGTAAAATGTTACAAACAAAATTGTTTTCAGACTTCTTAAATATTTTATTTGCCTCTTGTCTCCAGCTTTTGTTATGACCTGTAAGCCTCCTCTCTACATGGGCCCCGAGTACATCAAGTATTTTAGTGACAAGACCATAGATGTGAGTCTTTTTTGTTTTGTTATATAAAAACTCTTCATGGTGACAGTAATGTGTTTACACAATGAATTAAGTTTAATGAAGTTTAATTTGTAATTGTTTAAAAAAATGAAAGACTTCCTTCACTGATGAAGACTTAGTCTGCAAAGTTAGCGAGCGTGAATGATGAAGACATCTGTGTATGCTTGTGTATTGATCCCGCTGTGTATGATTGGGTTTTTAGGAGGAGCTGCAGAGGGACGGTCGTGTCACCTGGTTAGTTGAGTTCTACGCTAACTGGTCCTCTGACTGCCAGTCCTTTGCTCCCGTCTTTGCCGACCTTTCTCTGAAGTAAGTAGTTATGTTGCGCCTCCCTACACTTATGGAGTTTCACACTCACCATCTGTGTAGCATGTACGGTCAGATGGACAGTCATCAACATTAAATTGCAAGAATTTTACTTTAATCTCATCAAAAATAGATCTTTGTCCATGAGATCTTAAGAAAGTTGCTGAAAAACAGCAGTTTTGTTTATTCATCAGGTTTTTTTTCCTTTGCCAGCTTGATTAAAATGGACTCTTATTAAACTTTCCCTTGATTTGTGTCATTAGATGTTGACAAATATCTAATAAAATGAAAAGTTTGACACACTTCTTAACTTTAAGAAAAGCAGGACACAACCTCACATGATTGAACAACCTGACTGAAGTGTCACCCTTCTGTCACCTTCCTCCTCTGCATACAACAGGTACAACTGTGCTGGACTCCGGTTTGGGAAGGTAGACATCGGTCGCTATGGAGATGTGTCACAGAGGTTAGTGTGCATCATCTTACCATCACAGTGTTGTTTTTGCCCTGAAACATGTTGAATTTTGACGTTTATGTATTAAAAAAATCTAAATAGGTACAGAGTGAGTACATCTCCTCTGGCCAAACAGCTACCCTCGCTGCTGCTTTTTCAAGGAGGGCAGGAAATTATGAGACGGCCGATGGTGGATAATAAAGGCAGAGCTGTATCCTGGACCTTCAATGAGGTGCGTCTCTAAGAGTTGTCTTGCTGGTTTAGACACAGAACCAACATGGCTAACTATGATCCTTGTTTCATCTGTAGGAAAACATCATCCGAGAGTTTAATCTCAATGAGCTTTTTCAAAAATCCAAGAAACTGAACAAAAGTCTTGGCTTGAAGGAGAAGCACAACGATTCTCAACCAGAAGAGGGCACTGATGAGCTTCGTCAAGAAGCCGACAACCCAGAGCAGCCGACAGAAAGCAAGAAAGACCAGTGAAGGGGATAATTCTGGGACTGGGAGGATTAAAAATGTACCTTCTGTTAGATCATATCTATGCTACATTATTGTAAACATGAAGAACAGTATATGGAATGTACAGGTAGATGGGAGGGATAAAGTCTTAATTTAACCAGGTCTGATGGCTGGGACAGTTAAAATGGAGCCAGGTTTCCTATAAAGCATTTCTCCGGATGCATTTTATTACAGAACATAAGTTATTTAAAAAAAGTTTTGTATTCGTTTCACCACTTTCAGCATTGTCTAATCTGTTGCAACCACTGCGTTTACTTTTATATTTCACATGCAAATAAAAAAAGTGTGCATAAGACTCACGACACCTTTTTAACAGTTTGACCTTTTATTCTGAGAAGACATCTTTAAAAATTCTTTATAAGGCCATTTGGAAATGTTTTACAATGTACTCATTACAGATATTTGTGAAACTCGTTTCATTCATTACAATCCACAATAGCAATATTTAATCTCACATAGAAGTATACTTGCTATACACACACAAGTTTTCGGATTGTTCAATGGCCACAGTCTTTGGCCAGAGCAGGAAAAAGTAACACAGGTTTTCATTTTCTCTGTGCAACAACTGCTTGTGCCTTAATGATGTTTGTGTTCACCACCCACACATAAACAGAGTGGACCTAGACAACAATCTCACAAAAATGTACACCAATGAAGCAGTCAGCACAAAAAACCTGAAAGAAAATTATATATATATTAAAAAATAAAAAAAAATTCAGAACATGCACACCAAAGACAGCCTGATAAAATGGAAAACTTGCAGCACAGATGTTTGGGTCATACTTGTGTGCTTAACGCGCTCATTTGTCCCATAAAGATCTGCCACATTCATGCAGTTTTAACATTTAATGGAAAACACTGCTGTGGGTCATTACGGAAAAAAACCCAAAGTGATGCTAAAGTGGGAAAGATAAACACACTTAGAGCCCATTGTGAACATGGCAGTGAGATTAAACCATAATCTGTAGTTTACAAAAAATGAAACGTAATAAAAATCAATTATATCTAATCTGCTTTACTTGTTTTTCAGAAAAGTGTAAAAATGAAAATAGAAAAAGACATTAAATTAAAACAAGCACACCAGCTACACTATGAATGGTCTCAAGGCAAAACCCAATTAACAGATTTGTACTGCACACAAATCCTTCAAACTATTCAGTGGCATCTTGCATGTACAATTTCTAATATACTTTTTTTATTATCAAAAATATTCAAACCTTCTCTGTTTTCAAGAAGAAACACAAACTGAGGTTGATATGAGTTTGTGTCCAGAGCTACAACGTTGTTTTGTATGGTGAAATAAATAAGCCCTTCCCTCGCTGCCCCTATTTGGCCTCCCGTTAAAAATAAATGGCTGCTAGCATCTTTACTGATCGATAGACAACTTACAGAAAAGAAAGAAAAATAATAATAGCACTAAAACGACATAAGCTTAAAGCTACTAACAAATTTTGCATAATGTTTCTAGCATAAACAATACAAGCGTACATTCTACACAGATGCTTGTGCTGCAATGGTGAGAATCTACATTTCTTTGTGGCTTTCAAAAATAATTTCCATAATCTGCCATTTCTGGCCCCCACCAAGAGATCATAATTTTCTTTGGAGGAAGAAATTTCCAACAAAAGCTTACGAGTGGCTGATGCAGCCTTCAATTAGAAAACAGACAACTGATGTGGAATCACTTTCACAAATAATCACATATCTGCCACCTTCATCAATAGTCATCTGTGTCTTTGAGTTTGAGTAACAGTTAACATTTTAGAAAACTATATTTAAAAAAAGGTTTATAAAAAATTAAATGTTACTGTGTTTGTAGGTTGGACTCTTCCCTCTTTGTGGTCCAATCAGATGTTTCTACTGGTCAACAGTTTTACTTCCTAGCTTTTACATTTTTACATCTGCTGGGTAAAAAGCCGTTCTTTCCTGTCTCCCCCTCGTCCATAATCTGTGTACCAATGTACCAAAGCAAAGTAACAAAATCATGGAATAGGTATGTGTGTTTTACAAACATGTTAGTACCCAGCCGTGATGACGGTCACATCAGTTTATGGCTCACAAAGTGGTTAAATGGAAACAACTGATCCTGTGAAAAATGAATCAGCGTCTCCGGTTTCCTCTTAGTTCAAATCTGAAAGGCTGGCAGACAACATTGGCCAGTGGCGATACAAAGATAAAGTGAGTACCAGACAGGCTTGTTCCTCGAGTCCAGTGCAGCAGGAACTAGTCACTTCTGAGGAGCCTGCAGACATGAATAATATCCAGCTCAGGTAAGAGGCAAGTGAAAGCTGACATGTTCCCATCCTTTTGATTGATCATGCTGGATGTTTGTCACTCAAACCGATATCTCGTACGTGGTCCCTCCAACGCCGGTTACCTTCTTCACCCCGCCCCCTGGCTTGGTTGTGGTGTGATTGGCCAAGACTGGGCGAGTGGTGGATCTGAGTGGACAGCCATTTGGAGGATGAGTGGGATAAGAGGGGTGGGGATTTTAGGGATGACGAGAAGGGAAAAATGGAGGGAAGGTGAGAAGTACTACTTAAAAAACAAGAAGCAGATAAAAAAAAAAAAAAAGCAAATGTTTATCTACCGAGGATCTTGTCAGGCATTTGGTAACTATAATTGTTGAATATGGAAAGGATGCAGATCCAAAAGACAATGGGACAGAAATAAACAGCAACATTAGGCATGCTGTGACAGGGATAATAATAGCACAGTGGCATGCTTCTTATACTTATCTACAGATAATACACCAAAAACCAATAAAACATCCACACATGTCCAAAAGGTTAATCGTAAACAAGACAGACTGACTGTAAACCATGTAGGAGGAAAAGGAAGACTCACACAGATCAGAGAAGAGAAGGGCTGACACAAACCGGGAGGGAAGAGTAGGAAAAGGAGGAGAAGGAAGAGTGGCAGGCTGACGAGTTTGGCGACAGATCATTACTCACTGTGGAGCCTGATGCCCCCCTCCGACTCCTCCCACTCCCAGCACAGTGCCCCCTCCTGTAGGACGCGGCTTGTGCTGAGGCCCAGCCTCCCCAATGTAGGACGGGGACTTGCTGAGGGACAGGCCGCGAGGTGGTGGGGAGACAGGGGGCTCAGGCGAGCGAGCTCCTGTGGAAGAGGATGAGGAAGAAGGGTGGCGAGGGGCTCGGGAAGAGAAGTCCTGGTTATGCTGCAGCAGGTGCTGAGCCTCAAGAGGCCTGGAGGAGGAAGGAGGGGGCGGGCTGACGGCACGCAGGTAGGCCCTATGGGGGGAGGAGAAAGTGGCAGAGCCCTGGAGCAGCTGCCCCTCTCTCTGCTGGGCGATCTGAGCTGAGAGGAAGGGCGACGTGTAGCCCTGCAATGGGCTACTGGGTGACACCACCTCAGGCTGGCTTTTTACAAAAGGAACGTGAGGTTTCTGTGGCGAAAGCTCGTGGGCAGCTGACTCGAACTCTGGGCTCTCAGACGGCGTCAGCAGGCTATCGTACGACAAGCTGCCATTCCGAGGGGTCTGATTGGCCAGGCTTTTGTAGCTAGTATCTGTAGTGCCCTCAGATGGGAGCGTAGCCAGCGGGTTATGTGCAGGCTGTGCCGAGCGCAGGCTGGATGAACGTGAGCCGCCAGTGGACAGAACCAGCGAGGATGGGTAGGAGGTGTAGGAGCGCCCAGCCAGGGAGTAACCTGACATGCCCCCTGACACCCCCCCAGCAGTCCCAGCAGGGCCTCCGGAACCCTCGCCCCTCTCCCCTCCCACTCTGCGCAACCCTACGCCTCCTCCCACCACTGTGGCCCCGTCCAGGCTGCTGGGTTCCGAACGGTAGCTAGGTTGGCGGCTGGACTGGAGGATGGAGGGAGATGGAGAGTCAAGACTCTCCCCACGAATCATCTGAGGAGAGGAGAGAGGAGAAGAAATAGACCACAAGTAAAGGAGGAAAGGAGGTAAAGAGACAAAAAAGCAATGAAGAAATAGCATGTGTGAGGAGGGCAAGAGCGATGAAAATTACAATTTTACTTCAGGTAGAGAACACAGAACAGGACATAAGAAAAGAGGAGAGGGGGGACCGTGGGGGTTTCACTGGATGCTTGATCAGTGCTCTACTCCATCATCACACTACTGGACCAGAAACATTGACTGGTTTGAACAAGCACTGGCATTGCATGTCAATGACTGTGTGTGTGTCAACACATGGATGATAAGACAAATATAAATGGTACAGAACCACATGTTGCAGTCAATGTAGAAAAGACGAGATTCCACTCAAACACAAGAGACAGCCAAAGGGGAATAAACACACACACACAGTGAGACTTACTGCTCAACCGATGGCCACTGAATGATCAATTTAAAAGTAAAAACAAAAAGAGGGGCATTTATTTACCACAAAGAAAATTAGAAGGCAGACATGACAGCCTCCAGCCCAGTTGCTACAGTTAACTATAGGATGGTGCTTTTTCAGCTCTCTGCTGCTGTTTGTGCAGCAACATGAATGTACATAATCAACATGACTGTGCGGCTTTAAAGAATTTATTTCCATTTGCATGCTGTACATGTACGTTTCATACCAGGCAGAAGCATCTATCGCAGAATATTGTGATGTGAATGGCCTGTACCAAAATGTACCACTAAAATGTACCTTATTCGGATGAGTGGTTGTATTATGGTTCCTTCCTGGGCTGTTGTAGGCTGGTGTGTACTTATACATTATTGGTGTTGGTGGAGCCTCAGTCAACAAGCTGCTTTCTGAGTGGCAAGAACCCAAAAGTGACATTTCAGTGAGGTGCATTTATGATTAGAGAACAAACATTCACCTGTTGACATAAGAGCTGAAATACTTGAAGCACGTCTGCTTCACTTTAAGATTAGCACTCAAACATTGACATGTTTGGTGATTTATCTGCAACTACCTGAATTCTCTCACATATGTTTATGTGTTTCTCACCCTCTGCGTCGGCACGTGGCAGACCAGGGTAACGAAGATCAGGCTTTGGAGGAGGTGGAGGCTCTGCATCAGCTGACTGGCTTTCCATCTGATCAAGACTGCTCTTGGACTAAAGATACATAGCAAATTAATAAGCAGCACAACAAAGTAGCCTAAACACATTTTAAAGCTAAAGAAGCTGCAGAAGCAGAGGTGTTTAACCAGATAGAAAAAGGCATCCGTCAGAGGTATAAAGTTTGGACATTTCTAAAGACAGTAAAATAAGATTAACTGCTCATATCACTGGTATCTGCTTTTTAAACCAAAACTGAAACCCAACTTGGAGCTCTTTATCTCTCTAATGAAAACCACGTAAATATTCAGCCCATATCTTACTCTCTTGATAGTAGGCCTTTGTTATGCCAACAATGAGGAAGAGCATCTGTAAGGCTGCCATCAGCCAAACAGACCTGCTTACACTAACACGGGACACATATACAGATGACCACATAACTGAAGTTTGACTTTGACGTCTTTTGGACACACGATTACCCTTTTTAAATCAAATAGTTCTTTCAAGTAATGAATCTAGTATATTGTATCTCATAGCCATCCGTCACAGCACAAATGTATTGTTCATATGGGATCGTATGAGAAAATAAGAATGCGAGAAAACGCCCCATCTTTTAACTTTGCATAAAAGTTTAACAAAATATGTAGGATGATTGATTACAATCTGCTAAAGTAATTAGCTTCCATCTGTGAAATACCAAGAGTAGTTCTCCTGCATGCACAATATTTGTCAGAGTCGGTGTCCATGATGGGCGGGTCGATTTATTATATAAATCCATTCATAGAGATTAAAGATATTCCAAATAAATTGTAATTAGTAAATGTTCAAAAGCTGTTATTTTTTAAATAACAAATAAAGGGGCAGACAGACAAGCTGTAAAGTGTGGCAGCTGCTAAACACATAACACCTGCCTTAGCAGAGGTAATAAATTTACTGGTGAACGAGTCTGTAAATCATGGCAAGCCCATTTACATCTTATAGTATACTAATTTTTAAGGAATTAGCATTATAGTTGCCTGTTCAGAACATTTTTGTCTTACTACTAAATATTTGACAAAATGCCAACTACATTTTTGCACAACACTTACCCTGGTGCTGTGTCTGTCATTCTGGATGCCATTATCCAAGACCTTGGCTTCCAGTTGGGCCTCAGTAAGATGTGGTCTAAGAAATGGTGGCTGTACTTCTACTGCCTGATGGCCTCGCCACCGGCCCACATATCTGTGACATATTAATACATATTAAATTTATAGGCTGTTAATAAATGTCTATAAAGCGTTTTGTTATTGAAAAGCATAAACTAACAACATAATCCATTCTTAGGAAATGCCTCCACTCATAAAGCCCATTACCTGAATAGACAAATAAAAACAATAAGAGGGTGGAAAAGCAGAGTGGGAAAGATAGAGAGAAAGAGGAGTGGTAAATTAACTGCAGAAGGGTTAAATATGAGGATAATAAACAAGACGGTAAAGAGAGGGAAAGTGCCGACCTGGGAGCCTGAGAGCTGCAGAGTACATGTGAAATATTCCTCCAGCAGCCGTTGGTGAAAGGGTTAACCCCTCCTCTGAATTTCCCTGTCACCTACAGCGAAAAACAGGGGAAAGAAAACAACCATGCTTTCAAACTCAATGTCAAAATACACAACTGAGCAAAACATATCTAAGCTGAGGAAGTGATGCGCACAGCAGCTCTTGTATGTACCTGTTCATTTGTGGTCCTTCCACGAGCGACTAGCACTATGTGAAACCCAGTCAGGCCAGCAACTGGGACAAAAAACAGACCCGCCACACACATGACAGCCATACTTGGAGGCAGAGTCAAGGACATAAAAAAAAACAAAACCAGAGTGACCCCACGACAAAGTAAATACAATGGGAAAGAAAGTCCAACATCATGTTCTGTACGTTTATTACTGCAGAGCATCAAGTAAAGGATACGTGACGGCAGCATGTGGCGTATCCAGCTGATGGCTGTTTCTCAGAACATAAAACAAACCAAAGCCAAACACATCCACAATGTGTGTGGTCAGAGAAAGCAAAAAGAGGAAGAAATATCGATAATTCCTTCGGCCAATACAATTGTTCACCCAAGGACAATGGTGGTCAAACTCCTAAGGGAACACAAAATGTGGAAAAAAGAGACCCCCATAAATACATCTCTGAACAGATAAAACATCCATAATGGTGTTTTTTTAAAAAAAAGATAATTTCAGCACAACTTCTGCCTCTTACACTCTGATGTGGAAATTAAGGACAGGACAGATTAAGTCTGAGCAGCCATGTGACAGAAGAGTTTACAGACTCCCTATAAAATAAAAATGCACTGAAACAAGAGAAATTCTACATGTATGTGTAATTATCGTTTAAAATGTGTTAACAAATTCCCTCAAACACATATATATTTTTATATATATTCATCCTAACATAAGTTTATTAACAAAAGTGAGGATGTGATGTTGAAGTATCCAGTTTACAGAGGGAGGAATCTGTTTTGGTAATAATGCAGCTCATTACAAATTATAATTACGATAAAGTGAAATTATTCTAATTCTACTGGAGTTACGATACTGTGAGCCCACAAAATGACAGCCTTGTGTGCAAGTGTGTACCTCTACACAGTTGTCGCAGACAGAGCAATGCGAGCAACGTGGTGGCCGGTAGAAGCGGCAGGTGGAGCACCACTTCATGCGAACCTGAATGCGTTTGATCTCCACAGTTTTATAGAGAGGAGCACGGAAATCGTCCTCTTTATCCTCATCCTCTTCAGCTGCAAACAAACGACACACCAAAACACACTGCTCTCACATCACATTCTCTTCATTATATTTGTGACTACTAAAACCTCCCTACCTCTGGGGAAGACTCCAGGGTCCATGAAAGTGGCCATGCAGAAATTGGCAAGGGTGAAAAGGAAGATCATAGCAATGTAGATAGGAATGACAGAGGAAACTTGCTCATATAACCATGGGCACCTAGACAGTATTTAAAAAGAAGTGGAAAAAGTTATAAAAACCAAAACACAGTTATACAACCTCTTTTACATCCTGACACTTGCTAGCATCACAGATGGGAAATGATTCCTCCACACAACATCTGCTTGTGAGCCTTGGTGCATGGCAAATTAACACTCAAGCAGCTCCACTGAGACTGCTCAGTAGCTAAATATAAATTACTGTCATTGTAAATGCAGAGCACACAGGTGTGACTGTATGAAACAGTGAGCATGTCAATCCTGCAAATGCATGTCAGGAAATGACATAACTTCTGATAAAATGATGCATCAGAATATGTGTGCAAAGCATATTTATTATACTAAAGCAACGGTCTCATTCGTGTATGCTTTGTTGGCAGCACGTTGTACGAGATAGCTAAAGAAACACTTACGTGAAGCAGAAGAAGAGTGTTGTGGACCCAACGAGGAAAGTGGTGGCTGCAGACACTGGGACGTATCGGCTGGGACGAAATGGACGGGGAGGAGCAGAAGCAGGACCCCCAACTCCTCCCCCAACCCCCCCACCACTGAAACCCGGCATTAGAGACAAGTGGAGGAGAGGAGGACAGACAGGGAGAGAGATGCAGACTGTCTACAGACAATAAATGGGAGCTATACAGGTCAAAATGGGGATTGAAGTGTTATATAAGGAGGGGTCATGACTAATGATTAGAACAGAAAACCATCTAATCAACCAACTATGCAAAGCAGCAACTAAATGAAAAGTTAGTACATACAATTAAGGTCTCAAGATACTGATTTCAAACAAGATAATTTTTTATAGTAATATAAAATATAGCTTAACTTTCACGTGCACAGCTTGTTGTAAATATCTACATTTTATGCATAATCTTTATCTTTATAGAAATGCCACATGGTACAAAAATATATGTTGATACTTCATAAATATTTTTGTATGGCTTAAATGTAACTATTTGGTGTAACAATGTGGACAGTTCTAGTGCAACAGCATAAACACTCATGCATGCAATCAATGCTGGAGCAATCTAGCTTTCTCTCCACTCGTAAAACTCAGTGTTTACATGACTGTGCTCAAGCTCTGATTGTCCGCTTTAATAAAAATGAATATAAAAATGAAAATTAAAGAGGTAGTGCAGTAGGCTGAAAGCAGGAGCACATGGAGGAGAACAGGCAAAGGAATGAACACAGCAGCTGCTGATGACTTCTGCGATAGTCCCAAGAGGGCTTATTTAGGCACTGGGTGGGTGGAAGAAACTGAGGATGGCAGCAGGAGGGATAGTTCCAACATTTCCAACTAAGTCAGCAGGGGAAAACCAGCCAAAACAAATGTGCCTTTAAGCTTGTTGTGTGAAGCTGCATAACACCTAACAAAAGGTCCATTAAAAATAAAATCCTGAAAAGCGGCTAAAAAAAAACCTTTAAAAAAAAATCTACCCTTGTTTTGACAAGAGAAAAAAATATCCAAAATTAATCTCAAACTTTTGAGACCACTGTTTTCAGTCTTTTTGTCTATATGATAACAGAATCAACTCATTCCATAAAGAGGTCCTATGTAGTTCACAAAGGTGCCACCGCATCGGGCTGGGGCCGGGTTTTGCGACTTTTCCCAACTCCAAATTCTCTTCAAATACATCTTCTTTCCCATTTTGCATCTCTTAAAGAAGGCCTTATACAATGTAAGTGTTACATAGTTTGATGTGTTTTTGTCCTTTTCTGTGCCAGTCTTCCTTCATCCCCTGGGTCTTTGGGTAAAGTGCTGGATACTCCTGTAAAAACAGTAAAAAATAACAATTTATACAAAGTAAATGCTACAGAACTGGCCAATTGAGCAAAGTATTTACTGATTAAAATAGTGCTTGATTAGACAGCTCATTTCCACATTACTCAAAAACAAACTAATTGTGTTTTAGTGCAAATCCATTCTGATTGATATTTTAGACACATAAAACATTTTACTTTAAAAAACAAATAAATGAGCATTTTTTCCCTCATCCTGATTCTTGTTAGTAAAGACTTCCTTGTCCTTTTCTTTCCAGTCATAATTTTGAAAGAAAGAAAGTAGGAATATCAGCATAATAAATAGCATAATAGTCTACTATAATGCAGCAACAATAAAATAATCTCGTTCATATATTTTGAATATACAATCTGTGCTAATAGCTATTCAACTTGTGTAAAAGAAAGTTATACAAAAGCACTGCTGACGTCACAAAAATCAGGACTTTTGATGGACTAATAAAACTTAAGGCACCAAACTTTTTACCATTGCTCATATACACACAGCTGTAAGTATACGTCAATACCCTGAGGTGGTCAAATTAAAAACCTCAGAGCAATGGAAATTAAAAACACTATGTACCATACACAAAGTGACACACTCGTTTCCTTCATCTCCAGATGAAAAACTAGTGGGTGTAGCGCGAGCAAACTGAAAACAGACCCGGAGTAACAGTGTAATCTGATAGTTTGGACACACCCCTCTATTCACCAGTCTTCTGAGCTAAGAAATAAAGAGATGTAGCTGAGACAGTGTCACTATGTCTGGTGGTAATCACCTCATCTGTCCCACAACAAATCCCCCCCCAACTCTAATGGATGTTAATCCTAAATCTCCGTGTCGAGCTTTACTTGTCATGGCACCACAACAATCTGCACGTCGCAAGCAACACCGTTAAGTGGCCAGTCAACTAAATTTGATCAAAGAGGCTTGTGAATTCTTATGCGTCTTGCCAGTGGAAGTAAGATATTAAAAAATTGGGATGATATATAGAAAAAAAACAAGCATTAAGTAGCAGGCCAGTGCAGCGCAAGGATCCAGTCAAGGCAAATAACGCTGTCGTAATCTGTTCACACCAACGTGATCCCCAGAAAACTAAGCACATTCTTAACGTCAACAGTGATGTTTTAGTTAAAAGACGACACGACAAAAGATTTAAAGACAATACATAACTGGCAATCAGTCGGTGCTTTAACCTAGCCTTGAAAGTTTTTGGTGTTTTGCGACACTGGTCAGTCCTTTACCACAGTTACAATAGTGCGCTAACGTTAGATACCTGGTTAGCATGGAAGCTTTACAAAAGCGAACAGACTTTCCTTGACGATTCGTGAGACAGCAGTGACTTTCAGCCAAACTGTGCCCTCAAACAATTTATAAAGCACGCACCTAATGTCCAACATGCGAGCCGTCTTGCCCGTTGGGTGTGAGTGCTTTCAGTCCTCCTTGAGTTAGCCGCTATCAAACTACTTAGCTCTCTTGCTAGGCCGACATCGGAATCCCGGAACTGGACGATCGGTCCTCAGGTGGGATAAACAGCCAATCAGACGGGCAGGGGGCGTGGTCTGAACTATGATGCTGCATTGTAGGTGTTTATGCCAAATATAGTTAAATAACACCACATTTTGAGTGTTAAAGGTTCCTGAACATATAAGAGTAAACATAAGTAACTCATCTGTATTCTAGCTACACATTTCAAATGTAGTAATGGTTGATCATCTTTTTGCATATACTATTCCCAGTATTTTTTCTTTTAAAACTGCCATTTTTTTGGAGAACATCTCCTAAATTATTTAATTTTCTTAGGTAAAATTCACAAAAATTTAATTGACCATGGTAAGTATAAAATGTTAAAAGGCATTAAAGGCTAAGTTAAAATAGCCCAAGTTTTAAGATGTAAACAACAAATACTCAAGAAGTATTTTGGCAAATATACCAGTATTTCATTGTCCTGCATCCATTATTCAGAACAAGTACAAGCAATTAAATGCTTCCAGAAATTACCAAGGTAAGGAAGGGCCATTCTGTGTCTTGCCAGCAACTGAAGACATTTTGTAATGTAGTGTTTTTTTCTTGACTTATTTTGTCATCAAGAGTTTTTTATATGAGAAGCTCTATAAAATTGCATTTTGCTTAATTTTGCCCTGCTCCCTGACTCAGTCATACCACTTTTTTTAAAGTCTGGTGGAGATTAAGATTAATACATCAACAGCACAGCTGAAGAGCCACATAAGTACTGCTTCTAGATGACTTCTTTAAAAAAAAAAGCACATTTGCAGTGAATAAAACAAGTAATGCCAAAAGATTGGAAGTGGAATCAAGCAAAAGGATGACACATGCCCATCAATTAAACAGATCTACAAACTTATGTATTAATATCGAGTCATGACATACCTTGAGACTTTTCTCTGAGCAGATGGATGAGTCTGTGGCCTGAACCTTAGTAGCTCATGGCACCACTTCAGACCCAGCTATGTAAAGCAGGGGTAAAACTATGCACCTACATTTTTAAAAAGTGAGCTGCTTAAATAATTTGCGGTTCAAGATTGACTGAAAAATCACTTCCTAAACCTGATGTTAGTTTCTGGAAGATGTTCCCTCCAAGCTGTGGAGGAGAAAATACTGCTTAAAGGCTATGTTTATGGCATAAACATGCATACTTTAGATGACAAGGGGAAAAAAGATTTCAGACTTAACAATTTTGAACTGGAATAATAATATGTGGGAAAATGTCATGTTTCAATAAATAGGCCAAATACATATTAGCAAAAAGGTTTAAAATGCATTTTTAGCTTGATGTTTATACATTTTAATGTCATTGGATTGTTATGATCAGAGTTGACTGCATTTTAAGCTTGGTCAAGTGGAAAAAGGTCCCTTAGTCTAACGGCAAACAAGCCGTTGTTTGGTGCACATCACAACAAACACATCATCGCCAGCATGATGGTGGCAGCAGGCCCTGGAAAGCTTGTAAAAGTAGCAGCAACATATGGGGAAATCCTGGAGTACAATCAGATTCCGTCGGAGAAATGCAGCTTGGGGGAGGATTTATTTTCCAGCAAGAAAATGACTGAAATCACACAGCTGAAACTGCAAATAAATGGTTTAGAGACAACAAGGTAGATGTGGCTAGACTTGACAAAGGCTGTTCACACCCACAACAGTTTTGTATGGAAGAATGGAGCACAGTTACAGTGTCCAGATGTACAAGCCTTACCGAGCCTGATCTACACAGACTCCATGCTGTAACTGTAGGTGCAACTACAAAAATAACACTAACTTGAAGGGGGTAAACCTTTTTTTGTAATCACTCATTATGTTGTATATTTTTTTTGTCATTACTTTGTAGAAATAAATTTTCAACTTGACATTAAAGAGACTTTGACCGTTTTGGTCATGAAAGCCTC
The DNA here is from genome assembly GCA_037177535.1 of Pseudomugil gertrudae. Taxonomy (NCBI): domain Eukaryota; kingdom Metazoa; phylum Chordata; class Actinopteri; order Atheriniformes; family Pseudomugilidae; genus Pseudomugil; species Pseudomugil gertrudae. The sequence goes on from JBAMHV010000007.1 coordinate 17,730,393, forward strand.
ATCAGTCACATGTAACTGATTTACAAAAGTAATTAGAGAACATCTCGAGTGGGGTGAATACTTTAGCAGGGCACTGTAGATACCATACATGGAAATGCATTCATGTGCTAACCGTGTGAAAAATTAAAACAGCACAAAAGGTCAAAAGAGTACTCTAAGATGGCAGCTGTTGACAAAACAAACATCAAATACGCCACTGATGTGGAGATCCAGATGGTTACCGGTATGGAGCCTGATGTGATATGACCTGCATGGTTAGTGTCCTTTGCTGTACTTTGAGCAGGACTGAAAAACACCACAGGATGCATAAAGCAGTGGGATGATGTGTGACTTTACAAATGTTTGGAAAGTTTCCAAAACTTTTTTTGTTTTGTCTTACTGGATCATAATGATGGCCAGATTTAGTAGAATTAGAGGATCTTCTATAGGCCATGGAGAGATCAAAACTAAGTTATATGATTTATTTTCAATATATTTGGTCATTTTTCCACTATTATCAAAGAGGTCAATCTAAGCTAAATGTGCTGATACTTAAATGATGCATTAGTTATCAGTTGTTAATTTTAAAATAGACATTTTTGGTGAATCTCTTGATTGTGTTTAGTCTCCTCATGCTATTAGCAAGGATGCCTACAGGTTATATTTCATCTTTTATCTAACTCTATGCTGAAAACTCAGTCCTGTTACTCATTTTATGAGTAAAACTACTGAGTATCAGTAACAGGACTGAACCATCCATTTCTATTTGCAGCATGGAAATGTCACCCATTAAGTGGAATGACCCTTAAATAGGATTAATGCAGAAAACCTAACTGCTATTAGAGTGGAAATCAGTCATAATTACAAATCTGTGTTTCAACTATTACAATTTATTACTTAAGAGAAAACAAATACAATGTTTAGAAAACATTTTAGAGAAAAACCTCTCTGCACGTTTAGGTAAAACACATATGTACATATTCAATACCACAGTATAATTTATAACTATGTTATTGACAAAGCACAAGACAGGAAAATATTGGAATAAAACTCAGCACTACTGAGCTTCACTTCCCTAGTCCTATTTCTAGAGATGGCACATCACTTCATGTCCATAAAGCGGATGTCCATAATGAGCAGAGTGTGTCTGGGTAATGGTCTAGGTGCTGGGGACAGCACTTTCATCACTTGTGTCTGGGTGTCTACAAAAGTTACTACAATAAAGCCACACACAGGGCTCTCCACAATGCTCTTTCTCGCGCCTTCATCTCCATCTTCGGCACTGCTCACGCTCAGCACATGATAAGTCAGGTCTCTTCCTGGCGTCACAGGAACTAGTTTAAGTTGTGTATCATCTTGAGACATTCCCAGAGGCAAGCACGAGTCTGGGATGGATGGTGCTCCAATCTTGTAAATGCGGACATCTGAGAAGCGCACTTCATAAGAGAAAGGGTAGAAAGACACTCCGCGGAAGCCATAGAAGTACTCGCGGATCTTTTCATCCCGGGTCTCCCGTCGACATTCCTTGGAGCGTTCGACCACTCCTCCAGACTTGGGCAGGAGAACAACTCGCACAAAGTGAGGCAGGTCTCGTTTGAGTTCATTGTAAAGCCTTTCATGGTCCAACACCAGCACCACGTCTACCTGAAAGGTGGAGGCACAGTGGACCAGAGCCTGGTATCCAGAACCTTTCACCCAACCACAGGTGTTGATGATACAGCCTCCCACACTGGCCTTCCTGTTCACCTCACAGCGTTGAGAAAACACTTCTGCCAGGCACGAAGTCAGCTACACATGAGGAGAAAACTATTAAACTATTCTGGTGCTATCAGGGCAATAGCACTCTAAATCTATGCAGGTATGGCATGCATTTAAAACTTCTAACTTATAACACAAGTTAAACTCGTATTTTCTTTTATAAATAACGCTGCAAAAGGATTTAGCCTACCTTGTTGTAAAGTTTGATGTTGGTTCCTGGAGTAGTAGAGCCAAAATGGTAGACTAAAGGAGCCTGGACTGAGAAACCCTCCTCCACGTCTGCTGGGCGCTCAATGCACAGTGCTGATACTGTCCCTGGCACAGACACCTGAAAAGACAGCATGATCTTTTACACTTTACTGTATATAGATAAGAATATTAACACAATTTAACATATTAACAACCACATTTTAAAATGTATGGAGAAACTTTATTTGTGCTCCACAATAACTGAATTTAAGGTAATCTTCCTTCCTTTCCCATCATTTACTATCAGTGATGAGTAATGTATACATTTAGTGCAGGTTAAAGCTATACTGTGCTTAAAAAAAGCTTTTTGAAACAATGATGCCAAAAATAAGCAGTCTGATAGATTCAAAATTTAAATTGATATTAGAAATTACACACACTACATCCTCTTGACTACGGAGGAAAGCTTGCACTCATTTCATAAGCCTACATCTCAGATAGCAGGTGGGAAGTTGCAAATATTATAAATAATATTGCTTTAATTTGAAGAACAATATGTATTGTGTTTAAGAAATGCATGTAGCTTAAACTTTTGCATAAATCCATGAGCTCCACTTTCCCAGTGCATGTGGTCTACCTAAATGTAAACTATGACACCTTCAAATTATTTTACCCCACTCTGGCCAACATCCAGTTCCACCAGTGTCGGTCTCCTTCCAACTCTCACAGCATAGTTAAGAAGCATCCGGCACACTGTAGACTTCCCCACATCTGTAGGACCCACCACCATTACCTAAGGAACAATAATTGTTCATAATTAATATAAAATGTTTTTAGAGACTTGATCAGATGCAGCAGTCCCTCTTGAAAACTCACCCTTGGCCCTCTCTCATTGTCCCGCTCCGCTTGTTTCCTCATCTGTTCCAGGGCAGCATGTGTGTTCAAGTAGAGGAGCATTGGAGTATCCTTGGATACGTAAGCCACCTGTGATGATGACATAGAGAAGCTGGATATTTTACAAAATGTATTCATAACTGCACTGAAAGATTTTCAGACCACACATTTAAACTTTTACAAAGTTTGCACAGAATCTTGTACAGGTTGTTCACCTCTGGCTTTCCATAAAGATTCACACTGCAGCCTTGCCATGTGAAAACAGCTATCTTGGAGCCCGGTCCAAATGTGTACTTCTTATTGCGGTTCAGCTCTGACCCAAACACTTCGGCCATTCCTGTGAGGAGTTCCAGGTCGACTTGTTCTGCCGAGTCACCTGCTTCCACCTCAAACCGAAGCTCAGTCTCCTTCTCCAGGTCAAATCTGTTGGATACCTTCCCTGTCGCTGGAGCATCTTCAGTTGTCTTTTCCACTCCATCTGTTGCCATGACTAACAACAACAAAAAAAACTTTCTGTAACAAAAACTGTGGGAAAATATCCACTCATATTGTGTCTGAAAGGTTATTATGTTGTATATTAAAGTAGAATGTTGTCCATTTACTGGGCGCTTACAAGTGTAGAAAATGTAGATTATGGAGGTGTATAGAGCAGAGCGAAACTAGCATTAGCCAAGCATCAGATAAATGTGCTCCTAAAAGGGTAAAATGTGTATTTTAGACAACTGGGAAATTATAAGTAGACCATAAAAAAGTATTAAAACAAGCAGTTAGCAAGCCACGGGTGGTCAAAATTAGAAAGCGCCGTTTTAAAGTCGAACAAAATTAGAATGACTAAATTTAAATGGTCCAAAATTTAACCGTGGCTTACAAACAATGCTTACCATGTAATTGTGTTTACATTTATTATACTTACGCGTTACTTTTAAAATCGTGCTTGAGGAGAAAGTTTCATTAAGGTGCTCTGCTTGTCGCAAAGTGATGACGACATACACCAACCACCAATAGTAATCGGTGAACACTTCTTCTTTAAATTTATATGGTAAATAACCTTCTGTGGATTAATACTACCCCCTTCTGGCTTTCAATGTCGGTAAGCGCCGTTACTGGAGCACAGTTATTAAAAAATAAAATAAAAATAACTTGTGTAAGGAAGCCCTCAGGGACATTGCGTAGTTTTTTCCTTTTGCGTTACAGTGCAAGATTAATTGCAAGTGCAGACAAGACATCTGGTGTTTTCTAATCAGGAATTGTACCAAGTATGTTTCTCCTCTACTGATGTGTCTACTTGTGTTCATAAAGTTCAGTTGATGATTTATTGATGATGTATTAAATATATTTGCATCCATTTATGACTGAATTATGTACCTGCTCAGTAGCCTACTGTTTATTATTGAAAATTAAGATGGCAATTAAATTTTAAAAAACATAATAGCATTAGATTTCTTTTATTTGATAGATCTGCCAGATTCACAAATATTTAACCACCTCCAATATTTTAATTTTTTTTCCAGAAAATTGCTTTGCCATTTTCCAAACTTTGCAAAGAAGGTAAGATCTCTTTTTTTTTTAAAGATCCTTTTGGTCATGCAAATGCATTAAACCTGCATTATTTATATATTTTAATAAACTTTAATAAGGAAAGAAAAAAAAAACCTAAGCTGTAAAACACTTTATTCAGAAACCATTTATAGAAAAGCATGTTTAATGTATGAGAAATAGAAAAAAACACTTAAAAAAACAGCAACACTGCATCAGAAACAGTAGTTGAGGAGTCTCCACTAGGTGTCGCTATGTACCAAAAAGATGTCATCAGATGGAGCTTGGCTCATCAGATGAGGGACTGAAAACATCTCCTTGGTCACTCATCATCATTTTGCTTCCACCAGTCACATCTCCTAGATACTCAGCTGCACATATATATAAAAAAAAAGCAAATAGATGAGGAAAAAAAACAACCCTGAAAAAATTAACTTGCAATTTTGCTATATTAGAATATATTTAATTTTCTACTGTAATACATTGCACACCGTCTTGCTTGTTAATTGCTGGGATATGCTCCAGTTTTCCCATAACCTTAACTTTAATAATTAGTATAGAAAATGAATTAATTAACAATTCAATCAATCTGCTACACAAAAGCTTTGACAAACCTTCACTGGGTGGTTATTCAGCTTTCAGAGCTTCACGGAGAGCAGCAGCTACAACATCCGGTTGAGGAAACTTCAGCTTGCGAGGTGGACCCTTATTTATTCCCGTCCACAAAGAGGTTTCTATATAAACGGGGCATTTAAAAAGGTGCATCATTTCTAAGATAACCAGTAAAAGAAAATAAAGTACTTTAATAAATGAAACTTTCACTTAATTCTAGCTGACAGTAATTTTGTAGGACAACTCTGATAAAAAACAAAAAAAAAAGTGAAGTCTTTACAACAGTTTCTAAGGGTTATTGTGCGCTAATCAGGCTGACGACATTCAGGTTAGACTGCACGTTTTTTTTATATTCTATATATATTTGTTTTACTGAATAACACAAATAATAGATTCTGTTATGAAGTTTGCAATGGGTGCATAAATTGTGGGTTGTGTTCAAATGTGGGCTACTTTAACAGAAAAAAACTAACTGTTCTCAAAATTATGTTAACTGGTGCTTCTTTTAAAAAAAAAATCCAGGAAAAATACCTTAAAACTGTGTGGAAAAATAATTAGGTGCTGAATAATGATTAGAAAAAACAGAATTAGCATCTTTAGCTACAATGACAGTTATGTGTAGATCTATCGTCTCATCATGCTCACCTTTGCCTCCATCCAGCAAAGTGATCTCAAAGCTCTGCCTGCGAGGTTTCTCTGGGTTCAAGACCACCGTCAGTCCAGGTTGGGCAGCCAGGAGGGCAGATTTCACCTCCTCGGCATTATGCCCATACACTCGTCAGCTTTTACTGCCAAGAGTGAGATCAACAATCAGGTGGACATCTGTGCAGGTTGTTCAGATATCAGAACCATCATGGTACACCCTCTAAATTCTCCTTGGGGGTGAATGTGAGTGTTCATGGTTGTTTCTATGCATTAGCCCTGTGATGAACTGGGGACCTGTCCAGGACGACTCCTGCCTTTCACCTGCTAACTGCTGGCATAGCTTTCAGCTTCCAGACTGAGCAGTCTTGGAAGTGAATGAATGAATTAAAACTGAATTAGAAAAACAAAATAAATAAACATTGATAAGCTCTGCTGAAATACAACAAATACAACAAAGAGAAAAATCTGATCAACAATACAAACAAACTAATAAAATGTTGCACTATAATAAATAACAGCTACAGAATGCTGCTTAATAAGCAGCTTCACAGGGCCAACCTAGCCTTTTCCATTACTCCCATCTCTTCTGATTGTGAAGGGAGTACTGACCAGTGTTCAATGACCACCCTGAGGCCATCCTGGCTGTTGTACTCCCCTCTTCTATCCCTCTGTATCGTTAATGTGTCCTCATCCTCGGCTTGAACCTCCGCTTTACGCTTCGTCCCTCGACGGCCTGAACGCAGAGGTTATACATTTGTTACATTCTAAATCAACAAGTAATTAATATTTAAGGTCTATAACAGATGTATTAAATTCAGTCCTAAAAGAGCCACAATATAGCTGGTTTTCCACGTATACCTGCTCCAACACAACTGACTCAAATTAACAAGTCATTGTGCAGAACCTGGGATACTGTTAGATCAATTTAATTGGCTCTGTGCACAGTTCAACTACTTCCTAAATTTAGGCAGCACATTTGTTTCCTGTCTTTCATTACTGGTCACACTAATTAATCCAGGTGTGCCTGACCTCAGTAA
>JBAMHV010000007.1:17737142-17750028 GCA_037177535.1 Pseudomugil gertrudae
CATTACTGGTCACACTAATTAATCCAGGTGTGCCTGACCTCAGTAACCACAACAGGAATGGCCAGACACACCTGTATAATTTATGTGCTGCCTAAATTCAGGAAGTAGTGGAGCTGTGCACAGAGCCAATTGGATTCAGGTTACAGCAGAAACTCTACACGATTGTGGCCCTCGTAGGACAAACTAAGTCCCCTGGTCTATGTTAAAAGCGAGTTTACTTAGCCAAACCATGCTACATCAAATAATCCTATGATTAAATTATAAAAGGATTATAGTAAACATTTTTCAGCATGTACATTACTCGTTCTGACGCTAGCAACCATGAAAGTCTTACAATCAATATAAAAAGTGCTATTGACACTGTAATGTATAACATTTGGAGACTAAATACATCACAGTTTCAGAAATTAGTTCAATAATACTTGTTTGCAACATTACAAGAGCCACACATAGATATATATTTGCGTATCTCAAGGGAGTTATACACCAACCTGGTTTGGACGCCATTATTGTTACAAAACTTTGGCGCGCGCATGCGGACTCTACCAATAGCTTTCGGACTGTACCACTAGTGTAACAATTTTAGGGGGATTTAGGGATTTAGAAACTAAATTTGGCTGGAGCCAATCCCAGCTGACATCGGGCGAGATACGGGGTACACCCAGGACAGGTTGCCAGTCCATCACAGGCCCAACATACATAGACAAACAACCATGCACACTCACACACACACACACACACACACACACTCCTATGTGCAATTCAAAGTCTCTAATCAGTCTATCCCCAAGGTGCATGTCTTTGAACTGGACTAATTGAAATAATAATTAAATTTAAATAACTACACGCAAGATTAATTATAAAGTAGCATGCAATTTCATGCATGTGCACATGAATTTATACCTGCATTTAAAAGTGTCTACATTTGGTGTGTCTACTTTGTTCCACTTGTTGCGACATAACAGCTAAATCCTGCTTCACCATGTTTAGTCTGGACTCTGGTCTGGACTAGTTTCCCTGAGACTTAGGATCTAAGAGCTCTGTTTGGTTAATTCTCTGAACATATCGCAGATAAACCATTCTGGGATTTATAAACAGCATTTTTAATACAGCATTAAAATATATTCTGTGACAAACTTAAAGCCAGTGTTAAGATTTTAAAAAGTGTGTGATGTGTTCAGATCTCTAGCAGCAGCATGAGCTGCAGAGTTTCTCCTGGTCTTTTTTGGGGAGACTAAACTAATTCTGTTGATTTTCCTGAGTTGGTAAAAAGCTCCTTAGCGATGTTGATGTGGCTGCTGAAAGTCAGATCTAAGTCTATTGACACTCTAATGTAAATACAAATGTTAACAAAACGTTACATAATGTTAATTTATTATAAAACAAAATTCACACATACTGTGTACTGCATGTGTATTGTACTGCATGACAATGAGAACAAGAATAACAAAAAAAAGATTAAAACAAGGAAAAAATGTTAACTTTACTTTACCTGAAGGTCAAAACCAGAAAAAAGAAAAACTCATAGACCTGTGCAGCTAACATATGTTTTGAGCTTCACCAAAATCCTTTTTAAACATTCAAACAATTAATAATAACTTGATTTAACTTAATTTCTCTCATACAGCTCTTTATGACAATTAAATCTTTACGTGTTTGTGTGGAAAGGCTAAAAACAATAATTAACACATTTTTGCACAAACAACTAAATCTCTTCATTCACATAGTTCATGCAAAGCTGTTATTGCAGCCAAAAACCAAACCATAACCGAAAGACGATGTAGAGTTGGATGTCACAAAAGGACAGAGGCCTACTGAAAGCCTTTTGGAATAAATTTTTAAATAACTGTTACAGAATTTTTCCTAATACCGTCTTTTATCCCCTCATTTAACGGGTTTCATGAATACATTTTTCACAGATGGATTTGGGGACTTCTGAGAGACTTCTGTGTGGTTTCATTTCCACATGATCACTAGATTTGCAAAAGGGTTTTTCTTTAAGTGCTCTGTTCTTTGTAAACATTAAGACAGATCAATGCAGACTCAGAGAGCTGTACTTCTATGTTCTCTAATCATTTCTATAATGCCCTAATTTGGATTGATGGCTGAAAGACAGCATCCTAAAAAAGCAACAGTAAAGTGAGAAAAAGCCCTGAAGTGTGGCAGATGGATGGGTCTGAGTACAACAAAGTCAAGAGCAAATATAGTTAACCGGAGGAGCAATCCATCATTCTGTCACTGTAAGCGGTTGCTTTTTTTTTGGACAAAAAAGTTGGTCAATTGTCTGAAAGACGTCACAAGTCATGTCCATGCCAGCAACATACAATCTCCCATGGTGATGTGGAATGACTGACTCACAAACACTCATCTCATCTGTTCTTTTGTTCTTTCGTTAACATCAATCTCAAGACTTATTGGCTGTTTTGTCACTTGTTATTTTTGTCCTATGATTAGCTAAACCATACTGAATCACACCAAGCAAACACACACACTGAATCGCTAGTCTTTTCTTTAGCTCACAGTCTGTCTTTGTACTCGGTTGTGGTGTAATTTTAGCTGTGTGCAGAAACCTTCTGAGCAGACAAACCACCGGGCAGATGTGCCCTCTCTTCACCCTGATCTCCTCTTTTAGTTCTTAGTGACTCAGGACCGGATGTGTGCTTCGGCTGCCTCTACATCACAAATGGAGAAACACCAGAAGGAAGATAGTGTGATGTAAAAAGCTTATTTCAGTTCTAAGGTTTTACGTATTAGATAAAAATGTCATTTGGGCCTCATTTGGGCTTACAACAGCCTTTGAGCAAAAGGCATCTCATGTTTTGTAGCAGCAACATTAAAAAAAACACTTAGAGAAAAGTTAAGAATCAGTGTTTGAACAGAGTATAAACTCTGCTTCAGTCTCTGGGATTATTTTATTTCTTCACACGATCGAGGGAACTTTGAACCACTCGTTTTTTTAACGTTGCCTCGGTGCATCAGGGCTTCTGGACATTTGCACAACTCTGTAAAGACCCCATAAGAGCATTTAAGTCAGGCTGATATCTGAATTTAGATTTAATAATAATAACAATAATCACAATAATAATACATTTTATTTCAAGGCACCTTTCTAGACACTCAAGGACACCGTTCAAACATAATCAATTATAAAACAGACAATAATACAGTACAATAAAAAACCAATAAATGATCAGCAGGAAGATGGATGATTACGTGGAGTACGCTAATCTGAAAAGCTGGGTCTTGATTCTAGATTTGAAGACTGAAAGTGATTCACTGTTACGGAGGTCAGGAGGGAGTGAGTTCCAAAGATGGAGAGCAGAGCGACTGACGACCCTGCTCCCCATGGTGCTGAGACGAGCAGGAGGGACTGTGAGGTGGATGGAGGAGGAGGTTATGGATGGACTTGAATGTGAGAAGAAGGATTTTGATCACGATAGTGAACAGGGAGCCAGTGAAGCTGCTGCAGGACTGCGGTGAAACATTTTATTTATTCAGGAAATGTTTTTAAAAAATTACAATTAACCTTTGAGAAATAAGAAACGAACAAAAGGAAAAAAACTGCATCAGAAAGGTTTTTACTTGAAGATGCTCCACTAGGTGGCGCTATGCAACCAGAAGATGTCATCAGTTAGAGGAGTGACTGAGAATATGGTCACACATCATCATTTTGCTACCACCAGTTACATGAGTTACACACAGCTGCACATGAAAAGACAGAAAAAGGAAGGAAATTGATTTAAATAACATTATTTCCAAGCGATCACAGTACATAAATGGTTGTGTGTCTTTAAAATCAATTTAAGAGGAAAGAAAATTCTAATTTGTTTTCATGTTATTTTGAGTAACTGATGTTTTTTTTAGGATTTAAAATAAAGCAACTATTAAAAAACATATTTGCTGTTATTGAATTTAATAACCACTACAAAATGGACACATTACAAATACTAAAAGGACTTTAGCTAACATGACAGCTGTCCCTCTGGGGGAATAAAGGGTTGAGTTATTTGCAGGCCCGCCGTCTCATCATCCTAACCTTTGTCTCCATCCAGCAGAGTGATCTCAAAGCTCTTCTTGTGGGGTTTCTCAGGGTTCAAGACCACTGTCAGTGCAGGGGGTGCAGCCACGAGGGCGGATTTCACCTCCTCGGCATTATGCCCATACACTCGTCAACTTTTACTGCCAAGAGTGAGATCAACCATCAGATAGACATCTGTGCAGGCTGTTCAGATATCCAGGAGCATTACTGCTTGTCTTGACAAATGGGATTAACACTGACGGAAATGAAAAACAATGTTATTTTTGAGCTGCAAACTGAAAGATTTTCTCTTTATAGCTATCATAAAGACAACATTTTAACATAAATGTTACATTTAGACTTCAAAACAATCATGAAGACATTACCATTAAAATATTTTTGTTATTGCTGTATGTTTATTGTATATCTGGCCATCAACCGTCAAAAACATATGCTTTAAGCAATATGTAGGCCTACACATCTTCATTAATTAGAGCAGGGGTGGACAAATATAGTTCTTTCAAGGCCCAAGGAGAAAATGTAGCCTACTGAAGGCTAAACAAAGGGATTCAAAGGGTGAATCAACAATAAATTAAATAATAGTTCTATGAATAATTGTACATGCATGCAAATGCATTTTCTCCCATAATTGCAAATAACATGCTACAAGCATCAATTGGCTACATTTACATGAGTTTTAATTCCAAATAAAAGGTCAATCTGCTTTAAAATTGATTAAAAATCATCGTGTAAACCCCTAATTCCAAATGAAAATGGCCAAGTTTACATGAGTTTTAATTTCTCTTTATTTCAAAATAAAAGCCAAATCTGTTAATTTTTTCCTGTGTAATTATGTTTAATTCACATTTATAATCTGAACTGAATAATTCCTCTCGTATGTAAACATTATTCTGCTCTAAGTTAATTCTGGTCATTCTGTGCATGCTTGTTCTCTTGATGCACATATTCCTGGTACGGCTGTGTTTCTGAATGTGAACCCTACCCTACACCAGGGGTGTTCAGCTCCGGTCCTCGAGGACTGACTTTGGGCACCCCTGCCCTATACAGTGCCCTATATAATGTGGATATGTGACACTGTGCAGGGCATAAGGTGTAGGGTGTCCGAAAGTATTTTGAGGAAAAAGTAGTGCACTCAAAATCACCTACAATGCATCTTGAAAAATAGTGAGAATGGTTAGTCACTAGATGTGGTATATGTAAAAACAAATATTATCAAAATTTTATGTCCAAAAAGATGACGCAGGAAGTGATTTGTTTATTTCCAGTATACTTAGTACGTCATGTTTCCCCTCTGTCCAATCTCAACCCTTGTCAACCCTCAGATCTTAAGCTGAATTAAGAGAAGGTGAATAAATGCTGCAGTGGCTGCACAATGGTGCAGGTGGTTAAACTGTGTCCTCACAGCAAGAAGAGGACGTCCAACCAGTGACCATTCTGTGCATGTTCTTCCTGTGTAAGCGTGGGTTCTCTCTGGGTACTCCGTCTTCCTCCCACAGTCCAAAGACATGCACCTTGGTGAATGCAGCTGTCTTGTTGACAAAGTTTCTTTAAGTTTAAAACATTTCAAAGCCATTTGCAAAAACAATATGCAGAATGCTTATTATTTCATACCCACCACCTTTCTTAAAATTTATTTATTGTTTAATTATTATTTGATGATTTTGACACAACTCAATCTACCCGTCTACTTGATGGCACTTTATTCAGCGATATTCACTCAGTAAAGTTGTTGCCTACAGGGGAAACCCAGTGCAAACTCTCTCTGTCTCCTTCAGTATACATTGTTTCTGCAAAAAAGAAAATATTCGACTAGTTTGCACATTTTCTCGTCTCTCTGTTGCCTTGCTCTTTTGTTCCGTTCAGTGCAGGCAGAGGTTAGATGTTCTGCAGGGTCAGGTTTTCACATGGTGGATAAAGGAAACAGGCCAGCTGGAAATGACATTCATCAATTATGGATGCAGTTGTCCCACTGAGAGCAGTACAGTGGGTCAGCCATCCTATTCTATTCTATAGAAGGAAAGAAAGTTTCCTCATCCTGCTCTTTCCTTTTTGGGCAAATATTTGTGAGTTTCACTTCATCCTTTGCAAACAACTTGAGCGTCAACATGGAGGTGAACGTCAGCAAACACGCCATCTTTACGCAAATGAACAAACCGCCTCCTATAAGCCTGGCAAAGACAGGCAGACCCATATTGGAAAGACTGTAACAGGGAGAGAGAAATGCTTGAGTGACAAAGCTGAAGACAAAGAGCTTGTGACAGATAATCAAAGGCCCCCACAGCAAGGAACAGAAACAGAGGCTTGAGTGATGGGATTGAGAGAGAAGAGCGAATGAGTGGGCACACATCATAAGAGAAGTTTTTACTGCTAATTTGGCACGACACCGGAAAAACACCAAACATCCCATAACTGTGAAACTACTTTCAGGCAAAGAAAGCCAGCAGCTACCGGTACTTTTCCTCTCTGAGTGAATAAAATATAGTTTCTGATGTGTTCTTTCTGAGGTATAGGTAAGGAGACTGATGCTACTGATACTACACCTGCACAGAAAACATTTAATTCTATAGCCAATAGGCAGATAGCTAGCTTAGCTCAGCTTTGACTCTGTCAGAGTACAAACTTCCACAGGCAAGTCTTTTTGAAGCTTGCTGGTTCTTATTTATTCTATTTGGTTTAATCAGTAAATAAAAAAAAATGCTTGTTTTATTGAGTTCACTGGGTTTCACACTGTTTGCTGCCTCAAAGCTGTTTCTAAGCAACAAGCTAAGAGGAAGAGGCTTGTTTAATAAAATCAGTCAGCTATCAGGTGCTGTTTTTTAAATACATTGCAGAATGAAAAAGCATTAACATAACCTGGATGTTTTTATTTTAAAAACTCTCCCATGTTGCACTTTTAATTCTGGTTTTCCAGTTTTGAAGTTCAATACGTTAGAGCGAAGAGGAACATACAAGTTGTGGATATTTTCACCCATCTATCTATTTTCTATACCACTTTTCCCTGAACTGGGTCGCGGAGGGGCTGGAGCCAATCCCAGCTCACAACAGGCGTGAAGATATTTTCACCCAGAAGGCAAAAATAAATCGGATGTGAGGAATTGAGAACTTCTCACTTTTACTATTTATATGTGTTAGTGTGTATGTTTTCACATGTGTCCTTGCACCTCCTATCACATGCATGATCATGTGCATCATCTTGGTCATAATTATTACCATGCTGAGAGTTGATCTGTTGAGGGGGTGTGCTGATTATGGGACAGATCGTCACATCTTCATTCTGGTGTGTTCCCCATTCTGCCTCTTTCCTGAATCACATCTCAGCCCACCCACAAAACTCATTAAACACACACACACACACACACACAACAAAATCACATTTATTCATCTGCATGTGGAATATGGACCAATATAGCTGCCCGCAGTGAAAACATTTGAGCAAAGACCAACTGTTGCTGAAATTAGTGCCCTTCTTCCTACTCACATACAATTATTTTTTGACGCTGCTGCACTTAAACACAAAAAACACTTGCCTCCTGTCATTTTTGGTAGTAAGCCAAAGATGTTGAAACATTTTAGAAAAAAAGCTGCAGATATAAGTATTGAGTGAACTGTTTTGGCAGCAGATAAAAGTCAGATCTGACATGAGTTCAGTTTTATGGGATTCTTTTTTAAATGAATTCAGATTAAACTGAGTGTTATTATTGGCATTTGTTTCACTTAAAACAAACAGAACTTTGGTGAAGTTTTGATGCATTTAAAAAGGTAAAAATGATTTATTTGATGTAAATAAAGGTTTTTTTATAGGGGAACGTGAAACTTGCTTCCGAACTTTATTCACTGTAAAAATACCATTATTATACCACACATGACTCATTTGGTATTCTGGTTTTGTGAATCTATTTTTGGATTAAATCAATATGAGAAGTTAATTGATATCATTTGTATCAATAGATTTTTTTTATCATAAAATTACTGTTTTAATGGATCAGTGTATGCTGTTGTGTTTTTGTGTGTACTCATAGAGTGCCTTTTCCAGCAGCTATGTGCTGCCAGTCCATCACAGGGCTTCTATGATTAAAAAAAAGAGCACAAAAAAAACCCAAACCAAAGTGTCTCTCCTTTTGTTTGGTTATTTATTTATTTTTTAACAAAACAGAACACTAAAGACTTTTCTTTGAACATTTTTTTCATTAGAAAATACAGAATGCAACAACAACACAGTACCTTTTATTAGAAACTCACAGATTTGATCCAGGTTTGAGATTTAACAATTGGACTGATGACAATACAGCCTCAGTGTAGTGTGAAAAGAGCGGTATGTGGATGAGAGAACGGTTCAGTGTGCAGTTCTTTTATTGTAATCTGTTTATATCTGATTGGATTTATAAAATCCAAAACTGTCAAAACCTGAAACGATTGTTGTGCATCTAGAAAACTCTTCAGAGCGGGTCAGTTTATTTGGTTAGAAGGACATTTATTCCTGGTTTGTATGAACTAACACACAGCTGTACATAATCATTCATATTTTATGGGTTACTGGAGAACAGCAACAGAACAGCAAGCTCAAACAACACAAAGGCTGTGAAGAATTCAGGAAATAAAGACAAAAAAAAAACTGTTTAAATCAGTTAAACCAACTTTCAGGGTTTTTTGTCTTCAACTTTTGCTCACTTTGAAAAAGTAAAACAACCAACAAACACATTGACACAAACAAATCCTAATCAGGAACACAAGCCTTCCTTTTCCTGTTGATGAGCTTATGCTTATATCATTTTAAAAAACAGCTTTTAGTTTCAAACAAGTGATCAGATTAGCTAAGAGGGGAAGAGACATGAGTTTGGGCTAACACTAGTTTGTATATAAGTTGCTGTTTACTAAAAGTAATGTACAAAATGAGCCAGTTTAATATACAGTGTGTAAAGAGTATATGTACAGTGAAGTAAGGTATTTACAAGAGGCAGATCACATGATCATATCAGGTCAAACGAGACTCTGAATCTCTTCATTTGCAGTAACTCACATTATTGTGTCTCTTTAGCTACCACAAACCATGCCAGTGTCAGTGGCTGTAGATGAGTTACAACACCTGTTTGATTTAAGTAACAGCTGAGGCCCCACTTTATAACTTTCTAGGTGCCTGCCTTTGCACTGTGACTATAAGTCGTTTCATGATATGATCCCTGCTTTTTAATGTCTGTCCTTTAAAGCAGCGATCTCTGCATTTCAATCTTGTCTCGCTCTACATCTGCAAATCTCTGCTGCTTCACCCATCTCCTGCATCAGTGTAGCACCACCTGAATGTCCAGGAGGGAACTGAAAGGACTCAAGAGGCAGGTTTTAGATAGAACAGGAAATAGAAGGAGGAGAAATCAGTGGACAGAAGCGGGAAGATAAAAGAGTTCAGCTGAAAAGAAAGTGGAGCGTGAATGTGAGTATGGAGAAGGAGAACAATTTGAGCAGGGAAGGGGTAAAGCTTATGGAGGAAGATGATGGGAATGCTGCACTGTCATAGCTTGGAGCACACTCCAGCTCGAAGCAGCGAATGGAGGAGTCCTCATTGCCATAGTTGGCCCAGTATTCCTCTGGGTCCAGCTTGGGGAGTGCCGCTTCATCGTCTGACAGTTCGTACTTGGAGGGGATGGATTCTGATGAGATTTTGGGGACGTTCTGTGACTTTACAGGGGAGAAAGGGAAGGCTTTCACTGTCTCTGTGCTCTTCTGATAGGAAGCCTTGGATGAAGATGCAGGCTTGTGTTTGGAGAACCACCAGCGGGTCTTGGTGCTGAAGGTAGTTGTGGTGGACCCAGCAAGAGAGCCTGGGTCAGGAAGTGGGCAGACAGCAAAGTCCATTTCACGCAGGAATCTGAGGTCTTGGCCGCGACGCTGTGATGGGGAGCTGCACATGATCTCAGATGAGGAGATGCGGGCTTTGCGGAACCACTCCCAAAGGGGACGAGCTTCACAACCACAGGACCAGGGATTACCATTGAGGCGCAGGAACTGGATGCCCTGTGTGTCTTTCATGGCCTGACCTGGCAGCTCAGCCAAGGAGTTGTTGAACAGGTAAAGGATGGTTAGGCGCCCCAGGTCACGGAAAGCGCGTCGGTTCACCTGTCTGATGCGGTTGTCATGAAGAAGGAGGCGGTCGAGATTCACCAGACCTCTGAACACATTCTCAGAGAGGGTGCGGATACGGTTTCCATGCAGGAAGAGATGGGTTAGGTTGACCAGATCTGAGAACAGGTCATCGTGCAGGAAGTGGAGTTGATTTTCCTGCAGCAAAGCCAAAATACAGGAAATGTTTAAATTTTCAAAATATGCAATTATTAATTTGTATATTTGACTTATTACTGAAGCATTTTATTCCCGTGTTCAGCACTTTGGTCAGTGGTTGTTGCTGTTTTTTAAAGGGGTTTACAATATGAATAAAAGTTTGATACTGTACTGCAGCATGTTTCATCAACTTCAAAACACTGTTTAAACTTATAATCATGTGTAGTGTCCTAAAACGTCACATCTGCCCTGATTGGTGGGGTGATTCTTATTAAAAAATAGCAGAGTCGGAATAAGACATTATCAAAATTTAGTTCCTGGTGTTGCTGTTCAGCAATAAAAACAATAACAACAAAAACAGCCTATTCAGATTAGGTGTACCAGACAGTTCAGCTGCAGTGCGGTGGAAGTTACTCACATATAAGCTAAGATGATTGTGAAATGCACATAAACCTATTCACTGGAGGAAAATGCAAACTTAAACAAAATATAGATTACTAAACAGAACCAGAAGAACTTAAAGAAAAGCCCTCCTAAGTGAAGAGTTTTAGATGAAACTTTTAGTTAGTATGAGAATGCTTAAGAGCTCCTACCCACATGTGTAAAAAATATAAAGAAATATTGTGCCGATGTGACCTACATTGTTTAGAAGCACACTGAATGTGGGCTGTGCTGTGATTCACTCTCGAAATGACGTCTTAGATCTTGTTGTCTAATTGGACAGTCTCAACTCGAGAACAGCTGAAACTACACTGACAGCTGCCAAAAGCTGAAAAAGCCGACTAAAAACTAACTGAACAAACAAAACGAGACATCTCTGCATGGTCTTTTTAATTATATAATGACACATATATAAACTGTCCATTTTAAGAGTTTTTCTTGTAGTACTAATATAATTTTTGATTATTTGTATATTTTTGTTCGATTTTGATTAATCAAGCTCAAAAATGATGCAGCGAACATGTTCTGATATTGAACCTGCTGTAAAAAGCCACAGTGGGTGCGTGAGTGTGTTGCCTGCATGTGAGCAACTTTAAAAGGATTGCTGTATTGAATTTCTGTTCCTGTAAGCATCAAGTATGCATACAAATACTGCCTGGGTGTTGCATTTACCTGCAGATAGAGAAACTGAAGGCTATACAGCTTGTGGAAGACATCATGGGGGAGAGCGGCCAGCTTGCAGCGATGCATGTGCAGGCTCTGCAGCTTCTCCAGGCCCCTGAATGCTCCACCTTCCAGGTGCCGCAGCGATGGGTTGTCGCCCAGATCCAGTTCCTCCAGTATCCTGAGATTACTGAAGGCTCCAGCCTCAATCCATGTGATGTTGTTACCATACAGCCAAAGCACCTGCAGAGGATTAAGGAGGACATAAATGGAGTTAGACAGGAAAATGAATGAGTAATTGATGCCCTTAGTCAAAGTATGAGAATTTCTCACCTGTGTCTCAAAGCCAAAAGAGTCTGCGCGAAGCTCTGTGATGCGATTGTTTTGCAGGAAAACACGTTGCGAGTCGTAGGGTACACCTGCTGGCACTATGGTGAGGTTCTGTGACTGGCAGCTGACCGTCATAGGCGTAGGGTAGCACACACACAGCCTGGGACATGCAGAAACCCCGCCTGGCTTCACCACCACCAACCACAGAATCAGCCATAGGGACAATCCACCTGCAGATACAGAGGGAAACAATGTGGTTAGTTTTTTCTGAAGAGAAAAAGATTATTTTGTTAAAAGTTGTTATTGATCAGAGTTTATGACCCAACACATTGTGTTTATGAATGAGCGACAAAGGTTTATTTCAGCTCAAATTGCATCTGTCAAACATGTTGTGATTCATTTTAGGGCTGACATGCTGTCAGATGTGACTTGATAATGATCTCCCAAACGTTGGGCTTCATATATAATTCACCAGTCTACATTACAAAAAACCATTTACCTTTCATACCCAGATGATCAGTTTACATCAGTATCAGTAACAGGTTGCATAACTTTAAATTCCAGCTATTTCTAATACCACAAATATAAAAAAAACAACATCTAACAACCCTTTGAAAAAGTGAAAAAGGAGATGAAAAGAAGTACCAGACTTGATCACCTGTATTAGATTAACCCACTTTCCCAGTTCTAAAGCTATTTACACAAAAAGGATGTTTCCGGAGCGTGCCATAAGGGCACACATGGGCTACAACCAGCAACCTGATCAATATCAGTTTCAGTTCTCATGAATAATTTCAAAGGTTCTTGGCAGTGCTCACATAACGACGCATGTAAGTGGTCAACATGGGAAAAGTACATGCATTAAATAGCAATGAGGTTCCTATTCATCTTCTGCGCGTAAGATTTTCCAGCGTCTGACCCCTGACCCCTTAATAAGTTGGACCGTTAAATGAGCAGCCCGCAGGGAGAACTGGAGACACATTTTTAGTTTTTCCACAAAGGAGTTAAGTTTAGGATTGTGCTTCCACAAATCATGCGCAAAACAGGTCAAATCTGTTGAAATATTTGGATGTTTTTAGCTATCTTAAATGATGTCTCTTAACATAATAATAATCACAATAATAAATACATAAATGTTCTGTA
>JBAMHV010000007.1:17763167-17779960 GCA_037177535.1 Pseudomugil gertrudae
ACAGGAGTGTTACAAGGGTGGCGGTGCCAGGGGGCTCGAACCCGTTGAGGCCACTTGTGGCTTTAATTATTATTATTTTTATTAGCCTATTATTATTATTTTAGGTCTATTTTTATATGCACAAGTCGGAGGGTAGAATTTGCATCAATAAGGGAAATAAAATCTGTGGGTATAAATACAGGTTTTACTAAGGTTTTAATCGCAGGCTAAAGTTCACAACGTTATCGATCCTTCTTTCTAGTTTCGAAGACTAAACCTGGATGAAGCAAGAGCACACCCCCCCCCCACACACACACCCCCCCCTCCATGCTGATTTTTTTTTTAACCCACGTTTACGGATGAATATGTGGTCCGCATTGACAATGCGCTCGCGGTGGGAGATCGCAACATAAAGTAAGTGTTCCTCCCTTGCATCTATAGCCTGTATGCCAGAAAGCCACAGAATGAAAACAGAATATCATCTGTAGCCTGCAGGTTTATATTTTACTACCCAGCTGTTAGACTTGGATGGAAGTGAGGTCTGATGTCACTACTGCATCAACGCAGAAGCGCCAGCAAGACACGACAAAGCAGCCTAATCTTTTAGTAAATAGACTCGAAACACTCCGACCATTGCCCTCATTTTCAGACTAGTCTACGTCAGATCTGGCTGCCTTTTCTCATTCCCCTCACTGCAGCCCTGATTTCTCTATCCTTGTTTAACTGGGATATTCATGACTGCAAACCCCATTTCCAGTGAAGTTCTAAGAAGCTTCATCTAAATTTATCAGTGTTTACTGCTTTTAGAATGTGTTTAATAAACACAAGTACAATACAGAATGTTATGTGTCCAACCCAAATTAATTTAGAATAAGCTCCTGTCCCTCCTTCTGTTTTCAGTACCATTGGATTGTAGTCCGTCCAGTAAAGCAGACACACCATACTCTGTACAAAGTGAACTCCATCACTGTTCTGATGAAAGCTGCTAAAGAAAAGGACTTAATGTCTCCAATAATCCATTGCATGTCTCTGCACCAATCCCTCAAACATATACAAGTAAAGGCATGCTTTCTGGACATGATGGACCCCAAAACTACCACAGATATTTATGATATTCAGGACTTTCACCTGTAACACCCACTGTGGTTTTCCTCGTCATGACAAATGGTTTTGATAAAACCAAATGAAACACGACTTCCTCTGATCACACAACTGTCCACCGGCAGTGTGTCTGCTCAGTTTAAAGTTTACACACTATAGGATAGTTTTCTGGGAGAAGCTGCAGACTGTCTGGAGTTAAAAAAAAAAAAAAAGGTTTTCCAAATGCTCTTGATCCTTGAGGCTTGTTTGACAAATCCAAACATGGATTATGTCTTTGATTTTACCCAGAGATCTTCACAGACCCCCAATCTTTTCACAATATTTAGAACTGTAGATGTTACGAGCGCATCAGGACTATTTCTTTTAGAAGTTGATTATCTGATTGATTATGAAGTGGTGAACCAGAACGCACCCTTGCTTTAAAAACAACCCCACAAAGGTTGACTCTTGGGAAGATGCTCCTTATAAACCCAGTCTTAATGCCCTCACCAGTCATCATTTAATCTGCTGATTGTAAAATCTTTCAAAGTTTTTCTTTGTTAGGCCTATATTGTTGCTTCACATAGTTAAAATAGCTTAAATATATTCAAATAAGTTTAAATATATAATATTATATTAATATTAAAATATTATATTATATTAAATATGAGAAAACTCCTCAACTTTTATGTGAATAGTATTTGTGTTTGTCTAAGCAATAGTATACAAGAGTAGTTTAGGACATTTTTATTTTCTTGCAGTATGTGTGTGCTTTATTTAAAGCCCTCCAGGAGATACCAGTGTCTATATTTCACTGATGGGGATACAATCTATTGCTCCAACTCAATGGAAAATACATTTCAAAGTTCATCTAAAGATAAAAAGGGCTTCAGCACTTGCAGATAGACACAGCAAGCCGATAACCTCTAGTGTTTTTTTGGCCTACTGTTTCTTTGGTGCTTATCAGCTAACGGTAAAGCTACTTCACAGACTGAATGTGCTGGAAGTTGGATTTCTCTAAGTCTGTTTTCATAGTTCTTTACTGTTTTGAGTAACTGTTATTGCATCTAGTGAAAAGATTTTAAAATCACCAAGCTGCACCCTTGTAGAAGGGCTACTTGATTCTTCATATTTTTAATTTTCTATGGTCATTGTTATTTCAATTGTACTTTTACCTTCTATTTTATTTTATTTATTATAGTTTCTTTTTGCATCCTAATGTACTTACCGCATGCCCTTAAGTTTTTAACCTTTCAATGCTGCTGGAACTGTGAATTTCTCTTGGAGATTAATAAAGTATCTATCTATCTATCTTAAGCTGATAACATACACTCTAACACTGAAACTGTTTTCATGATCAATTCATAATTTTGAGTTGAGTTTTATGCACAACAGGCATTTATGTCTGCTGTTAATCAAGAAAACTGAAGCCGCAAAATAAACAACAACTATATTTTAAAACTTTACAGCCATTTTCCTATGTGAGATGATGGGACCGGTGTCTTAACACTATTCCCAGTCTGTCAGTAAACTGACACTAATTGACAGGATTATTTAAGTTCTGGTTGAGATCTTTTAAAACATTGACCACCTATGTGTGTTTAACCATGTCTGAAATCAGGATGTCAGTGAATGGAAGCCAAACCGATCATCTACCCTGGCAGCAGCCAGTTTTACAAATAAATAGTTTTCAACTTTGTTGCTTTGTTTTTTAATTCTGTCTCCTAGTAAGATTATAGTTCATATGAAGTGTTTCATCTTTACATTTCTCTCTTACATCTGCAGTTTTTTGGGGGGGAAGCAGAAGTCCTGGTTGTGATAAAGTGTAAGTCTCGTGGTTTGCTTCTATTTTGGATTCATTTCAACGCTCAGATGACAACATTCGGCCAAGAAGTTGCTGACAGCGGTACTTTTCCTGTTGGCATTAACAGAGAGTTGGCTGCTTACGCAAACATAGAAACACGTGTTTCAGGACATCAAGATAGTGTGGATTAACTAGAAGCTTATTTTTCACCCTGTAAGCCAAACTGAATCTTTACACTTAAATTATGAGGTGATTATTACAGATTTAGGTCCCAAGAACAAATGTAAGCACATTATGTGTTTAGAAAGGAATCTAAAGTGTTTATTTTTAGTTCCTAAAATGATCAATTATAATACATTACAGTGGAAATGTGCTGCGTGATTAGGACGTGAATAACTAAAAACCAGGCAAACGTTATAATTCTGGGTTTCCCATCATGGATCACAACTGTGCTACATTTTAGGTCATTAATTACAGAAACAAATAAGATGAAACATTTTTGTTGTGGAAGTTAAAGTGCTGAATAGGTAAGTCAGCAAGCTGCACAGTGATGGCTAGCATTGTAGCCTCACAGAGAAGATTACTGCTTTGAACCTTGGCTCAGGCAGCAGCCTTTCTGTGCAGCGTTTACATGTTCTCCCCGTGTTAGTGTGGGTTCTCCCTGGATACTCTGGCTTCCCCACATGATCCAAACGCATGCAGGTTAGGTTGAATCCTCCTTAAGAGGGACTGTGTGTGTGTCTGGTTGTTTGTGTTGGCTCTGTGATGGACTGACAACCTCCCGCCCAACGATTGCTGGCTCCAGCTACCCACAACTCTTTGTTGGAATAAGCGATACAGATAATGAATGGATGGGTAGGTTAGCTTGGCACAACCTATTTCTAATGCTTAGTTTGTGTTCAAAGTATGGAAACATGTTATGGACTTTTGAAAGAGAAAAGACAGATAAAGGTATAATTTCTTCCTGGGAGAATTTAACCTTTGACTGCCACAATTTTGTCCATTATTATGCATTTATTTTTATTTTTATCATTTTTAGGTCATACTGTGGATTTGTGACAAATAAATAGATAGAAATAAGTCATATGAACTATTGTATAATGGTTTTGGTTACAGCAACAGTTGGGAAGGAGAGAATTCTTGCAATGAAAAGAAGTTTCCCAAGTCTATTAGTTGTTGGAGTCGGTGATTGACATTTCAGTCAACGTTGGGTGTATTTACACAAGAGGTTTTTCCTACTGGCTGTATCAAGACTCGGCGTAATTGATGTTCTGAGGCAGATTTTTATCTTAATCAGAGCACTGTTAGGCCTTCTAATCCATGTTGGTTTAGTTAAATAAACCCAACTCGAGCACAAACAAAACAAAAGGGATAATTGTTGATTTCAGGCGGTACAGGAGAAACAAAAAGACTGTCTATTTGGTAGAAGAGGTGGTGGTTAAGGAATACAAGTAAGTTCAGCAAAACAAGAAATTTAACACGTAAGCTAAGTTTATTCTGCTTCTTAAGGAAGCTGAGATCATTCAATGTTGCATATCTTCTATACGATCATTCCTGCAAGCAGCCATCACCTTTGGATCAAAGCACCATCTTCTTCTAAGTATTGATATTGGTTTTATTAGTTTACATAATCCTACAACAACATTGTAATTTTCTTCTGGGATAAATAAAGCATTTTTCATTTAATTTATATTATTTAATAAGATATGCAGATTTGACTACACTTATAGTTCTGAATAACAACTACAGCATAGTCATGTGATCTTTGCTCATCGTTTGGTGTATCTCAAGACTATAGAGCCACACATGCACGCTCATGTATGACTGCCATTCTACATTTAGCACTTGGTTTTAGGAAGTGAGTTTGTTTGCATGCCAAGGAAGTTGTATCTTGTGATAAGATATTCATAGGGGTTAACCATGCACTGGTCGTGTGAGTGGTACACGCAGCATCTCCCACACACAACTTTCTTTTCAACTTTGATAACCCCACTAACATGAAAATACAGCGTCAGTGTGAGTGAGCCAGAGGTTACAAAGCATGTAAGGCCTGCTGATGAAGGCTGCATAACTGAGTGAACTGATTTACCATAGCAACAGTGACTTAGCAACTAAATGCAAATTATTTATTGTCATGTGCTGAAAGAAGCAGCAGCCGACCTAGGCGAGGCATATTTGTATAGCAAGTTTTATGTGCGGGACAATTCAAAGTGATTTACATAAAACATTTAAACGCATTACAGATGGTATTCTCCTGATTAGTTCCCAAGAGTACAAATAAAACATCTAATAATGGGGTAAATAAGTTTTCTCACTGTTGCAGGTGGCCATCCTGCAAAGAAATGATGCATCTATCCAAAACATTTTATAGAAGTTTGTTTAAAAAAAAATCCAAACATCATTTAGCAGTGATGATGTCGCTCCAAACATGCTCTGTGCTTTATTTCTGTCATTGAGGGTCTTCAAAAAAATCCTTGTTTCCTATTTACAATCATTTTAAATCCCAAATTGCTCAAATCCTTAAAGATGCACTTGGATTTACTTTTTAAAACGTCTCGCTTTTCACTTCATTTCAGCATCTAAATATTTTCCAGAACTTGCACAGACCTAACATGAGTTCAGTAAAAACTGAGAAGTTGATCCTAGCATCCACATTTAGCACTTTCTGTAAATCTGTGGCTTACTTCCCTCACCACAAAGGCCCTCGTACGTTTTTCTGTAGCAACCTCTAAAGCTGTGAGAGGAGTTATGAGTGTCTGCCGCATCCTTTTGCAGCCTGTTGACTAGCAATGAGCACCATCTGCACTCCTTTACTCAAATAGACCCAGTAGTAACATGGGGGAGCGGACTGGTCTCCATGCAGTGCTGTTATTTTCTTTTGAGTCATGACCTCTTGGCTAAACCAGCCTCCCCAACATCCACATCTGGAACATATCTCATAACTTCTGGGGCTTCTGGCTTGCTGGGAATGCAGCAGTGTTTATTTTTTGCAGTCACCGCAGCCCTGAGGACAAGCGTTTACTCTGCTGCAGAGAGTGGTTTAGAAAGAGAAAAAGCTCGGGGAGGAAGGGGAGGGAACCTCAGGATGAGGAAGAGGAAGAAGGCGCTGGTCTATAAAATGAAAGGCCACTGGGAGTTTTTGGTGAGACCATCAGAAGCTGAGCTGTGAGTACTACATAGAAATAAGGAACTGAGTACTATAATTTACTGAGAACAGGCTTTGTTTGTGCAGAATATTTTTATAGTTTTTACACAGAAGGCTTTTTAAACAAATTTAAATGTGTTTCAGTTGTTTTCTTCTGCTGTTGGGAGTTTATGCAACATCTCTCTCTCTCTGAACGGCTTCTTCTTTCATGAATACTCTGTGTGCACATGTTTTTTATAGGAAGTCCCATGTGTCAGAGAGGAGTGATTGTTTTTGGATAAAATGATAAAAAAAATTATAAATGTCCATTTTTAAGCATTGAAGTCATGAAGAGACACGGCTATTTAGTTGTTTTCTTTTCTCTTTCCTGTGTGCATGTGCAGAGATCAAAGCAACTATTTGTGTGAATGAGTATGGATGCGTGTCTGTGCAGGTGAGAACAAAGTTTTCCTGTTTTCTGATTGCAAGCATCATTGTCTGAGAAACCATGTCGAGGTCTGAGAGCAAGCTGTCGATGAAACGGTGCCTCACCTTTGCGACGGGCCTGGTGGAGTGTCTGTGTTTTGCTGGAGCCGTGTTTGGATGGGCTTCGCTTGTGTTTGTACTCAAAGAGGAAGGCTATTTCACATCTCTGTGCGTCAACGCCACAGGAGCCAATGGTACACAGACAATAGGTGAGTTGTTTTAAAGCACCAGTTACTCATTTATGTACATCTTTATCCCGACTTTCTTTGTGCTTACTTTCTTTCTGTATGTTTATTTGTTTATATTTAGATTGCAGTGCACAAGATGAACAGTTCTCCCTTATTTTCACCATCGCCTCCTTTATGAACAATTTCCTCACGCTGCCCAATGGTTTCCTCTTTGATCACTTTGGTACGACAGTGACTCGACTCTTTGGAATGTAAGTGCAACACATTAATCAAATGCATATGATAATATAATAAGCAAGCCAGATTTATTTGTATAGCATCTTCACAAAAACAGCAAAAGCATTACAGATGTTGTAAAGAAGGATAAAAACAGCAAAAATCACAATAAAAACACAAATTAAATAAAAGATCAGATAAATTTACCGTGCAGATGTGATGCATAGGCGCTGGAAAAAAGAAATGCTTTTAATCTGGATGTAAAAGTGTCTACATGTAGTGAGAGTTTAATCTCCACCGGCAGTTTGTTCCACTTGTTTGCAGCATAACAGCTAAATGCTGCTTCTCCATGTTTAGTCTGGACTCTCGTCTGGACCAGCTGATTTGGATCTTAGGCAAAGGTTTAAACAGTCAAAGCTACAGTAAGCAAGATAGAAAGAGGAAAAGTATTGTACAGCTCCAACAAGAAGAAAGAATCAATATGCGGCTGTATTGTCATTTTTTAGGTAATGGCTTAAAGCAAGATCAAACCGTTTGATTATGAGTTGGCTGTTTGTTTTGTTGTTGCAGAAGATGATGGAAATCATATTTTGATAAATTTATAACAAATACATTACTGGTTTTACACATTTATGTGTCTTAGCTGATTCTCGATCACGTGTCAACTGACTCGTCCTCAGTCAGAAGGAATAGACAAACTCCAGCTGTAGTTTAAGGTTGAATTTACTGAAGAGGACTGAATATAAGGAGGTACAAGTTTGAATATGTGTGTGTTGCGTTGCATGTGTATGTGGTTATATTAATAAGAATGGATCTAGACTGCTCACACACAGGATGGGACATGGATGGATGTTGTTGCCTGTAGATTCTACGCTAATGCTATCGGGCCAGAAAAAGAAACTTTAGTGGTTATAATTGAGCCAAACTATGACTACTTAACTACTTGACACTGGCCAAGTCATCACTTAAATCACAGCTATGATTGTGTTATTGTCTGTTTAACCCTTTAATGCCTGAGCAAAGAAATGATGGGCAGAAAATTCAAAGTTTTTGTGAAACTTTGTTTAACAAAATATGAGAGAAATGGTTATTTCTGCACATCAGTCAGGGAAGCGTTATGAGATATGCTGATGCTTTGCCAGATCTGTTGGAGTCTATCATTCCACAATGGGACAGATTATTTACAAGTGGTTTGTACAGTCAAGGCCATTCAAGGCATGCTGGAAATTCCAGCAAGTTAACCCCAAAATCCGACCATGTGCTGCTCAGATAAAATGAAAAACTCCCAAGAACTGCATCTCAGGCTCTTAGTAAGCATGTTAAATGTTGAATCTAAGAGAAGAGAAACTCCTTAAAAAAAACCTGGCAGCGTAGTTTTTGCATGTAAAATCTCATTTTAAGAAGCCTTACAGCCTTCTTTACTAGCTATGATTTTCCCCTGAATGTTATCCGGGGGCTCCTTAAAAACCCCACCAGGGATGGTTGGGATAATGAGAATTTGTTAAGGATAACAAGAAAAGGTTGTTCATTAGTATGATTATTGAGCAACAAGCACAAGGTGCAGCTCCTAGTTTTACCTAATGTGTGCAATGATGTTAAAACCCAAATGACAGCATGGGATTTTTCTCAAAGAAAAATTTAATCACAACCTCTAATGCTTCACATCCTGCACTTATTGTGTATTTAATGCTGATCTGTGTGAATACTTGGTAGCTCCATGACAGCAAATGTATATTATTTTTGGGTACTTTAGTTGTGCTAAGAAGTTTAAGCAAGTCTTCTAAACTTGCCGTTTTTGGACAGGATTTAATGTTTTGAGTTTAAAAAGACGCTTAAATGCAATTTCAGTCATTGAATAAAACAGAGTTTTTGTAACTGACAATCAGTTAAAAACCACCAGCATCAGCTTCTGTCGATCCTAATTCAGGAGGTTGTATTTACCATGACAATCTCCTCATCACATCATTAGCTACAATCGCTCCTCATGGTCTGTGCCTTTAAATACAAAACCTCCATAAAGGTGGAGGTCATTTTTTTGTAATGGTTTGTCTGTCTGTGTGTGTGTGTGTTTATAGCCTACATCTAAAAGTTATGGATAGATTTGGTTCAATTTTCCGAAAATCTAAGAAATTGAATAAGGAACAAGATCGAGATCCACATCTGGGCCAAGCATTTTTTTTTATTGGATTCTTTGCTATTGGAAGACAGAGATTATACGGCCATTACAGCTTTTAACTCAACAGATAATGCTCAGAATCATTGGCAAATTTTTTTTTTTAAATTACAAGCCGGCATCGAAGAGCTTCTGATTATATGATATTGTAGAAGGAAGGTCTTTATGTTTGATGTTGAAGTAGGACTCTACAGCGCCACCTCTTTACTCAGACGGCGCTGTTGGGAGAATGTTGGCTTCAAGGTTTTTTTTATTTAGTCAGAAACCTGTTTCTGTCTGAGATCCCCCTGAAGTTTTACTGGTATTCAGACAAATGGCAGAAAACGACTTGACAGGTAGTATATTGTGCATCTATTCCCAGAGGCTAAATAGGTGCATTCATGGACAGAAAGGCATGCAGGAGATGCCTCGTTTTAAACATTGCAGACATTTCTTACTTTTTTAAAAAGTATTTTCCATAACTGTTTTATTCGATTTTAAAAAAGTGTGTTATATGATAAATAATAGTAAATAAATATAGCAAAAACAGAAATGGTTATTTCTGGTCATAATGTCGTCACTACTTCCAAATTTTAGGCTTTGGTTGTGAATTATTTAGCTCTCTACAGCTGGGACATGAATTCCTATATAACCCTGTGACTTTACTTTGAAAGTTTCATGGAGAGAAATGTATTTTCAAACCCATTGAGCCCTTATTAATCCATGTGTCTCTGGTATTTTCCTCAAAGGGATTCCTAAACTTCAAATAACAGCTGTTTACTTAGAGGGTAGAGTCACCGGTAGCAAGGAAACTGTATTGTTTAGGTTTCTATTCAGGTCCTGTATGTTTGTGCTCCTGTTGATGAGGAAAAGCTGAAGGCAGTGTAAGAAAGGAAGAAATACATGAGGAATTAAGGATCTCTAAAAAGGTGCTTGTCACTTTGTTTATTGAGAAAAAAGGTAAAGCGTTAAACTAAATGGGGAAAAAAGAGAAAGCTCATCACTATAAATCACCAGAGGATAAAGAAATGTGTGGGCTTTATGTCATTATTTTATGGTGTAGATTTACACACACTGTGGCTAAATTCTGCTCCTAAAAGTTTATAAATGTAAGAAAACAGCACATACCTGCTGAGGTTGCCCCTGATATGTCTTAATCCAACAAACTAGTACTAAGTATGCCCATATGTTTCCACTAAAAACAGGGAGGAAGGAAAATAAAGAGCCAAGGAATGCAAATAATTACACAAGAGGATTCAAGTGCTTGGTACAGGTCAAGCAAAGGAAATTAAAGTAGGCTGAAAGTGTGTGGGAACAAGTGTTGGTTTTGATATCTCATATGCTCCATTTTCTGTTTTCAAGTGCTGCAAAGATGTTTTTCATCCATCCACAAAGTTAAGATGTGTTTTATAATGTCACCATCCTAAAGCACTACCAAAACGTAAATGTTTCTTTCTCCCAGATTTCTTTATACCTTTGGTACTTTGATGGTGGCTTTCTCAACATCAGGTAAACAGTCTGTATGATTTTCTAAGATAAGGAGCAGAGGTGGTGCTTTCTGTTACAGCTTTTATATTTATTTTTTACTCTTTGCCATCAGCTCTGGCATACCTGCTCTTCCCAGCTCTCTCCCTCCTGGCTGTGGGTGGCATCTTATTTCTGATGACAAACATGCAGGTACTGAAGATTATTGTCACATTTACTTAATCTTCTCAGTTTTTTGTATATTATTCAATTCTATATAAACCATCACTCCTAACTTCCAGCTTATTTTGTTATTCAGTATGGTGGTGTCAAATGCACTTATATGTATGCGTATGAGTACCTTGGTTGTACTCAACTGTGACAGGACCTTTCATTGTGACAGTTTCATTGACATAAATGCTTGTTTGAGGGTTAAATATTATCCACTAGGTTCTGCAGTTTGTATTGTTTTATAAAAAACAATAACTGCAATGCAAATGTGCAAATATTAAAAGCCTTAAAGCAACTGAGAAAATGTATTTACAATGAAAGTCTTTATCTTGTGTAGACAGAAAGGCAGTTTAGAAAAGCAAATAATCAGTTATGGATATAATTTGGATAAAACTGGAATCTTGGTAAATTAAACTTGTTTGCAAGGAGTTTGCTGAGAACAAGATGTGAACTGAAAAACAAGTGTTTAGCATCAGTGTTAAAACTGCTTCATGTTGGCAAGGTTGTGTTGCTCCCCCGTAAGAAAAATGAGTTGTGACAATATAATGCAACACAACTCAGATTCACAGCACAGAAAATACTTTACATAATATGCTTGCAAAGGTATTTGTAAGAAAATGATTACAGTCTATTCAATTCAGGGTTGCAGGGGCTGGAGTCTATCCCAGCAAATAGCAGGTGAGAGGCAGGGTACTGGACAGGTTTTCAGTCCATCACAGGCCAACACAGAGAGGAAAAGCCATTCACCCTCACACTCTGTCCTAGAAGCAATTTAGAGATCTACCTATTTACCTTTATAACTTGGCTTTTAACTGGATTTTTATTTTACTTTATTGTTTTTAGATTTATTTGGTATCTCACTTTCTTTAGCTGTTTTACTAAAAAGGTTTTAATTTTCGTCTGGACATCTGTAGACCTCAGTAACTTGTACCTCAGTAAATAATCAACTTGAGGAAGAAAAAGAAAAGTGTAGAAACCAGTAATAAAGTCCAGGGTAAACGCAGGTATACAGAGTATACACACTTATTTTTCAGCCAGCATTGAGCATACGCCCTTCTGAATGCTCTGGAATGTCTGCTATTCAGTTTTATTTATGAGCCTAAAAGAGTGAAGCCATGATCCATCTTCCTCTGCCTCTAGATGGATATTACTCACTTCATGCACGATGAAGGGATGATGAAAGGAACAATGTGAATGTACATCCACTGTTATCTGTTATCTCAGTGTGCTCCAAATAAAAAAAAACTGTGTGCTTTTTCTAGCTGCTGCATTTTAATTAATGAAAGCTCATGATCTTGTGAGGAGAGAAGGCAAAACGCCTGAGGAAAAACCATTAAGCTTAATAAATGTTAGCAGTGTAGAGCCTTAAACCAATTCCTCTAATTTGCTTCTGCAAGAGCCGCTCCCGGGAAAGATTTAACATTTGACTGTTTTCTCTCCTAAAGGTCGGAAACCTTTTTGGATCGCATCGTTCCACAATCATCACACTGTACAATGGGGCCTTTGACTCTTCATCGTCGCTCTTCCTCGTCATCAAGGTGAGCAACACTTAGATTAAACTGATCCCATTGTGTGCATTACTACTGACCACATCTCATTTTCCTCTGTAGCTGTTACACGAGTCAGCTGTCTCTCTTCGGGCATCTTTCCTTTTTCTGTCCGCCTGCAGCGTGATTCATGTCCTCAGAACTTTCTTCCTGCTGCCCAGAAAATTCATCCCCTACCCGCTGCCTGACTCCTACACATACGGGTAGGAACAGACTGTGCTGACACATACTTACTGTCTGAAATACAAAACACAGGGGCACGTTCAAAGAACAAACATGAAGGTTACAGAAGGGATTTCTTTACACAATGTCTCTAGATTTTGGTTAAATCTTTATTAATTAATGACATGATGTAACTATGATGTTGTTACCTGAGGTTGTAGTTATTTAGATTTAAGAGCTAAAGTTTCTGAAAAGACTTTATATTGCAGAGAGCCTTACTGGCACCTTCATGACCCTGTATTAGATTAAGCTGTATAAAAATTTATCTGAAATATTTAATTCATTAAGCTCTAAGGTGGGTTGCTTAAATGTCCCCTTTGATTTTTTAGAAGTGTGCATAATATTTGATGTAAAAAATGTGCTTCCTCAGTTTGAGGCTGATGCTTCTCTGAACCCTGCAGGATAACTTGCAGTAAGTCAAACTCTCTGAGCACAGAGGTAGCAGGAAACGGTCAGGTTCATTCAACAGCAGAAGAGACACTACTCAACAAGAATGTCCCTGTGAAGCAAGGTTTGAATATATAAACGTGAAATGTACAAAAATAACTTAATCCCATATTTCTGTTACATAACTCTCACTGTGACCTCGTCTCCTCTCTCAGAGAAAAGTTTCCGCGAGTGTTTGCTGTCCTGGTTCTTTGTGTGGCACCTGCTTTGGTTGTCGGTCATGCAGCTCAGACATTACCTCTTCATCGGCACTCTCAATCCCATGCTGCAGAGGCTGACAGCTGGAGAGTCCTCACTGGGTAATCACATACAAACACACTAAATAATCTTTACATAAGATTTGTGTTTGTTCACAAAGTGTCTCAGTGCATCTTTCACTACTGATAAATGCAGAGAGGTTTAACTGTGCACTGACTGATGGTGTAAAACATCTTACGTTTAACGTGCCCACCCTGTTTTGAAACCATGTTTGGTTTCATGCTCTCAAAAGTGAGATTCTCAACATAAATAATGTATTCTGACTGAGCCCTGTCCTTTGATAAAGCCAACTTTAAATTAACAACATATAGCCTTACTTTTATTTCTTAAAATGGAAGAATGTGTTAAAATTAATGAAATTGGCACGGAAGACTTATTTACCCTCTGTGCTCTTTGGGGCATCACTGGGTTAGAGCACATGTTGACTCAATGATCCTGTTGATAACATTAAAGTTTGAGTGAGAGTGAGAACAATCATAAAACAATCTTGTGTCCTTTGCTGACATCTCTCTGGCTTGAATGAGAGAAATGCAACAGTCTGAAACAGGATCTGAGAATGTTTTGAGCAACATTTTTGGTCAAAAACATGTCAGTAAATGTGACTTGAACGTTTAAAAATATGGATATTTGATTTTTAACAGAGAAAAGGGGCTTTAAAATGCAAAAGATCAACTGACCTATCATGAGAAAGTAGATTACTGCAGTTAAATTAAGAAATGAAGCAGCACTGTTTCAGATTATTTTGTTTTTGGCCACTGGACGTTGCTGTTGCTAAATGTACGCTAAGTAAATCTACACTGCTGTACATCTACACCATATGACCAGCACCTGAGTATTACAGCACTGGTTTAAACACGAGCCACTGCATTCCTGTAGCAGAGGAGCTGAAATTATTTATGGCTATTTATATCTTTTTGTTTAATACATTTATTTATATTTATTATTATTTTTAATATTTATTTAGTAAGGGAGTGAGTATAATGCGATGCATGTGAGCATGAGGTAAACTCACTCCTCCTTTTACAGCTCATTTTTGTTGTCAGCGGTGTCACATTGTGAAAGACTTTTGCACATCTTAATATATTGTTTGTGTCCCTGCAGTCAGCCAGTACACCAATGCCTTCGCCATCACCCAGCTGTGTGGTGTGCTCTGTGCTCCTTGGAATGGCGTCATTATGGACCGATACAAAGGCAAACCTCGTGCCGCAGGTATCTTAACGTCTGAGCGGGGTTTGAAGACACATCTTCATACTATTTGAAATATGGAAAAATGTCTGTGTAACAGCGCCCTGCTCATTACCCTTCCTTCAAATGTGTTTAATCAGGTCCGTTGTGTATTTATATTTATAGGGGAGACCGAACAGGAAGTGGACTTGCGAGCCTCGGTGCTTTCCCTCTTCTTGACAGCGCTGCAGTGTTTGTTGTTTTCCATATGTGCCTCCAGTCCTTTTCTGCCTCTTCAGTACCTTACCTTCATCCTGCAGGTGCTCAACCGCTCTTTTCTTTATGGCGGCAACGCAGCCTTCATCAGCGTGGCGTGAGTGTCACATAAAAACACAAACATAATTCAGAATTGCAAAAATGCAAACAAGTGACATTTATAGAGCATAACAGGTGAAATAAGGTTATTGATGTGTGTGTAGATTCCCATCCTGTCATTTTGGGAAGCTGTATGGTCTGGTCATGGCTCTGTCTGCAGTGTTTTCCCTGCTGCAATATCCCTGCTTTGCTCTGGTGAAAGGAGCTTTGGATGGAGATCCTTTATATGTACGTATATGGTATATACCTTACCTGCTTTGTCCTTCATCTCCATTTATCACCACTTCAGCTCATTTTTTAACCATCCCCTCATGTGTCTGCAGGTAAACATTAGCCTGACGCTGCTCAGCTTACTTGCCTTCATCCATCCCCTCTCTGTCTATCTGCACTGTCGACGTGTTGCTGCGCAGCGAGCCAGGAATCAAGATGTTACTCCCACATCGTAAAGCCCGTCAAATGGAAGTTATGCCATAGTTTTTACACTCAAGATTGACAGTATTTTTTGTTCTCTGGGGCGAACAGGTTGAGTTGGGAATAAAACAAAGATTACATTCATGCAACTCACTTTGCACAGCCACGTCACCTTGTTGGGGTTTTGGGGGTCAATTTGCTTTTTCTAAAAGTAATTAATCTCATTTTCTCAATAAATTATTCACATGTAACAAATATGAACAATGCACTACAGTTCCACATTTTGATAAAATGCTGGATTCTAGATGCAGGATATTTCTTTTGCAATTTTTAAACCTAATGAGGGACAAAGCCCAAAGAAGCGAGCATGTCTGCATACTTCCAGTTTCAGAAAACACAGCCCCCAAACATTACCACAGACAAAAGGTCTTTGTTTTAAAGATCAGATGCATGAATACATTTCTTTGCTCTGCGTTTCCATTTGTATCATTAATCTGGGGCTGCATGGTGGTGTAGTGGTTAGCACTGCAAGGAGGTCACTAGTTTGAGCCTCTGCATGGGGATCTAAACAGTAGCCTGTGTGTGGAGTTTACATGTTCTCCCCACCATCAAAAGACCTTCGTGTTAGGTTAATTCAGTCAAAATTGTTACGAGTGAGAGTTGAGTGCCGATCATCTTTCTGTGCACGGCCACCTGTCCAGGTGTGCTCAGTCTCTTTCCTGCTATTATTGGAATAGCTGCCAGCTTTCCCACAAACCTGAATTGGATTAAGTGGTATGGGAAAAATGAGTCATGACACAGAGCTGATTCCTGGAGCAGCCAGTGTGTGCTTTTTTTTAAATTGACTACTTAAAGTATCCACATCTTGTTCCATGTTTTACTGACAGTATTTTATTATCCATCCATTAATGACTGCAAAAAAAAAAAGTGTAAAGGAACATTGTTCAGTGACAACATAGGATTGCAGAGTCTCCTATGCAGAGTCTCCCATGTTCAAAGAACTGGCAGTCAAAAGTTACACCACATTAGACTTAAATGGTTTTAAACATTTGAATGGAAGTGTACTTTAACATGATGGTCAACTCGTTGCAGCTATCTGCTGACTTATGGAGATATCCGGTCCTTGTGTGACCAGTTGGAGTGAAGTATTTGAGTTATGGTTTATTTTATGTATACTGTTTCATAAGCTGTAAAGGATATTAAAAAAAGGGACATTTGTAAAGTTCAGACTGACTTCTTGAAGTTTGTGAATAAAAATCCCCACAAAGTCTAAAATGGGAATCATTGCTAATGAAAATTCAGATTTTCAGAAGACTGCAGGTGAAAGTGGAACTCACTCAATGAAACAAGCCTTCAATAGGATTTATAGCACGCTTCAAAACCACCACAGTGGAGCAAAAAGTGCTGAGAAACCATAGTTTAACTAAACGTTTTTGCAATGCAAAGTTACAGTATTGATAGTAAATCATTTCCCCATAATTTCCCTGATGCTGCCTACTAAGCAGAGCCAGCAAGTCAGATCAGGCAGTGCAGCAATTAATTCTGAGTTTCAATCAATCAATCAATCAATACTTTATTAATCACTTACAGTGAAATTCTCTTCGGGCCAGGTTTACACAAACATAACACATTACAAAGACAGGTC
>JBAMHV010000007.1:17781637-17792758 GCA_037177535.1 Pseudomugil gertrudae
ACCTGTGACACACCAGCAGCCTGTGCAGCTGCTTGGCCTGGCATAGGAGACCCAGAGACAGTGACTGGAGCCATCTGTAGGACAGGCTGGTAAGGGCCAGAAGCTTGTGAATATATACAGACGTGCCATCATAAGCATCTCAAACAGCACTGTATGGTGCAGCTGTAAAGCTAGAAGCTCCTACTTGGTAAGAGGCATAGCTAGCTGCAGTATCTGTACCACTGCTGCACTGGCCTAAAAAAAAAAGTTAAGTTGATTCAATGCAAAATAAAGACTTTAAAATCATTGTTTGGTGACCGATGCCGTACCTTTTGCAGAGAAGCCACATGTATCCACAATCAGCAAAGTGAAAATGTATAAACTGAAACATTTTAAAAGATATTGGCAATAAGTTCCTACTTAAAACATGGAAGACAATTTTAAAGCGCTGTATGC
The DNA here is from genome assembly GCA_037177535.1 of Pseudomugil gertrudae. Classification (NCBI taxonomy): domain Eukaryota; kingdom Metazoa; phylum Chordata; class Actinopteri; order Atheriniformes; family Pseudomugilidae; genus Pseudomugil; species Pseudomugil gertrudae. Next base: position 17,782,073 of record JBAMHV010000007.1, read on the forward strand.
CATACCCAAAGAAGACCTGTACAGTTCTCATGTTGAAAGTCAGGAGTAATGGATTTGGCAAAGATGAGTGTTATAAATAGCCAGGGCAGCCAAGATCAATCAAAGTCTGATGAGCTAACGAGACAAAGGTGCTAGGAGTGATCATAAAGAAAATCAGAACAACGCTCTGCAATTGCTTAAGATGGAAGGAGGTATGAATAATTTATGTGTACATTTTTTCTCCCCCCCCCATTTTTTGACAACAGTGTTGTTCTTTAATTGAAATTACTATTATATGCCAGAAGCACCAGGTTGCATTGACCTGATGAAAGAAAAGCTTCATGCTTGTTGCTCAAAAACTCAAAAATTATTATTCTGATAACATGTTTATTTAGAGTAAAGAGCAAAGTTTAAGTGCTGAGAATAACCAGAACACAGATGCTGAGATTACACTCAATGACACTGTTGGATATCTGAACAGATATAAATAATTTTGGAATTTTTAACAAGATAATAAATTGTGCACAACTTTGTCTGTACAAGCATAAAATTACCCATAGCATAAAGAAGATTTGATACAATTTTACATAGAATTACATTTACTATTCGGCTACTTTTATATTATTTTATGGCTACTATCAATATCACTATTTAATACTTATATATTCAACCATTTTCCTCTGGAATAAATATTGTATTTTTATTTCATTCACTTTCCTTTAATAATCCAGTGGCAGTGATAAGAATATTGTGTTGCATCAACATCAACACTGACAGAATGAAATAAAGGAACAGATGGTCAAGCCGTTTCTTTATGTGTAAGAAAGCTAAGCTAGTGCGTTTAATGAACACCAGGCGTGCACCCATATGTATAAATGTGTGTATGTAGACATGGTTTCCACAGCAGACGCAGCTGTCAGAGCAGTGGGACTGGACCTATGTCACCCTGTCTCTATTTTGGGAACCTGTGTTGTTCAAAAGGTCAGATAAAGAAGCACAGGAATCCTCACAAAGCAGGGGGTGGAGGTGTTGGGTGAAAGGGGGTGACGGTGGATTTCCACATGAACCCAACACTCATTACAAACTCAGAGTTCCTGAGAGGAAGAGGGAAGGACACGAGGAGGAAAAGTCTGTCAGTGACAGGACTGAGAATTAACACTTCATCTTTTAATGGAGGAAAACTTTTTGAAGAAGACATAAACTTTTTTGTGTGTGTGAGTTTAACATAAAGCCCAATCTGACTTCTGATAGAGTCAACCCACTGACAAAACTCGATAGCATGGATGGAAAATCACCCAGCCAGGAGACAGAGAGAAGCTGTGGGACAGACACAAACAACAAAAACCAGGTTTGTGTTACTGTGTTGTTTTTTTCATGTTCAGTTTGAACTACAACATGTAAATAATTCATAAACATTTTTACATTTATATAACCGACAACCAGCATCATGCACCAAGAACAGGCAACGGGAATATTTACGACCATGGCAAGTGTTTGATTTGGACATTAGGACAGGAGGGAACACTTTAGCTGCATTAGCATAGCTACACCTGTTTTTACTCTTGGATGAACACACACACACACACAGTGATGGTCAAAGTGATGCACATGGAGTTCACACACTCAGTGGAGTTTCCTATTATTACTGATGACTCACTGCTTCATTAGCTGGCTGTTCTTGGAAGAGGTCATAAAGAAACAGGGAGCACAAACAAGTTTGAAATGAAGTCATAAAAAAATCCAAAGCGTGCTACATAGACATCAGTTTTGACAGGAGCTTATTATGATTTTGAATTCATATGATTATTTGTGTGTAATCACGATACGATTTACTGGCCTGCCTGCTGTCCAGACCTTTCCCCTGTATAAAACAGTGACTCATCATAAAAATAAAAAACTATAGCAATAAAAAACAAGGATTGTTGAGAAACTAGAATCAACCAGAATGGGTCAACAATCCTCTTTTAAAACTCCAGCAAGTGGTCTCCTCGCTGCCCAGATGTTGGCATTTAGCTGTGAAAAGAAGAGGGCGTACTACTTAATGATAAACATCATCTTCTTTAGACATTTTTGAGATGTATTTATGTATAACCATCTCATTTAAAATTAGCAAATATTGTCTATGAAACAGTAAAAAGTCTGGTTTTAACATCTGTTATGTTGTTCATGTTGTATTGGGAACAAAATATGCACATATACTAGAAAATCCTTCACAGATAATTGGGGAAATATTAAAATAATGATTTGATATATTAAAAGAGTGTATTTACAAAAATACTTGTTTCTCTTGTTCAGGCAAATGAACCAGTACTGGTGGAGAATAAAGAACCAGGAGAGACAGCAGAAGGTCAGGGGGTAATAGATGTCGGGGAGAGGGATGAGGCAGATAGAGAAGAGAAGCAGACAGCAGAAGAAGAGACCAGTTGCACAGATACAAATGAGCATCAGGCTATATCACAACCAGCTGAAGGTGACATTAAAGGAGCTAGGCAAGATAAGGACATAGCACCTGGTGATGTTGATGTGAGTGAATCTGAAACAAGAGGAGAGAAAGATGGGGAGGGTGAGGTGGAAGAAGATAAGAAAGGAGAAATGGTGCGAGAGGTCCAGAGCTGTGAAACTGGGAGAGATGGAGCAGAGATGAAGGACAGGGAGGACAGTAAGTGTGAGAAAGCAACTGATGAAGAGAAAGATGTGCAGAGAAGAGAGACAGAAGTGGAGGAGAAAAAAATGAACAGAGAGCTAGGTTCAGAGATGAAAGAAGAGACTAAGGAGCAAGAAAAACCAGGGAGGCCCAAAAGAAGAAGTGTTCCCGCCATCTCCTCTGTCTCCAGACCACGACCGTCTGCACGCTCTGCTAGAGCGTCTGCTAAAAATGACATCATTGCAAAGTTCCAACAGGGAGCCCCACAGTGAGTCACTGAATGATACCTGTACATCAAATTAATTTGGGTTGTTTTATGAAACACGGAGATGTAAGAAACCAACTTTGTGACATTTTTAGAACACCAATACCTCGCAACTTCAAAATTCAGAAGTCATCCACAGCTGGGTCTACAGGAGCATCAATTAAACACAAGGTGCTTCAGTGGTGTTGTAACAAGACTCGCAACTATGCGGTGAGTCCCCCCCTTATGGGTCTACCTCCTCCATCTTTGTACTGCTAAAGCTTCTTACAAAACTAAAAAAAATGGAGAGAAGGCAAGGCAAGTTTATTCATATAGCACCTTTCAGGACAGCTCAAAGTGCTTTACATTGAAACAGAAAGAAATTACAATCATTAAAAGTTGCTAAATGTAACTATCCACTAATTGCAACTATCAGTATTCAGATACAGCCAATCCAAGGTTACATAGAGAGACCAACATGGCATACAGAATTGGACAGTACTTAGGTAAGATCATTCGACTGAGTGTGTCAAATCGCAATAATATCACAAAACAAACAAAAGTCATCAAATCAGAAAAAGGTACTGTGAAGCTAAAAGTAACCACTTAGTGCTTTGTTTTATTTATTTATTGTCTGTGTTCATCCCTGGAGGGAAATTCAGTATTCAAGATCAGATATCACGAGCCGGCTGAGTGTGTTAAATCACAATAGTATCACAAAACTAAATGAGTAGAGCCAAGTGGAAGGTCCAATATGCAGGGATTGTCATTTGTTCTTCATATAACATATTAAATCCACTGAAACTTCAAAGATATTTTCTTTTTTATATGTAGAAAGGAAAACAGTGTCCTCTGTGTCAAGCACATTACTGTTATTTGATCTTTCAGGGCATCAACATAGAAAACTTCTCATCATCGTGGTGTGACGGGCTGGCCTTCTGTGCTCTGATCCATCGTTTCTTTCCAGATGCTTTTGACTACAGCTCCCTGAATCCAAAGGAAAGGGAGAAAAACTTCACCTTAGCTTTTGAAACTGCAGAGTATGAACACTTCGTGCTATCTACTTAATTTCTTCCCTCAATTCAATTCTTTATTGTCTCACTAGGAGACAGTTGTCTTCAATAGAAAGACACAAAAAATCCCAATATGACATTTTATGTTCTGGCACACACATTAACTAATTTAAGGAAATAATGACATATCTGTGGCGAATCAAATCAAATCAAATCAAACTTTATTTATAAAGCGCTTTTCATGCCTTGGGCAACACAAAGTGCTTTACATGACAAAATCAATTAAAAGAAAATAAAACACAGACAGACAACCTAACAATGAATTCCAAAAAGTGGACATACAAAGACAGTAAGGCCTTCACCCATCCCACCCCAACCCACCCCCAACTGTCTCTGTCTCTTAACTTAAAGCTTATTTAAACAGTGACCTAAAAAAAGGTAGAAACATCTGGCTCGACACTGATGTTGATGTGAGGAAACTATATTAACGGGATCCACACCAGGAGACAGTGCCCCCATGTCCATAGAGGCCGCCACCGCAGGAACCACCCAGCACCAAGGCAGGCCAGGGTCCACGTCACAGCTGCAAGGCTGCGGCATCAGACCCCACGCTACCCAAACCAGGGCAGCTCCTGCAGCACCAACCCCAAGCCATGAAGGCAGGACCCCCAGTGTGGAGGATCCCAATGAGGAGAACACTGGAGTCTAAACATAATTAAAATACCCTTAAGAAACAATAAGAGCCAAATAAAACTAAATGCATATAAAGAACTCCATAAAACATTATTAAGATATATATAAATATATATAGGTAAATATATAAATAAGTAAATTAAATGAATGAATAAATAAAAAAATGAAGTTGAATAAAACAATTAGCTAAAAAGAAGGTCAGCTAAATAAGAAGGCCCAAGACCATTAAGACATTTATCAACAACTAAAAGAACCTTAAAATCGATCCTAAAACACACGGGGAGCCAATGCAGCGATTTTAAAACTGGTGTAATGTGTACCTGTCCTCTGGTCCTCGTCAAGACTCGTGCAGCCGAGTTCTGAAGTAACTAAGCTTGAGACAGACTTCTTAGGAAGACCAGAGAGCAGGGCATTACAATAATCTAATCTACTCAATATAAAAGCATGCATTAGCACCTCCGTACTGGCAAGAGAGAGAAATGGGCGGACTCTGGCAATGTTTTTTAAATGATAAAATCCTGTTTTTGTGACATTTTTGATGTGAGGAATAAAATTCAGCTCAGAGTCAAAAAGAACACCCAGGTTCCTCACACACCGAGACGGGTTTAAACTCTGCAGTTTGTGTGAAATGATCTCTCTCTTGTCTTCAGGATCAATAATTAAAACTTCAGTCTTGTCCTGGTTGAGCTGTAAGATGTTCTCTGCCATCCATGACTTTATATCTAGAATACATTTTAAAAGAACATCAACTGGCTCTAAGTCATCATAAAGCTGTGTATCATCAGCATAGCTGTGAAAATTAATGCTGTGTCTCCTGATGACATCCCGAAGAGGTAACATATATAGATTAAAAAGTATTGGGCCTAAAATGGATCCTTGGGGAACCCCACACGGGATTTCATGCCTTCCTGAGGAGCATGTATCCATAGTTACCAAATAATTTCTATCTGTGAGATAGGAGTAAAACCATTTTAAAACTGTACCAGAGAGGCCCACCAGACTTTCAAGTCTGTTTAATAAAATGTGGTGATCTACTGTATCGAATGCTGCACTAAGATCCAAAGGCAAAGGCAACTATAAAAACCTTTATAAACTAGATTAAACCAGATCAATTGGCAGCAAATGCCATGTTTTAGGGGAAAATGGTGGCCAATTCAGTAAATTGTTAATAAGCAGAGATGTCCGATATAATCGATATATTGATATTATGCGCTGATGTGATATTGGAAAATATGGGTATCTGTTTTCACTTTTTTAAATGACAACTTTTACACAACATGTACATGTTAACATCAAACTCTTCAGCAAACTCTCCTTTAACTCAAAATTACCAGATATAAGAGTATAATGTATAATTTTCACATATGTTTTGATTGTTTGGCACACCTTGCAATAAATCCTGTGGCTGTGACATTATCAAACCACATCATCGCTTAAAGAGCTTGGAAGTGGACTTGTCTGAATGTTATGGAACTTTTTCAGAGTCAAGAATCTTATTCACCTGAAAAGATTTACCTGATTTTTTTAGTTCAGTTTAATAACAGTATCAGATAATAATAATAAGGCATCTTCAGAAATTATAAAGGCCTGAAATAGCTGTAATTCAAGTTTACAAGAGTGATTTTCACTGTTCTTTCTGTTGCCTCAAACCAGATCCTTGGCTGACTGCTGCCCTCTGCTGGAAGTGTCTGACATGCTCATGATGGGTAACCACCCTGATCCCATGTGTGTGTTCACATATGTCCAGTCCCTCTGCCACAGCCTCTCCAAAATCGAGAAGGAGAGAAGGGACAAAGAAAAAGAGGAGAAAGAGAAATCAGAAAACAAAGAAGAAGAGAAAGAGAGGGGAGATGATGAAGAACAAGAGGAATCACCTGTTGAGTGTGGGTCAGCAGAAAGCCAAGAGGAGAGACAAGGAAATGGTGCAGAGCAACAAAGACCCGGAGATGAGGAAGATGCTGCAAAATGCTGTGAGATGGAGGATAGTGAGGATGTTTTAGCCAAAGAACAGTCTGAGAACAAAACTGACGGCACACTAAAAGACTGAAAAGACCAAAGACATGTTGACATTCAGCAAGTCTTATGTTGCAGTGAAGAGGTCTTAGCTCGAGTTTCAACACAAATGCTGGTAACAAAATGTTCCTGGTTTGGATTTTAGTGTTTTCTTGTTTTTATTTACTTTTGTGTTATCTAGAGTAGCAGTCAAAACTTTAGACCCACTTTCCCATGAAACAGGAAAGTGACTGCTGTGTGTATTTTGAGCACATTAACAGAATTATTCAGCTTTTTACTTTCATGTTTATGGAAAGTGATCAAAAAGTTGTGACTGCCAAACAAGGAGTTTCTTTCTGTAGAAAAAATAAGATGGGCTGTCATTTTTGACCCAACAATAGGTAACTTATTTTAATGAATCTTGTAAAAAGCAGCCTTGTTTTCTGGTTTATGTGCAGTGTTTGTGAGTAAACAGGCCTGTGACTTTAAAAAAAGGCTTTTACGTGAGATTTATTTAACCTTAAGGTATTTTTGACAAACTTGGAGTAAAAAAATCTCTTTAAAACAATTTTAAACAGAAAAAAGTACTGTAAAGTTTTTGTATACTGTAGTTACCTTTTAGTTTGTATAGCCTCTCACTAAGATGTTGAAGTTGTAATGTACTTCTACTGTTTTATGAAGCTGATGAAAATTATAAAACCTGTGATTTGATATTAAAGTTTATCTTCTTAACATCAGTTAGATATAATTGTGCAACAAGACATACAATGCAGGATCATCCATAGTCAAAGGCTAATGATGAAAAAACACAATTTTCTGTTCATTAAACCCTTTTTTAGTGGAGCTTTTGCACACGTGACACATGAGCTTATATAGTGCAATATGCTTGTGTAGATTAAACCACCACTTAAGTCCTCATGCTCCTGTGGGTGGTGACAGTGAGACCTAGAGGTGTGTAATTGAGGTAAACGGGCCCCTCGATCTGAACTAGAGTGGTGCTCTGTTACTGGATTTCTGTGCTAAACACAGATTGTCCATAACAAACACCATGTTCGAGCATAAGTGTGTCCATTTGGACACCTAGCATCAGGATGCGCTGGGCTGCAGTTCAATGATCGACTTTATGGTTGTATTGTCGTAAGTTAGGCTGCATGTCCTGGACACTCCGGTAGAGAGAAGGGAAAGAGAAGCTGTTGAATGATCACCACCTGGTGGTGAGTTGGCTCAGATGGTGGGGGAGGATGCCAGTCAGGTCTGGCAAACCCAAACGTGTCACCAGGGTCTGCTGGGAACGTCTGGCAGAGTCCCCTGTCAGAGAGAGCATCAACTACCACCTTCAGCAGAGCTTCAACCATGTTCCAAGTGAGGCGGGGAATATAGAGTCCAAGTGGGCTATGTTCCGTGCCTCTATCGTCAGGGCAGCCAGCCGGAGCTGTGGCCTGTCGCAGGTGCCTGTCATGGTTGTTATCCCAGAGCTCGCTGGTGGACACCAGCAGTGAGGGATGCTATCAAGCTGAAGAAGTAGTCTTATCTGGCCTTTTTGGCTTTTGGGATTCTGGAGATGGCTGATGGGTATCAACAGGCTAAGCGGAAGGTACCTTTGGTGATCACCAAGGCAAAAATTTGGCCATGGGTAGAGATTGGCCATGGAGAATGACTTTAAGAAAGCTTCAAGGAGATTCTGGTCTACCATCAGACGCCTGAGGAGGCGAAGCAGTTCTCTGTCAACACTGTCTACAGTGGGGATGGGGGGCTGCTTACCTCAACCCGGGACGTTGTAGATTGCTGGAGGGAATACTTCAAAGACCTCCTCAACTACCACATGTTTTCAGATGAGGAAACAGAGCTGGGAGACTCTGGGGTGGGTCATCCCATCTCTGGGGCTGAGTTTGGTGAAGTGGTTAAAGAGCACTTCGATGGTGCGGCCCCCGGGGTGGACGAAATCCGCCCGGAGTTTCTGAAGGCTCTGGAGGCTGTAGGGCTGTCCTGGCTGACACACCTCTGCAGCATTGCGTGGACATCTGGGACAGTGACCCTGGACTGGCAGACTGGGATGGTGGTCCCCCTCTTCAAAAACGGGTATCAAAGGGTGTGTTCCAATACAGCGGGGTCACACTCCTCAGCCTCCCTGGGAAAGTCTATTCAGGGGTCCTGGTGAAGAGGGTCCGTTGGAAAGTTGAACCTCAGATTGAGGAGGAGCAGTGTGGTTTTCATCCTGGTTGTGGAACAGTGGACCAGCTCTATAATCACTTGAGCGATTTGCAGCCGAGTGTGAAGCGGCTGCGATAGGGAATCAGATCCTCCAAGTCTGAGACCATGGTCCAAAGAGTGGAGTGTCCTCTAAGAGTGGAGGATGAGATCCTGCCCCAAGTGAATGAGTTTAAGTATCTTGGGGTCTTGTTCATGAGTGAGGGAAGGATGGAGCGGGAGCTCAACAGGCTAATTGGTGCGGTGTCTGCAGTTATACCTCAGTCTGTCATGGTGAGGGAGCTGAGCTGGCAGGCAAAGCTCTAGATTTATCAGCTGCTCTATGCTCCTATACGCGATAAGCAGTAGATATTAATGGCTGGATGAATGGAATATATTGATTTAGCACTTTATTACAGCCAGCAGTCAAGGCCCTTATATCTGATCAATTATTATTTCATACCACTTTCATACTTGGTAAGGACACCACTGAGGGCAAGGAGGTAAAGGGTCTTCACCACTCTGTGATCATAGGGGGCGCTTGCATACAATTCTCTGCATATACGTCTTAAAAGATGAATAAGGTCTTGAAAATACTTGAATAAACTACTAAAGACCATTTAAAGAAAAGCTGATTTGAAATCTGATGTCAGCACTCATGTCACCCTTCTGACTCATATGATCTTCACTGACAAAGCCAGGATCACAAGTCACCATTTCTGACCACCAGGATGTGTGACTTTACGGTTTCCTTATTATAATGAACTCAGATTGTAATTTCCCCATTGTGGGACTAATGTAATGCAGAAAAGTGTAGACTAGCGCCCCCTTCTGGTCATATGGAGCACTAACCCAGCATTTCTGATGGGTTGCATGCAGACTATAAAAGAGGTTGCATGTTTTGCTGTAACACCAACAACCTTCTAGTCATTAGGCGACTCTACCACCTTAACCACTCCCACTGCTGTATCAATATCTTTAATCGTTAATAAAACCAAACTTTTATTTATATTTGTGCAAATCTGGTTAAATGGTAAACATCAGCCACTGAGCCAAAGCTGCTGCTCCTGTTTTCTATGACTTACGGTAGTTAGCGTTAGCGTCACGCTACCGCGCGCTGTTGTCTTTTTGTAAGCTAACACATACACTCACACACGGTGTCGCGTTACTTTCCAAGATCATTTTATTCGAATTTCAAGCAAACCATGTCCACAAACATGCAGGTCGACAGCCTGAACATGCAGTCACAACTTATGTCCGTGATGAACGTGTTGGTGAAGGCGGCGGTGACGGAAATCATACAGTTGTTCTCGGAGAGCACGGAGACTCTCCGGCTACATTTAACCCAGAGCCGGAAGGAAAATGAAACACTGAGGATGAGGGTGAAGGTGATGAGGAGCGAGCTCTTCTCCCTCAGGCTTCAAACCAGGACGTACCGACCAGCAAGCCGCTTGGCTTCCTTTAAAGGCAACCTTCCCAAACCACGAGCTAAACCACACGGTAACCATACTTTCACTTAAAAACTAATAATAATACTAATAATAACACACCGTTTGCATATTTATGATAAACTAAAAATAAACAGGGGCATAAATGCATCTTAGTTCTGTTGTAAATCACGCGATGATGGTTGTTTAAAATGAAATTAAACCCAAAACAAATCCAAATAGTTGCAGTTACATTACTAATTTATTCCCCATATAGATATTAATTTATTTAATGCCTTAATGCCAGTTAAAGTCTTTTAAAACTTTTTCATACAGCTGCAGATCACCTGTATTTATATTGTTGTGTGAATGCGTATAATATTTGTTTCCCTCTATTATTATTATTATCCATCCATTTTCTACCGCTTAATCCCAGAGCGGGGTCGCGGGGGGCTGGAGCCTATCCCAGCTGTCAACGGGCGAGAGGCGGGGTACACCCTGGACAGG
>JBAMHV010000007.1:17792858-17806239 GCA_037177535.1 Pseudomugil gertrudae
AACCCACGCTAACACGGGGAGAACCCACGCTAACACGGAGAGAACCCACGCTAACACGGGGAGAACATGCAAACTCCTCACAGAAAGGATCCCGGTTTGGAGCCCCGCTCACACCAGGAATCAAACCGGCAACCTTCTTGCTGTGAGGCCACAGTGCTACCAGCCGCGCCACCATGCAGCCCTCTATTATTATTATTCTTCATATTATTCTGTACCCTGCTTCATCTTCTCACTTTTAGGTGCTTAAAATCTACAGCATACTTTAATATTTCAGGTATTGAAACTCGATCAGAAGACTCCTGCTTTTTAAATAAGAACGTTTATGCATTTATTTGACCCATTAAAATGAAGTGAGGAAATCAAACATGTTTGCCTCTTTTAGCCTGAACTACTTAAAACATGCTTTCAGCTAACAGAGGTGTCCAAGTTGGTCCTCGATGGCCACTGTGCTGGTTTCAACATAACCAACCTTTCAATAAATGATCCAATGGCCAATAAAGTTCTGCACAATGACTGATTATATTAAGTCAGGTGTGTTGGAGCAGGGATACATGGAATACCTGGAACGAGGAGGAGCTAGACACCTCTGACTAAGCTAGAGATGTCTTTCAAACTGAACAAGCCACAACTGATTTGGCTATTAAACTTCAATAAAATCCTTTAAGATCTTTTACCTTTTTTAAAACAAAACAGTTCATTCTTGCAGGATTTTTTGAGTGCATGGACCCTTTTCCTATTTTATGTGTATGTTTCTTGCTCGTGCATAATACTGTTAGTGGAGAAAGTGCATTTGTTGTGGCAAATGCCCTTCTGTGTAAGAATTAATAACAGACGACCCTCGAAATCCACCCTGTTTTATCTGCTTAACGCCATCTTGGTTTTTCTCTGTTGTCGGCTGGTTCAACCATCAAAATCTCAACTGGAGTTGCTTTAAGGCACATTTATGCTCCCTTATGTAAATGAGGAAGCCCATTTCAAACTTTGTTATATGTCGCTGCCCTCAGGGCTGAGATATACCTGCTGTTAGCAATGCATCCTTGTACGTACCATGACCACGCATCTCTCGTTTGGCACGTAAGCCAAGCTCATTGACGAGAGGTAACGTAATGAGTGCACAAGTTGTAATATTGACTTGAATACTAGAGGCACCCATGTGAAGCATCAACATGAGATCAGAGGTAAACACAAAGGCTGATAGAGTGCCCCTTGCTCAGAGCTACCAGCACCTTTATGATCTGATGACAACTGCTGCTAATATTTCTTCATTTATAACTGTGCTCGTAACACTAAAATAGTATTTTTCCTTTTATCTTTCAGTTCTCATTAAACCACCTGAAAAAGCTGTTGAGGAAACTGCCGCCATCACTCTTGAACCAGACAACCAAACGTCCTCTTCTGCTGCTCCTGCACAGGTATATCCACCCCAGTGGAGATACTGACATTTACATACAGGCCCGTCTGGTGACAATGTTATTTATCACAGGGATCAGCTGATTAAACACCAACATAATTAGTAAAATAAACCTGCAATATCCCAAATGATTGATAAAGAAGTGAGAAAGATGCTGGAGAGGAGATGAGGAGACTCAAACTGTTTCAACCATTCTGATTGATAACGTGAGATCGCTAGCTAATGTAATGGAAAAGCTAGCGGTGCAAATAAAGTCAGACCAGTTAAGTCATCTGCTCTGTTGTTGCTAGGTTACAAAAAACAGCATGTCTCTCTCTCTGCAACATTTCCTACATTTGTTAGCTACTCCAGTAGATAAAACAAGATGATAAAATGTATAAAGCTCCTCTGACCTAGACCATAATCTGGTTCTTCTTACCTACAAGACAACCTATAAACACATGGAGATTACATTAATGCCATGAAGTGTTATGACAACCTTTGTATGGACAATAACCTATTAACAATAAGACCGAGATCCTTTATTACTCTGGATCTGTAGTGACCTGAAAAAGCAACTAAGTATACACAAAAGAAAGCCTTCAGGAAAGTAGACGGGGTTATTATAGATGACACAAAAACAAGTCAAAACAAAGATTAAGAAGCACAAGGGGGACTACAGGAGTTAGAAAGGTGGCTCCAGCAGAACAACATGCCATCAGGAATGAAAAGATCCATTAGCTAACTGTTTCCCTGTCCAGCTACAGCTCAGTGACGGGACCTTAAAGCAGCCTCCTCCTAAACCAACACCTCTAGCATGTCTCCTGCAGTCAGGTGCAGAAACTAAAGTGGAACAAGGCTGCAGGTCCAGATGGTGGCAGCCTCAGGGTTCTGAAAACCTGCTCACAACAAATATATCAGATTCTCCAACACCAGCCTGAGTCAAAAAATGATTCACTTGTTGTGGAAAACACCTTTCATTGTTCTAGTATCTAAAATTCCCAACTCTTTTAAACCACAAGGCTTCAGACCAGACACATGAACATCCCATTAGAGTCACCTAAATAAGCAGGCGGACATTTTTCAGATCCCATTACAGTTTACTTATTGTAATGGGTTTGAGATTGACAACTCCATCATGTACCTGCTTCAGAAAGCCAGCTGTCATCTGGTAAAATAGGCAGCACTTCCAGGATCCAGTTCATGGGTTCATTTGTGGGATTGTGCAAACAGGATTGTTGACTTCATGAGAAACAGGAAGAGGAGAGCGGAGGTGGAGGGAGTAGAGGATTCATATGGATCCATAGATGCACCGTCGTACCATGAATGAATGACAGGACATTTTTTTAAAGTGGGGTCATAGTTCATGTTTACATTTTACTTTACTGATACATATCGGCGGTTGGTTTCAGTGTGCAGAAGATGCGGAGGCTCCGGAAGTCATTCTGATCAAAGATGAAGATGACATTGGAGGATGCGGGGCAATCGTAGGTGAGAAAGTTTGTCTGCTTCTTCAGAGAAATGAAACTTGAGCAAAATGAGAATCCAGTGAACTCTTACGCTCTGAATTCAAAGTAAGTATTAAAAAATGGACGATGATTGAGAAAATGTGGCAAGCCAATATCAAAATATAGTCATGTCATAAAGACTTGCAGTTATTTTCAGTAATGAGCAAGTCTTAAAAAAATAGGGGCTCAATGTTTGTGGAAAAGATTATTTCAAATTAAAAGAATTGTGTTCATGACACAAAACATCTGGAAAAATTACAGTGAGAAAAGAAACTGTTAAAAAAAGATACTAAAAATGGGTGATAAATATTAGGGTTGCCCCAGTCCTTCAGTTCTGCTAACCATTATGTAACCAGGGAAGTTGGTAAATAACCAGTTCTCATTTGCAGTGACAACTTAAGCCAGAGGCCACGATAAAACTGTCCCGCTATCCTGGGCTAATGGATTTCATGAAAGAAATGTTGAACTAATTTAGCTTTTCTTGCATTATTGGAACTTCTAAAAATGAGTCTTTCTAAACTAATAATCCAACACAGATGAAGTTTGTTGTTTCTACATAGCACATACCAAACATTTTGCTTTGTTTCCCCCCCTACAGTTCAGGATAACTTTGGAGATGATACCGTGCAGGGTCCTGTGACCACCAGGAGTCCTATGATGGACATAGCTGTATCGTCCTGCCTGAAAGACGCAAGCGAGCTAAGAATCGTGAGTGTGCACAGTGGAGTAGAAGGACCTCTGCAGGAGGACAATATCGCTCTTTTCTCTGCCTCTGAGCTTCAAGCTCTCAGCTCTTTGTCTGACCACAACACCAGCTCTGACAGTCTCTTGAATTTCACCACGACTGCTGACAGAGCACCGATGGTGATGATGCAAAACAACAGTGTTGAAGTGGCGAGAAGCAGCCAACTTGAAAGAAATTCTATTCAAATGGCTTCAACAACGCTGAATCCTGCATTAAACTCACCTAAAGTGGAAGCTAATAGTCAGGTTGGACACCACAGTCACCTCAGTCATCCGCAGCAGACCTTCCCTCACGCCGTCAACAAACCATTAGATTGCAGCTTCTGCAACAAGCGCTTCCTCAGCCGCGAGGACTTGATAGTGCACCGTGCAAGTCACACCGGGGAGTTGCCCGTTACTTGCTCCTATTGTATGAAGTCATTTGTGAACAAGACCACGCTGAACATTCACATGCGCATTCACACCGGGGAGAAGCCGTACGTCTGCGCGCAGTGTGGGAAACGTTTCACGCAGAACGGCAGCCTGAAGATTCACTTAAGGACTCATTCTGGAGAAAAGCCATACACCTGCAATCAGTGTACTGCCAGCTTCAACAACCCCAGCAACCTGCGGCGGCACATGATCACACACAACACATGAGGATTCCCGTATTTCATTAGCAGGTTTAAAGCTACAGCGTGTAAAATTATAGACATGGTGGTAAAGATTGGTATAGGAATGACTTTAAATGTCCATGATTGAACAGCTGCCACAATTCTTCCAGGCATAAACATGTTTCCATAGAGTAGCCTCAGGTGCAGTGATGACTGCACTACAGGTAACCACTACTTCTATGTGCCTTTTAAGCAAGCGGCAAGCTCCGTTATAAAAAAAGTGAAGCCTATGTGGAAGCTTTATTTAATCTTGAAATTGGGCATAATGGGTACCCCATATACGCAACAAGAAGGCAGAGTGCAGCATTAATGCAGTTTTTAGCTAGCTGGCAGCCCGCCTTAGCTTTAGCCCATCTCCCTCTGTTAGCCAGTTAGCTTCCATTAAATCTGAGTTAGATCAGTTAGCTCTTAGCTAGTCATCTCTGAGGGTGATAGAGGTCATCCACCCCCACGTGCACAACACCCCTCTAAACTTTGATCATTTTTTATTTTCCAGGTGCAACGGCAGACATGACACTGCCAATATGCCCTCTCATCAGAAACCTACTGGGAGGGTCCGTCTATCTTTATACAGTCTAGCTCTAATCTAGTCTAGCTATGCACTAGCACACGAAGCTGGTACTGAACTAGAAAGTTTCACAAGCAGTTGTTTGTCCATTCAGAGACACTGTAGTAAACATGGTGGCACAACAGCTGCCAAAAATGGGTCTTTTTAGGAGAATAAAATCAGTTATTTTCATTAAAGTGATGGGATGCTAATAGGAAAAAGTGTTCAGTTATATTACACTTTTTGTCACTGAGGCACATTTCATTTTTAAAGTTATTTTAGCTGACATTTATATTGCATTTGTTAGTAAATAGTTTCCCTCTTACTAAAAATGAACACAAACCGGCAATATATCTGTTAAATACAATAATAAAATCTGCATTCATCCATGAAAAAGCAGCAATAGGAAGATACGTCTTTTTTATATGGTTTAATACTTTGCTAAACTAACCTTTTTAACACAGATGTTTGTTCATCATTAAAGCTGCTGCTGTGTACCTTATGTTAAAATAACATAACTGTTTTGTAGCACAGAAGTGTTGTTAGTAAGACAACCTGCACATGATCAAAGTGTGGTCTTCCATTTGGGCTGCACTGTGTCTATTAGGTGCTCCTGATGTGCTTTTATTAAAGTAGGAATGCATTTTAAGTTTGGCTGAATAAATTGTGCAAGGTTGGAGATGAGTAGCCTGGTCTTACCTTGTTGGATTTGCTGAAACCTAAAAACTTAAATTACCAGTATAATAATAAAAATCAGACAAACCCTTTAATTATTAATCTAAAAAAATAAAGGTGTTTAAGCTTAAATTATTGTGCATTTCTTTCTCAGCACATGGCTTTTTCTACATATAAAATGAGTGCCTGTAAAAAGCCTCAGATTGTTTGGGATTTTATGGAGGCTTCAGTTAAGCCCTGCTCAACATCATGTTTGTACGTCCTGATCATCCCATCACTTCAGCTTTCTTTTTAAACTCTGGTACTTTACTGGTTTTACTGGTAAATTACTGGTAACTCTGGACTATGCTGACTTTTATTTTCTTAAGATAATTTGCTGAAGGTTTACCAGGAAGCAAACTGTAAACATTTTGACTTGACAGTTTTCTTTTTGAGAAGTGAATAACTCCATTAATTTTCACTTCCTTTCAACCACATTATGTTTTTACTTGTACATAGAGACTACTTTTTTATAGTTCAATGAGCTTATTACATTTTATGTTAATTTCTGTTGAGCAAATCCCTGATTTTTACAGGAAGGGCAGGCGAATGGAGCTGACATGGAACAAATAATGAAGCGTCTGCACAAATAAAATCAAACCAGTGAAGCTACTAAAATGAGCAGCTGTTTGCATACCTTGTATGGTATTTATGGGAGGCATGTGATGAAAAAGGTACTTATCTCCCAAGGTCAATTTCATGTTTTTTTTTCTTTACCAAACAACCTCTATTTAACTTTTGTTGTTATAAGTTTCTTTTAAACGTTTTTGTACTTGTCAAACGGTTTCAGCTTTAGCAGTGATCAATAGATTAATTTGTAGTGTGGATTTAGTGTCATGAATTAAAAAAAAAGGATTCTTAAAAACTGGTCTCAAGTCATGTCTCGCCTCTAGAGAGCAGCATTATTTTTTGTTTCCTCTTAATTCCAGCACTGCAGGAGGGCTTTTAAGGAAACTGGGAAAATGTGTAGTTGGTGTGGAATGCTGTTGTGAAATGCTCCTTCCTCCCTGGCTATTGTTCTTGAGCAATCAATGAAGTGACATCAGGGTGAGTTGCCCGAGACAGAGGCGCGGCAGACGGAAATAAAAGGAGGCGATAAGAGGGAGGGACATTTTATGTATGTGTGTCAGTGTTACTCGGTTCAGTTAATTACGTGTTTTACCCAGATATCAATAGAGACTTGTTGTAGGCAGCTAAGTAGTTTTCCGCTAAACACGAACTAACACCTGTATGAAAAGAGGAATTCTGAGTGCGCCACGTTTACCGTAAAGCCGCTTGTTGATCCCTCCCTTTGATAGAAAAACTCCGTGATGTCGCTTCGTCTTTAACAAGCCTGACCCAGAAGACAGGGAAGGAGGGGGAAAGAGAGCAGAAAACACTTAAAACGGATCAACCTAAAGGGTCGGGGAAGGCTCTCCCTGAACAGGTGAGTTAGATCGTGATTGTCAGCAAATATGTCTTGTAAAGGTTCGCGGTTTCTACAGATTGTGGCTACTCTGCAGCGTTAGCGAGGAGTGGTCATATTCGACAGATCAGCACGATTCTTCTTTGCTAACGTTAGCCAAAGATGCTAACGTAAAAGTTAAACCACCTTTCTTTAACCCACCAACCCCGCACAACTAGCCGCAAACAACCTTTTATATATTAGAGCTTATAGCTGTTTAAAAATGGTTCACATTGTTTGTAAAACCGCCTGGCTGATATCCGTAGTTCTTGTGGCTAATCTGTGTTTGCTATGTTAACGCTAGCACTGCTGTTGGCTGCGTACTCTGTCTGCTATGTGGGTTATTGTGATGCTAACGTTGCGAGACAACCAAACCAGGTCATACCGTGGCCGAGCGTGCATTCAACCCAACTGAACTGACTTGATCCCATGTAGCTCGGCACTGGTGTTAGCCCAACCATCGAATAACAACTCCAACGTGTAGCTCTTTGTTCGTGGAAGTCGTTTCATATCGATGTTCTATGTGTGTGTGTGTGTGCTTCTGTATGTCTGAATAGTCTGTCTGCGTCGCTACATATTTGTATCATACATGCTCACTAATCATTCACAACAGCATGTGGGGTTTAGATCGATCAGGGGAATGCGAACAGCCGAGATGGTTCACAGCAAGGTTCGAAGTACACCGGCTACATAGCTGCATATATTTACTGTGATTTGACCTAGTTGGCGTTTCTATTGGTGGCTCTCTTACTGTTTCCTGCAATCCTAACACATGCACACATTTAATCACGTATGTTTTCATAAAAACATACTTTAAAAAACTCCAGGGGGGCAGGGTACACCTTAAACTACTTGTTTAACCCATTTTTTTTATTGTCTGCATGCATACTCTTTAAGCCCCTTTAATTCCACTGAAAGGGTGGTGGTCTGCCATACTGAGATTATCAGTTTGTCACACAGTGGACCTGTTGGGTGGGTCATGTGTAAACTTGTTGGGGAAAATAGCTTGGGTGGGGATAACTGTCAGCCTTGGTGTGAGCAGGTAAACCAGCTCTTCCATGGTAAACACTGGTTTCATGCGGGCGCGTAATGCTTTGCGGTGTAGAACCTTCCCTTTGGGCTTTAGATCTGTCCAGGTATGTTTATACAATGTGGTTTTTGTACCATAGATGTTCAGATGTGCTGCAGGTGCCACCGCTAATGACACCACACGACTTGCCTTCCCTGAAGACTCCTCCTCAGGTTGGCTTTTGGTTGTTGACACATGGTCTGAACACAGACTGCAGTTGTCTTTTAAGATCTGCAGGTTAATCCATAAAAATCCAAACAGATGAATGCGTACGTGTGCGCGCAGGCATGTTGACATCACAAGTGTATGTGTTAGGAGGTAAGTGGATTAGCGGGGTAAAACTTCAATCCCATTACAGGGCATGTTCAGCTTTGGTATCACACACTGACTTAGTCAAGTTGCAGTGTCAGTCAGCGGGAGGCGTGTGAACAGATGTGTGATTTCTGACACGGATCTTTCATCAGCAGTCTTTGCTGCCAGTTGCAGGTGAAGATACTGGTACTGCTGGTACTGGAGTTTAATTAGCGGAACAGGGAGGTCATTGTTTTCATGTGCGCATGCTTGCAGATGTCTCCTGACATGGTTAGGTGAGTCATGCTGACTGGCGGCTGCAGAATCAGATGGGGGATATCTGACTCGTTGTGTGTCGGAGTGCAATCAGATGTTGTTGACCTCAAGGCACGATGCTCGTCATGTTGAACTTTTGTTGCCGTCCTATTTTTAACAAGAGAACATTGCCCTCCTCCTGTTTGACACATTGAAATAAAACTCCTTTTTTAAAACTTATTTTCTATACAGATATTTTATAAGTTATATTTGTTTTGGTACTTCATTTATTTGTTTTTTTATTCTGTATTTGCCTTTCAGTGAAACTTTTCCCTAATCATGCCCATCAAAACTCATTTTGAAGCACTGTCCTGTACATGAAAGGTGCTATATAAATAAACTTGCCTTGCCTTTTGTCTAATATAAAAGGCCACAATTTAAAAACAAATATGACAAAGACCGAAAAGAAAAGATGGAAAACGGTAATATTGAAATGGGAAGTAGTTTGTGGTCATATGATCATCTTGGTGAGGGGTTGTTGGATTCACTTCAAGACATATTGTAGGTAGTGCAGATATTTTTGTAAGGTTAAAGCGTGTGATCCAAAATCTTGAACTGTTTGTGTGGAAACAGTTTTTTAGGGAGCTGTTGCACCCTTTAACTCATCTCTGAAGCTGAATCCATAACATCCTGTTGCTCAGGAAGAGGGGAAAGGGGAGTGGCGGTGGGATGACATTGATTGTTTTCATTGTTCAACGAAGCTCAGTGCTGACTTTCAAGGCCAAAACTAACAGCTGTGTGTGTGTGTGTGCTGGGGGGGTGTTGGTATGTTAAAGCAACAAAATCTAACCCCCTCACTCATTCATTCGCATGTGTCCAGTGATGTCCCCCCCCCCTCCACTCCACTCACCAGCTATTTTCACACTTGTGTCCTTTCAGTTGCATAAACTCTGCATTGTTTCACCAGACTGACAGCTGCAACCTCCCCCCTGCCTGTGGTTAAAAAGTCACTCGCATAGTCGTACTCCCAGCTTTACTTGTTAAAAAAACATTGTTTTTTTTATTTCATCTACTGCAAAATTCACTTCTACTAATCAGTTTAATACGATTAGGTTGATGACTGTAAATAATAGGATGATGGTAGAAGAGAAGACATGAAGTTTATTTAATTTTTTCAGGTCATAGTGACAAGACGAGTTGCCTTGATATGCCACAATAGCAAACACTGATATCTGAATAATGATTAGCCAGTGTCCCTTTGTAAGATCTCGTTACAGTGGATGAGTTGATGGGCCGCTAAGCTGAATAGCCCCAAAACAATGCCAGGAATGCAAGACTAGCTTTTATCTTTTATTAAGCAATCCTGACTTTATCTCTCCCCGTGTCTTTATCCTCATGTTTACCCTCACATTGTCTCTGTTTAGCTTCCCATCTGTTTATTTTATGTCTGTAGCTTTTGCGCTCTGTCCATCTCAGGCTGCAGTAGATATCATCTCCTCTTTCCAGCCTGGGGACCATATAAAGACATGGATGGTGCAGGATTGGTTTAAGCTTAAATGCCACTTTGTTATTGGTCCAGGTAGGAGGCTGTTATGACTCTGGATGAGTATGGGTGACATCATTTCCTCCCTTCATCTCACTTTATCCCACATGTAAAGCTTGTTGTGGGTTTTTTCTGATTGCTCTTGGGAAATATGAAGTATTGCCACACCTATGTTTCTCATTAAGCCATCCCACTTTCCTCCCTTTCCCATACCTACCTTCCCAAATGATGAAACCATGAATGGTTTTTTTTTTCTACAGAAAATGACACCATTATTGCTAGTAGTATTTCGTAATAGTATACCTGTGACTACGTCTTGTTTCTTTCCCTTTTAAATGCAGGTGATGGTGAAACTGTGACTCATTCACCACCTGAACTCGTTATGCCCTTGCTTGCCTCCATTTGCACTTGTTAATGTTGTACCTGCCAGACACACAAACACCTGCTGCCTGAAGTGTAAATGCCTCTCCTTGTTTGTTGCCCAAAACCCTCCCCACCAGCGCACACCACAAAGTGTGTCTGTGCATGTTGGCCAGACAAGCCGGGAGGCTGATATCAATCCACCCCCTCCCCCTAGCTCGTCTAACCGGTCCTACAGGTGTGCGCGCGTGTTGCAATGCCGGGGTTTATTCACCTTTTTAAAGCCAGAGACGCCTGCTTTCTGCAGTTAAGCATGTATTTGCAGATAAACCTAAGTGGATCAGAGTGTCCATGCTCCACTTGTTGGGCTGTGATATTACATTGTCCTTGTTTGAGCCAAGATAAAACCGTATGTTGGGAAGGATAAACGGCCAAGGCATTTACAGTTTGGTTAAGGGTAGAAAAAAAGCTGATTAAAAACGGAGGTTAAAGGAGACTAAAGCAAAAGTTTATTTTGCTTGTTGGAGTTAAACTTTTTTCCGCTCTCCTTTATGCTGACTGTAAATGTTCTGTGCCCCAGAATCAGCTGCAGGTTGGTCACCTTCCCATAGCTAATTGCCTACACAGGCCAAATGTTGAGTAAACACAGGGTGTGTCTAAAGGCTAGGGCTACTGTATATCTCCTCGCTTTGCTTGTTCTACTCGTATTGCAAACACAGTTCTGTTGACACACATGTACAGTACTAAATGAGGTGCCATTTCTCCATCACTATTCTCTCCTCTCTGTCTTCCCTTGCAGTCCATTCTCCCCCTGTTTCTGGGCTTGGTGGTGCGGTGACCTTCTACACATGAACAACTAGATCAACCTTTTCTGACTGTGTGGTGTGATCTCTTTCCTCTTCTGCCAAACCACGCCCACAGGTGAAGGTGTGTATTTAAGATTCTCTCTAAATTAGGCTTGGACATGGGTCTTTCCTCATGTGTATGTTATGCTCAGATAAGTATGCACTTCTCCTCGGGATCTAATATGCATGTGTATGTGTTCTGTTTATCAGTGCTGATTTTACTGCTGCATGAATGGAGAACATGACCCTGTCATGGGTAAAGTTTTGATGATGAAGATGCATGTGGGGTAAATGTCACTTGATTCTTGCTGTTTCCTGTAGAAATAAGTATATTGTTGGTTAGAAGCTCAGGAGATGGATGTCTTCCTGTATCAGTTGTTTTTTTTTTCTTCTTAAGAAAACCATGATGTTGACTAATTAGTGAGCTGCAGTATTGATCAGTGCTGAGTGGTTGTCTGGGCTCTCCTGTTAGCGATCAGTTCTTGCAGTTTCTCATGCTGTCTCTGATTCCACAGTGTGTGTGTGTGTTTTGTGTGTTTTCTTTTTATGTGGCAAGACTCTGGAGTTTGTTACACCTAGAGTAGTGAAGACTGCATGTGAATAGAAAAATGAGCATGTTTGGCTTTTGGAATAACAGATTCTGTACTGAATCTTCTGTAATTGAGTAAATGTTCCAGATTGTATTTCAGCTGAGAAATGTTAACTCATTGACTGCCAGCTATAGCAGAGATGTGTGTGTCGCAGCACGTATTTTTTGTGCGCACTCGGAGTGCATCCACGACATGTTGGATGTGCTTCATGTGCACATGTGGATGTTTTAGGGATGGGGATGTTTTGACGAAGGCACCCGGCCAAATCAGCCATCTATATACAGAAAGACGTCAAAAGATCTCCCCGGCAGCCAATGAGTTAACAATATTCTCTTTCTTTTGAGGCAAAAGCGAGATAAACTCTTGTGAAATCAAGATTACAAAAACATTCCAGGATGGCATCTCTGTCTAAATCTTTAAACACAATCTCTGATGATAAAATGGGTTGGATCCTTTTTAAAATAAAATCTGCTCAGTCCTTCACTGCTTTGGACTGTCTGTTTGTCTTAGACACTCTGTGCTATAGTGTCTTTGCACCTGTATGGATGCGTGTAACGCCCCTCTTTCCCCTTGGGGCCGTGTAGTGTGTATGGAGCAGTGTGAGAGCGCAGCGGCTCTGCTGGAGTCTGTAAGGGAGCAGGAGGTGCAGTTTGAACAGCTGACCCGGGCGCTGGAGGAGGAGAGGAGGAGAGTGGGCCTTCCCGCCACAAGCCCCTCAGCCCTGGGTCACCCCTTCCCTCACATGCAGGTAACACACTTTTATAAAGAACTTGAACATCTCCACCGCAAGTCTCAGAAGCATCATCCACCTTTTACATTGACATGATGGATCTTCATTCCTCTCATCCATTTAATTCCTGCATCTTTTTATCCTTTTGACATCCATCAATCATCCACCCCTTGTCTCCTCAGTCCCACCTCCTCTCCACTGGCGCTCGGCAAATTTGCCTCCGTATATGTTTGCGAGCTGCGTCATTAAGTGTTTTTGTTTACTGGTTCTGCATCTAAAGTCTGTCTCTGCCTGCACAAGTTCTGTCTGATAATGTGCCTGTCATGATGGCTTCACACTGTGAACATGCTTCCTCTGTCACTCATCAGATACACTTAAAAATGTGCGTGTACATAGTTTGTTTAGGAATTTCAGGTATTTCTGCTTTGCTCTGCTGCATGGCGCTTTATGAACTGGGTTATCTGTCATGCATGTGTCATGCAATCTTTTCTAAATGGTGTCTTTTTTTTTTAAACACTTATTTTATTTTCTGTTACAGCTTTTCAGTTATAATTTTTTTATATTAAACATCTTTTAAATTTGATTACAATGTAAGACTGAATTTTTCTTTAGTGAGATTTTGTCTTGCAGAGCTTGTAGACCACCAGGATAACTTTATACAACCTGTAATATATTATTCAGAGCTTGTTTTATCTGAA
>JBAMHV010000007.1:17806339-17820924 GCA_037177535.1 Pseudomugil gertrudae
TGTTTGCGAGCTGCGTCATTAAGTGTTTTTGTTTACTGGTTCTGCATCTAAAGTCTGTCTCTGCCTGCACAAGTTCTAGTTCTGATAATGTGCCTGTCATGATGGCTTCACACTGTGAACATGCTTCCTCTGTCACTCATCATTAAAAATGTGCGTGTACATAGTTTGTTTAGGAATTTCAGGTATTTCCGCTCTGCTCTGCTGCATGGCGCTTCATGAAATGGGTTATCTGTCATGCATGTGTCATGCAATCTTTTTTAAACACTTATTTTATTCTCTTTTCCAGCTGTTCAGTTATAATTTTTTATATTAAATGTCTGTTAAATTTGATTACAATGTATGACTTGAATTTTTCTTTAGTGAGATTTAGTCTTGCAGAGCTTGTAGACCACCAGGATAACTTTATACAACCTGTAATATATTATTCAGAGCTTGTTTTATCTGAAAATGTTAATATTGTCTTAAAAAAACTAGCAAATATTTATTTGTGAAATGGGAGAGCTGATTATCATTTATTGGTAGTTGGCACAATGTCTGCACTGTAGTGCAATATTGAGTGTTGTTTGTAACCGGTTTTTAATTTAACTTTTGTGATCTAAAAATGTTATTCCATGTATTTCCTCATTTATTCAGGTGTGCACATCTCTTTTTCATAGTTGAATGCATTTCTCTGGTAGTGACTTTGATGACTTCTGCTGTTTTTGTTTACTGATCAATGATTTGTTTAGACAAGATCTCCGTTTTCATATTCCAATTCCTGGTTTCCACCAGTCTTTTGTTAAATGTTTAGGTTCATGGACAACCGTAGGAGAAAATGAAAACAAATACACACTATTCTGTTTGAGACTATTCAGGTATTTGAGCACAGATTAAATATTTATTTGGATTATTTCTTAAAGGCCTTTCTGACATAAGAGCTTTTGTTTAGTCTCTTTTGGATCCTTTGAGGGATTAATGATAAATTAGCATTTCTGTTTGGCCTTGTTTTTATATTCAGAAATATTATCAGTGCTGCAGATGTAGACTGCTTTCTCTGCTAGATCTGTGTCATATACAATGCCGAGGTGCTGTTATGAGAAGAGCTAGGTTTAGGGGAAGTGTTCCTCTAGATGTAAAAGCACTGTTTCCTGACACTTCTTTTTTTAGTGCCCTTGCATCCTATTGGGTGACTGAGGTTTGTGTTTTATTTAAAAATCTTTTTGTTGTTAGTCACCATCACAGTCATGCTAAACTGATAGTAAACGGTGGGGTGGTGGTTGTGAAAGACTTCCACAGCAGTGCAGTGATGTCTCTGAATGGCATGTGATGAGTAGATGGCTGGAATCCTGAATGTAACTTCAGATTGTGTAGATTTTTTTTTTTTAATGGTGACTATCAGTAACGATGTCAGAGTTTAGTACAAGAGGAAGCAGCGTTGTGGATGACTCCCTGCTTTCCAAAAAACACAGAGGCTGTTTGGCCCTTGCTGGATGTGCTTCGGCAGCAGTAATGTCATCTGGGTCGTAGCGAGACGGGAGAGAGCCTATTTGGAGACACGTCTTCCGCATTAGCTTTATGCTGCTTTAGAAAAATTGAATGATTATATAGCATTTTAAAACTTGGTGATTTAACAATCTTGTCTTCCTCTTTCCTCACAGAACGGGCGTTTAGGGGATGCAGACATAGAACGTCTGAAACTGACTGATTCGTACATAAACGGCACACATGTATGTGTATATCATTATTTATATAGCAGGTGTTATTTGCTTTTTACTGTAATGAGACAGTTGTATTAATTTAAAATATGTTCTTTATTTTACATGATTGGAAATGTTATGTCTTGGTTATAGTACAGAATGGTGGACCCTGCACACGGTGCTCTGAATGAGAGCTATACACCAGAGGACGACTCTCATGAAGCACACTCAGTCTTCTCTGACGAGGGAACCACACGGCGGACAGATAATGGGGTAGGTTCATGTTGCATATTTGCCACAATGTATCGCAGTATAAATGTCTGACAATTAAAAATGAACATTGATTTGTGTGATTTAATATTAATGTTGTGATTTTTCTGTCCGACAGATGAAAAAACCAATGTCGCGCACAGTTTTGCCCACTGAATCATTAGGCATTGATGGGGGCTTGCCGATGTCTGGTATGGGAGTGTACAGCGCCACACTGGACCGCTCTTACAGGCAGGCTGGAGTAGGAGACTATCCTACTGCCACAGTACCCAGAAATTACCACTATGGACCAGTAGGAGGGTATGAAGATTACAGGGCAGGCCCACCGTCGGAAGCATACACTAGTCTGAGTAGAGTCTCACACATGGATGATCGCTACAGGTACAGTGCAGACACTTAATCATTATTATAGGACGTCATTTATTAACATTGTGTCAAATGTTTGTTGTCATAACATGCAAAATGTAAGTTTGGAAACAATAATGCATGAATTATCCCCTTTATCCCTGCGAGTCATCAGTAATGGACTGCAAAGCTGGGATTATCTCCTTTTTTTTAACCTAAGAAGTTGATAAAATATTTACATTTCTCAACAGATGTTTAAGTTGGAACGGTTTAATCTCTTTTTGTTGTTGACAAAACTATAACGCTCCATCATAATACCCTGTAGGGTCAGAAGTCAGGTTGTGAAACGAAATGAAGCATTTCTAAGAAAAGTGTTTTACGTACTGACATTGCTTTCACTGCTCTGTCTCAGGCCAGTAGACGGTTACAGAACTCTGGATTCTGGCTACAGAGCACCGAGTCGTCAGCAGCACGACCCATATGCTGCGCAGCCCCAGGTGGGTCGGGGAATGAGGAACATTGGCTCGGCTATGGAAATGAGGTATGGCCACGGCCACTACGGTTTGGAGGATGATCAGCGCAGTGTTGGATATGACGACTATGGCATGGGACCCCCACCCATGCATCCTGGAGGCTATGGTACCATGCCACGCCTGGGGCCAGGGGTTGGTGGCATGGATAGACGCAGACTCAGGTAAAGCATAAATGTGCAGAATATTACATATTTTATTTGTGACTCTCCCAACAAGTGTTGCTTCATCTTCGTTTAACTTGCAGGAGCTGTGAGGACACTTTAGACAGTGACATGGGAGGAGTTGACCCCTATGCATGGGGCGTTCCAATGACAATGGAAAGGGGTAGCATGGCGTCTTTGGACAGCACATTGAGAAAGGCCCCTCCTGCTTCATGGAGACAGCCAGAATTACCAGAGGTGATTGCTATGTTGAACTACCGTCTGGACCCTGTCAAGACCAACGCTGCTGCCTTCCTTCAGCATCTCACATTCAAAAATGACAAGGTGAGCCAATCCTCACAGTTCTGAGTTGTATTAGTTATCCTGTAAATGTATTATTTGTATTTAAATGTGCTTTACCGTGTTTCCAGGTCAAGTCAGAAGTGCGTCGCTTGAAAGGTATTCCAGCCTTGGTGTCAATGCTGGACCACCCCAGCAAGGATGTTCATCACTCGGCATGTGGAGCACTGAAAAATATTTCATATGGAAGAGATGCAGACAACAAAATTGCCATCAAAAACTGCGATGGAGTACCTGCTCTGGTCAGGCTACTGAGGAAAACTCATGACCAGGACCTGACGGACACCATTACAGGTATCGCTGGTCAAAGCAACCACTTAGAAGCAATTCTAGCATTTGATTGTTTGGTGTGTTGTTTTTTTATGTTATAATTGGGGTTTTGTGTAATGAACAAATATTACTTGTATTTTAAATCTAAAAATTGAGTCCTTGAATGCTCATCACTATCATATGACTTGTCAGCACCAATGGAAATCATGGTGACGTGGTGACTGTGGCAACTTCCTCATTTGAAATTCCATTCATCTATTTTGCATGGGGAAAACACAGATTTTGCATAGAAAGGCCCCAGCTGAGTTGCAAACTAGGTCCAACACCAAACAGCACCTCTCACAGAAGCTGGCTATTTTTTAATTCAGCTTAAAGTGTTGCAGTAATGGTGTTTATTTTATTGTTCCAGGCACTTTGTGGAACCTCTCCTCCCACGATTCAGTAAAGATGGAGATTGTGGACCACGCACTGCATGCCCTAACTGATGAAGTGATCGTTCCACACTCTGGTTGGGAGAAAGGGAGCAACGGGGGAGAAGAGAGTTGCAAACCACGACATCTGGAGTGGGAGACCGCCTTGACCAACACTGCTGGCTGCCTTAGGTATGCTAGGGTTTAGTAGATAGTAACAGGGAATTTTTAGAATTGTGGCAGCAAGGCTTATTTTGAGTAGAAAACATGCAATTATGTGCTGAATTTTGTGCATTTCCAACAGGAATGTGAGTTCAGAACGCAGTGAGGCCAGGCGAAAGCTGAGGGAATGCACAGGACTGGTGGATTCACTCATGTACATTGTCCAATCGCAGATCAACCGCAAAGATGTTGATAATAAGGTGATTTTTCACTGGAAATTCCTATTTGTTGTTTACACCAAATGTATTGATCTTTGAATATATATCTAGATGTATGTTTGTGTTTATCTCTTCTTACTGTAGTTGGTGGAGAATTGTGTCTGCCTCCTGAGGAACCTGTCCTATCAGGTTCACCGTGAAGTCCCTGGTTGTGAACGCTATGCAGACACCGGCCCTCTAAACCAGGGCACAGCACCTGCTAACAAAGGAGGTTGCTTTGGCTCCCGAAAGGGCAAAGGTCAGTTTCTAGCAGATATTTCAGCCAAGCATTTCACAGCGTCTGAGATTTGTTGATGACAGACAGACAGTTGGTTGGTTTGAGCTTGCTGATGGTGGGGGCACCTGTCGCTGTTTTTCATGCTCTGCAACTGTTTTCCCTTTTTCCCCCCTCTTCTTCTCTTGCTTTCTTCTGCCTTTCCATCCTCTTTTGTGTCTTCCTTCTTCTCTGCTGTGTTTAGATGAGTGGTTTTCCAAAGGTAAGATTTTCCTCTTGTGTTCTCATGAGCATTTCAAGCCCACCGATGCCACTTATTTCACTAAAACAAACGCAAGTCCACTGTTGAAGCTCATCTGCATGTTGTTTGGATGTCACTGAAAAGACATTGCATGCTGATGATGCTTGCTTACAAACTACAAACTACAAACTAAGACTGCAAAAACACTAATTTAATATCTGAGCGCTCATTTAATCCAAACAGCATACTTATTTTTTTTTATCTTCTTATTGTTTTTTAATTGTTTAATTGCAGGAAAGAAGGATGGGGATGATGGAAGTATGGAACAGATTAATATTCCAAAGAGGACAACACCTGCCCAAGGTATGTTACATGTTATAAGTGTGTGTTTTGGAGTGAGGTTCACTTTGAACTTCTCAGTGTTGAGATCTTAGTCTGTGCAGCCCAACTAAAATTCCTGTGAGCACAACTTCAACATCTTATCAGATCAGGAATGTCACTGAAGCGTGAAATGCATTACATAATAGTTTACTGGCACGCAAGGATCTGTGGTGTTCTATTCATTCAACAGGTAGCCTTGGTGCATTTTGTGGGGGGACATATGAAGCCTTTTCTGGTCCTGTAAATGTTTGTCTTTTTGCTGACTACAGGTTATGAGCTGCTGTTTCAGCCAGAAGTTGTTCGTGTTTACACGTCGCTGTTCAAAGAGAGCAAGAACCCATCGGTGCTGGAGGCTGCAGCCGGTGCCATCCAGAACTTGTGTGCTGGCCGCTGGATTGTGAGTATTTGTTTATCTACTTTATCAACACTCTGCTGTGAGACTTTACTGAGAGTAGGAGAGTTCTGGGGTTGGATATACTACTTTCTTCATAAATTTATACTTTGTTTTTTTCCTTGTTGCATAATTTCTATAAATGTGACCATGTCTGTTGCTACCTCTCTGTGGTTTAGTTCGGTCGGTACATCAGGGCCACCTTCCGCCTAGAGAAAGGTCTTCCATTGATGATAGAACTACTGAGTCACAGTAACGACCGCGTGGTTCGAGCAATGTCGGGAGCCTTGAGGAACCTTGCTATTGACAACCGTAACTGTGAATTGCTTGGTAAAATACAACTCTATATTTTGCTGGGAAAAATGCTCATTTGTTGTACAAGATGAACACGTGATGACTCGCTGCGTTCCCTGTGTAGGTTTGCATGCTGTGCCTAACCTTGTGATCAACCTGCCTGGTGGCCAGAGCCTGTCTGGTCGCACTCTTTCAGAAGAAACAGTGGTGTCAGTACTGAGCACGCTTGCTGAGGTCCTCGGCAATAATCTGGAGGCAGCAAAGAAACTCCGTCTATCACAAGGCATTGAAAGGCTGGTGCTTATCAATAAAGATGGGTACGTGTGTCTTTCGTGTGTGCAACCCAGGTGTATTTTCTGTTGTAGATGCAAATAAAAAGCATAAACTTTGAGAAAAGTTCATTATAAGCCAATAGGTACTTTCTGATCCTATGCAACAGCTGTCGGATATTTAATTAATTACATTTCTGCAGATCTGAATTAATGATGAGTGGGTATCTTGCAGCAAGCGCTCTGAACGTGAAGTGCGAGCAGCAGGACAGGTGCTGCAGCTCATCTGGGCTCATAAAGAGCTACGCCGGCCTCTTGAGAAGGACGGCTGGAAGAAGACTGACTTCATGGTCAGCCTCAACCCGAGCAACACCACCACCAATGGCCCCAGTACCCGAGCTAACGGCACCTATGAGGAAAGCACCACACCGCTACTGGACAGAGGTCAGTGTGAAACAAAGTCAAAACGGCTGTCAGTGTTGGGTTTCTGCAAAACATTTTATTTAATCACTTGCTTTTTTTTTAATGCCTTTGTTTGTTTTTTCTTGTCAGGGGAGAAAAGGGACATGATTCCTATGAATGACTTTGGCCCTGGTAAGTTCTCCTTATTTTATCACCTCTGAAAAAACAGAAACTAAATCTGTGCTGATACTATTTTCTCCACTTTGTTTTTTCATTCCTCTTCTTTTCTCAGAGGGCTACTCTACACTGGATCAGAGGGAGAGGAGACACACTCTGGATGAGACCACAGACACTTTACCGGTACTTTTACTTTCTTGCACACATTCACGTGATTACTGATTAACTTGTACTAATCCTTAACCTCCTGCTTGACTGTTAATATTCCATCGCTATAACCTTTTAATTACTGACACTTTTTTTGCGTTCACTTCCTGTCTACCTTCTTTCTCTCTTTCTCTCTGAATATCTCTCAGCGAGGGGTGTATGGGGGAAGAAAGGGCTCCCTGCCCCTGTTGGACTCCTACGATGGTTAGCCCTACCCCCTCCCTTCTACCCATTCTCTGCATGTAACAGCATGGTATGTCTAACTGACCTCTAATCCTGCATGACTCTATGAGCTGTGTTCCTTGTGTCTTTTATAACTTTAGAGCCTCGATGAAACCTGGTCTTTGTCCACAGTGGTGTACTGAAACACGGGCAGAAGTCTTTGTGCTGATGCGTAACGTAACTGTGATACCCTGATGTTCTGTGCTGTACATGCTGGTACAGTATGTTGCTTTGTGGTCTGTGCAATCGGTTCAGATTTCAGCCTTATGATGATAAAAAACTTAGATCTTAATCTGTTTTGTTTGCACAGTGGTGCTGTCACAGTGCCAAAACCCTGACTTTATCAGTGCCAACATTGATAAACATGAAAACCATTATAATTCTCTTTGGCATCTTGACTCATTGGCTGCCAAAGATGCCTTGTGTGCTTCCTGCATTTGGAGAACCGATTTGAATGTGTGCGTCACCATAATGCACACACCCAACACATTGTGGATGTGCTCAGAGTGCACGCTCTGACACACACAAGGCAAAATTTGCCCTCCACATTTACAACATTTTGCGGCCATGAAAGTTTAGCCCAAATGCTCAAACTCTGGCAGCATGGGGCTCTCTGCTCCAAAGCTAACACGTTAAAGATCAACTGGTGGTGTTGAGTTGATGTTTATGCAGAAGGTTTTCAGTAGAGACTGTCCAGGATACTCTTACAGCAAGGATGAGCAACTCTGGTCCTCGAGGGCTGCAGTCCTGCGAATGTCCCTGCTGGACACACCTGACTCGGATCAAGGGGTAAATAGCAGACTTGTGCAGAGCATGACGTCATGCTCTGCACAAGTCTGCTTATTAAGTCTGTGTCAGACAGGATGTGAAGTAAGCATCATGTCAGTCCAGTCACAACAAACTGGAACGCACACATGCGTCTGCTCAAAGCCTGCATCGCATTTATGAGAATGACTACAACCATAACCCTGTGAGCCTCTGGTTCTAATTTTGTCCCATTGGTTTGTTTTTGTGCGAGTACTCCTGGTTTTGTGGAACCCTCTATGTAAGAACGCTGAATCATCATATCAGAAATCGAGAGCGAGACTTTTGTTTTAAGTTTGCAGGTACATTAACAAACTTGCTGCAAAGTCTTCAATTCTTCCAGGTGATCCTAATTAGTATTTGTTTAATCCCAGCAGAAAATATCAAGACTAAAAATAAACCTTTTTTTACAAAAAAGTATGGAGAGTTAATCACACTTCCAATATAGAAATAAAATGTTTGGTTGTTGGTCCACAGGACACGTTGGTGCATCACTTGTAACTCTTACAGCAGGACTTCATGGTTATCTGACTGAGGATTTAAAATATTTGCCTGTGAGCAATTTCTGGGTCACAGGCTGGAGGACAGAAAAGTGAGATAGGCTGGAATAAAAGGAGCGTACAGTCTCCTCTGCACAACCGACCAACTGGGGATAACGTACATTATTACAGCTCCTATGTTGATCTAAATTGTAATCCAGATTTGGCAGTGATATGGAAGTACAGGGTAACAGTGACGGCACTAGTGTCCAAGATGCTACACTTAGACTTCTTCTTTTAGCTGCCATGTTGTTTTTGTACTTTTCTTTAGTTAATTTAAGTTTCTGCATGTGGTTTTGTATCTCTTCTAATAGATATTTGCTCTAATTTTTTCCAGAAAAACTGATAGTGTGCATCACCCAGACTGGGCCGTCCGTTTCTAACCACTGCTACTGAGGAAAGAAGACCCACACATGGACCCCCTAACTCCCTCTCCTCTCTTCCATCCTCACATGGATGAGATCAAAGACGAGGGCTGGCATCCAAAGAAAGCGGTTATGTTGCAGTCAGAATCTTCTTGCAGCACGCACACACACACACACACACACACTTGTACTCCTTATCTATTTCATTCAACTGTAGCAGCAGAAATGTATTCAGTTTATAAATTATAATTCTCTTCTGTATAGGCAATCGCTTTTGTTGACAATCATTTAATTCTGATGTTGTCATCCTGCTTACATTTGCTTTTTTGTTACTGTTTATTTTTTTTGCCACGGTCAAAGTTAAACTGTTTTCATGGTCCACACATTGCTGCCAACATCCTAACAAGTTTGTATGTAGACTTCTATGTCTGGTTTATACTGTATATAAAAAGAAATCAGGATGACTGCATTAGTTTTGGCTCATTTTATTTAAATTGTCCCTTTTGTACTCGGGAATGTTGGGAGTTTGTACACACCGACAGGCCGCCCTGTAGATGGAGAATGTTTGTTAATATAGGAGTTATTTTTCTGTCTAGAGTTATTTTCTCTGTTGGGCTGAGCAAAGACCTGAAAGGGCAGGTGTGTGTATATTTGTCAGACATTAAACCCTGTGGCTATGTATGTTGTAGTGTGCGTTAAAATGAATATGGACCTTGTTTTTTTTGAGCGTGTCTTTGTGTGCACAGGCCAGACACAGAAACACATTGTCATCATGCTTGTTTTATTTTCTTCCCTTCTTCATGTGACATTTATTTTCTATTTTTTTTCTGTTTTTTACCTTCCTGTTGCCTCTTGTATTTTGATTTAAAGTTTTTTTTTCATTCCCCAAATGGAGAAAAATAAAATCAGCTGTTTCTTTGTTTTGACAGGAAATTAGGTGACCTGTACAGTACACGGTGTTAAACCTGGTACTGTGGTGTAACGCTACGGGCAGACACTACTACGTGTATAACCACTATAAACTAACCATTCCTAACTCTACTGTAAAGCATCATCTAGGTCAGTTTTTTTTTTAACCAAAGGAAGAAGATGGGAAAGCATGACCTCGCTGTCTGAATTACTTCCAGAGGCTGGAAAATGCTTATTAAACGTTCATTCCTGCTCATTTGATTTGCAATATTGTAAAAAAAAATTGGGAGGCCGCTTTTTTCATAGACTTGAGACTAAATGATGGGAGAGTAGCTTGTTGAATATAATTTGGGAGGTAGCAAAATAGACGCTATGGTGTTTTGACCAAATTTTTTTCCCCTCTTGTGTTTTTTTCTTATGTGTCTGGTTTGTTCTTTCTTGGGGGGGCGGGGTGTATGTGGGTGAGAGCATTATGCAATTTGCTTTAATTTTAACTTTTTTTACAGCTTTTTTTTAATACAAAAGAGACCAATCAGTTTTGTTTTCTGAACTCTTCACTCGCATAGTATATTTGTACTGTTGGCAAACCATGTAAAGTGATGTACCATGCATACCTGCCTTTGCTCTGAGAACTTGCTTCTTCAGTGTAACTGGTTATACTGCTTTTGTTTTTTGTTTTTTTATAAATAAAGATCTTTTCTTAGACGAGATTTTGTATCTGTGATGTGAGAAAGAACTGTCGCTACACATTTCTAATTAAAGAGAGGCAGACTGGGTAATCTCATCCCCTGGCACATGCTCGGGCAAATGGCACATGCTTCAACTTGATACTTTGATCTTTCTCTTACATCAGCATGCTGCACCAAGCTTATTTTTTGGGACGTGTTAATTATCAACACTTTGTATCTGGGAAATCGTTTGTCATCGGACCTTTTGTGCGACGCAATACAAACACCTTTATTTCCCAACCTGACGCATTGAGTCATGTTCCTGTCGTTTACAAACTCCTGAAGACTATTTTCACCCCGGACTTGGGTGCTGACACACGCAGCATTGCTGCTGTCTCTGATTACAGTCATAAGCTGTGAATTGACATGGAATAGCGATGTTTGTCCCAGGAACGCCAGGGTTTGCTGAGGACATAAAGGCGCTTGACATTCCCAGTATGCTGCACATCTGAAATGCATCCCAAGCAGATCGAGAAGCAGCTGCGAGTGCAAGAGCTTTACGAGCATGTCGGAGTGTGAATGTTTGATATTAATCAAGCTAATGCATCGGTTACGTGACAGCATGGGAGCCTAAATTAACCTTGTATGCAGTAGATGGGAAAGTGTTGGTGGGAAGGTTGAAGATTTTTATCCATTTCTATCATTTTAAAAGCAATAAATCCAACAATGTCCCCACTATACCCATAAGATAAGTAAATTAGGAGGATTATAAACCTTTTCCTTGCTGTGATGCTGCAGAGGGATCATAAAACATGTCAATCACACAAGCTGCTGCTTGGAAGATGAGATTTGCACTAAAATGTCATTATCCTCTAATTGTCCCATAATATTAGAAGCTGGGTTATAACATAAGACATCAAATATGTAAATGTAATCATAATACAGCTTACAAGGTGGAAAATATTAAGCTTATGTAACTTGTAAAACACTACAGAGAGACGTAAATGTCATCTAGCTGCTGTACAAACTGACTCATGTCTGCCTTAGTCACTGAGCCTGTTTCATGTCTGCAACTCATGCAGCTGGTACAGATGACTCCTTAAACTTGAGATCCCATAGCAGCACACCCCCCACCCATCCTCGCCCTGCGTCCTGTCATAGGGTGTCATGTCTATTTAGGGCTCCCACGCTGTTCTTCCTTGTCGCTCCGTCTCTAAAGCTCAAATAGAAGCAGCGACATTTAATTCCAGCTTGCAACATCTGAGGGGGGAAACTGCTGGCAGGCGCCGGTAATCAGAGAGGAATGATTGATTTTATGAAGGATTTAACGCTGGATTCATCACAGCAGGACAGAGTCGGCATTGGGAGAGCCACCATTCATGATAAAGTGGGAAAACCACAT
Organism: Pseudomugil gertrudae; assembly: GCA_037177535.1. Taxonomy (NCBI): domain Eukaryota; kingdom Metazoa; phylum Chordata; class Actinopteri; order Atheriniformes; family Pseudomugilidae; genus Pseudomugil; species Pseudomugil gertrudae. The sequence goes on from JBAMHV010000007.1 coordinate 17,818,269, forward strand.
TGGGGAGTTTATGTTTGGCTTCAGACTTACTTTCTTGTAATCTGTCAGGCTTGATTTGTGAAGGAACTTGTGAGCTAAAGAGCAACTTTGCTTTGGAGTGTAACTCATGGATTTGCCCGAGGGTCCCAATCCGTCCTCTTCAAACTCAGGTGGGGAGTCTTCTGATTGCGCTCCAGATCCAGATTCGGCACGTCGCACCTCCCACACTGGGAATCAGAGTGGGTTCGGCAGTCTGGGGTACACGCTTGGAGTGGCTTGGGACCATCTGAGGCCGTTCATCCCATTCTTCCTTATCAGCTTAATGGTTGTGGCCCTTGTTTATCTAATGCAGGCCATTATTTATGGGGGCCCCTTTAAAGACCCGCTTTTCTTTGTGAAGTTTAATGAGCGCTGGCCCCCACCGACTCCTCACCGGCAGGACTCTACACCCCATACCAAGGTTTTCAGCCCAGTCCCCTCTCCATCAACTGAAGAAGTCCTCGCTAATCTGCCGAGAGTCAATGAGACAGTGTGAGCTGGAAAAACTGTTTCTTCTCAATGTGAATTTGAGAAGGAGGAACTCATCACAGATTACTTCATGGGACACTTGTTGACTTTTTCACCAAAACCGATGGATTTGGGCGCTTTAAAAGACAGTGAGGCTTTATACTTACGCAGGAAAAGCATCAAAAATGCCATTTAAAATGGTCCAAAGAGACCCTAAAGACAAACCTTTCCTTCTCATTTATTTAGCAATGTGATGTTACATTGTGTGATTCATGCAGATGGTAGTGTAAAGACGAACATCCTTAACAGGCAAATGCTTTTACATCAGTGGGACAACAACCAGGTTTGACTATATCCTGCAACATCTATTAATAAAAAAAGTGTCTCCCAAAATCAGACTTTGTGCAGGCAGAGGTGCACAGACACAGCCACTGACCTCCAGAGAGCCATAGCTGCACATCTGCAGTTTGCTGAAAATTTTCAGCTTTGAGAAAATCTATGTTTAAGCAAGGCTAAGAAACTTGTACTAATACTATGAAACATGGCAATGAAATTATCATTGTCTAACTTGCTGTATGAAGGTCACAGCGGAGGACAGACGTCATAAATTTAAAGAGAAAAAGGTCAGGCATCATCCCAGAGCACACAAAGAAACCTGGTGAATGGTTAAAGAAAAAGCATGTGAATGTTAATACAAGAAACATGGGATTATGGTGAGGAAATTCACCAACATCCCAGAGTTTAACCTCCTCTGTGAGGAAGATCGGGCTGGATGCAGGTGCAGTTATGCTACACCAGAAAGTCAGAGTAGAAACGTTGGGCGTATTCCCACACAATTCATTTTCCTCAAGGACAGCAACACAAACTCTAATATGTCAAAGCTGATTTTTATCTATTTATAAAAAAATATTGTTTTGGTCACATTTTGTGTTGTAAAGAAAAATGGCAGCTTTGATGAAGAGAATGGAGTTTAACAGCATGTAGAACTGTGTGAAAGTGGATTTATTAAATGGAAAGTGTGGTTAAATTATGTGCATGGCACATCTTGGATGATGGATTTAAGTCCCTGGAAGAGGTGTGCAAAACTGGTGATTTAACATTTACAACAGATCTGCAAATAAGGAGTAAAGCTTGGTTGTATTGTCCCACTCTGGGAAGTCACACTGAGACTGCTTATGTGACCATTAAGTTTGTTAAAGTGTATAAATCAGTAAAGAAACATTTTAAAAATAAAGTAAAATGCCTGATAAATAAAGCAAAGCACTTAGTATTTAAACCTTTTCTTCATGTGTGACTGGCAGAGGATGTTGACCCTCTTTCTAATGTTTTCTGAGTTAGAAAGCCAAATGGAACCGCTCCACATGTTATTGTTGTTTGGTCGGCCAACCAATTTCCTTAACTTCCATGTTTGTGTTCCTCTCCAAGTTCCATCAAGTAAACAGCTGGATTTGTTTATCCCTGACTTCTGATTACTAATTACATTAGTTTCTCCTATCTCCTTACCATTTTTCAGTGTAATGCACGAGCATGTGAACATCGCACGGTATGCTGTGAACAGGTTGCTGTTGCAAGTGTGGAGCACACAAATACATAATCATTCAAGTTGCTGAGAACACTTTCTTCACCACTTTATAATAATAATAATATTCATAATAAATATATATATATATATACACACATATATATATATATAAACTTCCTCATTGAATGTTTTTAGCTTCTTTCTTTTATCATGTATAAAAGCAGATTTTATACTCAACACAAGATTTGATGAGCTGATTACATTAATAGAAGTTGTATTTTCAGCAGGGCTCTTTTGCATCACGTCATTAGATTCAGTTACGTTGTGGTGTAGGAGTTATTCGCTGTAAACCCATGAGAACAAAAATTTCTGTATAACCACTCAAATATGAACAAAGCTTGGAAAAAAGGGGAAATCTTAGAGATTATGTTTATGTGTTAAAAACAGAATATTCTTTTTTTTTATAAAAGCCAGTTTTAATTATTAAAAAGTGAGGACTAGTCATGTGATTAATTTAGGCTGTTTACACTTTCTGATGATATGACACAAAGATGTTTACATATAGATTCACGATTCAAAGCGTTTATTATCACATGCACAGTAAGGAAACAGGTTTCCCTGTACAGTGAAATTCTGACTTTGCCGTCC